>LR738711.1:157457532-157561548 GCA_902687465.1 Secale cereale | reverse complement strand
TTATGTGATGTCGCTCAGACGTCCGACTGTGGCATTCTTATCTTTATTAAGCCCTTTATGTGATGTCGCTCAGACGTCCGACTATGGCATTCCTTTTATTTATAAGCCCTTTATGTGGTGTCGCTCAGACGCCCGACTGTGGCCTGTTATCATTTATTATTTTCCTACGAGGCGTCACCCAGACCCTCGTTTGGTCCTGTTATTTCTATCGTTTGGATTTCGGGACTATTACCGCCCAACTTCCAGTCTTTACTTTCAGTGCGTTCATATTTTGTTCCGGTTGCATTTTTGCCGGAATACTCATATGCATTCATGTTGGCACTTGTTATATCTCAAGTCCGAACTGTCTTGCGAGTACATTCAAAGTACTCACCTGGCTTGTTGATTTGGCCAGATGTGGACGAAGGCGATCTCATGGATGAAGAGTTCGATAGCGAGTCCGACGCTTAGAGGAGTCCCAGTCAGTCCCTTGCGATCCTGGAGTTAATCACTGTTTTATAACCGCTTCCGCCTACCACCAAATAAATTCATCGGGTCTCACTCCGACACTCGATGAACTGTAAAATATTGGAGTCACACCACCCACTTCACTGTGACATATTCCACCACCTTTTATTACGAGTCAGTAGTATGCCACCCTGCCTTGTGCCATATCCGCCTCTATGTAATATATTGGCGCGCTTGTAATAAAAATTTGTTGAGCCATCCCTAGCTCAACCTTGTATAATATTCAGTGTACTGGAAATTCTGTATCAAGGAATTGTCTGCCAGCAGGAATATTATTCCTCGCTGGTTTAATAAAGCGACCGGTCTTCCGGTAATTATTTTACTGAAGGACCGGCGGCGACAGTAGCAAATTTCCCTCATGTGGATGACCTAAGGTTTATCAATCCGTGTGAGGTGTAGGATGAAGATGGTCTCTCTCAAGCAACCCTGCAACCAAATAACAAAGAGTCTCTTGTGTCCCCAACACACCCAATACAATGGTAAATTGTATAGGTGCACTAGTTCGGCGAAGAGATGGTGACACAAGTGCAATATGGATGGTAGATATAGGTTTTTGTAATAAGAAAATATAAAAACAGCAAGGTAGAAAGTGGTAAACGTGAGCATAAACGGTATTGCAATGATAGGAAACAAGGCCTAGGGTTCATAATTTCACTAGTGCAAGTTCTCTCAACAAGGATAACATAATTGGATCATATTACTAGCCCTCAACATGCAACAAAGAGTCACTCCAAAGTCACTAATAGCGGAGAACAAATGAAGAGATTATGGTAGGGTACGAAACCACCTCAAAGTTATTCTTTCTGATCGATCTATTCAAGAGTCCGTAGTAACGTTCAATCTATCATAGTGTTCCTACTAGAATAACACCTTAAGATACAAATCAACCAAAACCCTAATGTCACCTAGATACTCCATTATCACCTCAAGTATCCGTGGGCATGATTATACGATATGCATCAAACAATTTCAGAAACATCTATTCAACCAACACATAGAACTTCAAAGAGTGTCCCAAAGTTTTTACCGGAAAGTCAAGACGAAAACGTGTGCCAACCCCTATGCATAGATTCCCAAGGTCACGGAACCCGCAAGTTGATCACCAAAACATACATCAAGTGGATCACATGATATCCCATTGCCACCACAGATAAGCACGTGCAAGACATACATCAAATGTTCTCAAATCCTTAAGGACTCAATCCGATAAGATAACTTCAAAGGGAAAACTCAACCCATTACAAGAGAGTAGAGGGGGAGAAGCATTATAAGATCCAACTAGAATAACAAAGCTCGCGATACATCAAGATCGTGCCATCTTAAGAACACGAGAGAGAGAGAGAGAGAGAGAGAGAGAGAGAGAGAGAGAGAGAGAGAGAGAGAGAGATCAAACACATAGCTACTGGTACATACCCTCAGCCTCGATGGTGCACTAGTCCCTCCTTGTCATGGAGAGCGCCGGGATGATGAAGATGGCCACCGGTGAGGGTCCCCCCCTCCGGCAGGGTGCCGGAACAGGGTCTAGATTGGTTTTTGGTGGCACCAGATGCTTTCGGCAGCGGAACTCCCGATCTAGGTTTCTTTCTGGAGGTTTCAGGATATATAGGAGGTGTTGGAGTCGGGGCCAAGCAAAGGGGGGCTACGGGCTATCCACGAGGGGGGGGGGGGCACGCGCCCCCACCCTCGTGGGCAGCCCGTGGGTTCTCTCGTCCCCCTCCGGCACTTCCTGGGCTTCTTTAGGTCCAAAAACAGCCTCCGTTGATTTTCAAGTCAATTGGGCTCCGTTTGATATTCCTTTTCTGTAAAACCCTAAAACAGGAGAAACACATAAACTGGCACTGGGCTCTGGGTTAATAGGTTAGTCCCAAAAATAATATAAAAGTGTATAATAAAGACCATAAAACATCCTAGAAGGATACTCTAATAGCATGGAACAATAAAAAATTATAGATACGTTGGAGACGTATCATGGCCCCTCCCGGTGGACCCCCGGAACCCTTTCGGTGGTCTCGGTACAATATCGATAACCCCCGAAACTGTTCCGACGACTGAAACCGGACTTCCCATATATAAATCTTCACCTCTGGACGATTCCGGAACTCCTCGTGACATCCAGGATCTCAACCGGGACTCCGAACAACTTTCCGTAACCACATACAATTCCCATTACAACTCTAGCGTCACCGAACCTTAAGTGTGTAGACCCTACGGGTTCGGGAACCATGCAGACATGACCGAGACAACTCTCCGTCCAATAACCAATAGCGGGATCTGGATACCCATATTGGCTCCCACACGTTCCATGATGATCTCATCGGATGAACCATGATGTCGGGGATTCAACGAATCCCGTATACAATTCCCTTTGTCCATCGGTATATTATTTGCTTGAGATTCGATTGTTGGTATCCCCATACCTTGTTCAATCTCGTTACCGGCAATTCTCTTTACTCGTGCCATAACACATGATCCCGTGAATAACTCCTTAGTCACATTGAGCTCATTATGATGATGCATTACTGAGTGGGCCCAGAGATACCTCTCCGTCATACGGAGTGACATATCCCAGTCTCAATTCGTGCCAACCCAACAGACACTTTCAGAGATACTCGTAGTGCACCTTTATAGTCACCCAGTTACGTTGTGACGTTTGATACACCCAAAGCATTCCTATGGTATCCGGGAGTTGCACAATCTCATGGTCTAAGGAAATGATACTTGACATTAGAAAAGCTCTAGCAAACGGACTACATGATGTTGTGCTATGCTTAGGATTGGGTCTTGTCCATCACATCATTCTCCTAATGATGTGTTCCTGTTATCAACGGCATCCAATGTCCATGGTCAGGAAACCACAACCATCTATTGATCAACGAGCTAGTCAACTAGAGGCTCACTAGGGACATGTTGTGGTCTATGTATTCACACATGTATTATAGTTTCCGGTTAATACAATTATAGCATGAACAATAGACAATTATCATGAACAAGAAAATATAATAATAACCATTTTATTATTGCCTCTAGGGCATATTTCCAACAGTACCCCACTTGCACTAGAGTCAATAATCTAGTTACATAATGATGAATCGAACACCCATAGAGTTCTGGTGCTGATCATGTTTTTCTCGTGGAAGAGGTTTAGTCAATGGATCTACGACATTCAGATCTGTATTTACATTAGAAATATCTATGTCTCCATCTTGAATATAACCACAAATGGAGTTGAAGCAGCGCTTGATGTGCTTGGTCTTCTTGTGAAACATGGGCTCCTTGGCAATGGCAATAGCTCTAGTGTTGTCAAGAAGAGAGTCATCGGTCCCAATGCATTGGGAATCACTCCTAGATCGGTGATGAACTCCTTCATCCAGACTCCTTCATGCGCTGCTTCTGAAGCAGCTACGTACTCCAATTCACATGTAGATGTCGCCACGACACTTTGCCTGCTACTGCACCAGCTGACTGGCCCACCATTCAAAATATACATGTATCCGGTTTATGACTTGGAGGCATCCGGATCTGTGTCAACGCTAGCATCGACGTAACCCTTTATGACGAGCTCTTCGGCACCTCCATAAACGAGAAACATATCCTTAGTCCTTTTCAGGTACTTCAGGATATTCTTGACTGTTGTCCAGTGTTCCATTCCGGAATCACTTTGGTACCTCCCTACCAAACTTATGGCAAGGTTCACATCAGGTCTGGTACATAGCATGGCATACATAATAGAGCATATGACTGAGGCATAGGGGATGCCACTCATCTTTTCTCTATCTTCCGCCAAGGTCGGGCATTAAGTTGCGCTCAATCTCACATCTTGCAATACAGGAAAGAACCCCTTCTTGGACGGATCTATATTGAACTTCTTCAATATCTTGTCAAGGTATGTGCTTTGTGAAAGACCAATGAGGCGTCTCGATCTATCTCTATAGATCTTGATGCTTAATATGTAAGCAGCTTCTCCAAGGCCCTTCAGTTAAAAACACTTATTCAAGTAGGCATTTATGCTTTCCAAAAGTTCTATATCATTTCCCATCAACAATATGTCATCCACATATAATAAGAGAAATGCTACACAGCTCCCTCTCACTTTCTTGTAAATACAGGCTTCTCCATAAGTCTGTATAAACTCAAACGCTTCGATCACTTCATCAAAGCGAATGTTCCAACTCCGAGATGCTTGCACTAGTCCATAGATGGAGCGCTGGAGCTTGCATACCTTGTCAGCATTCTTAGGATCGACAAAACCTTCCGGCTGCATCATATAGAATTTTTCCTTAAGGAAATTGTCAAAGAATGTCGTTTTGACGTCCATTTGCCAGTTCTCATAATCATAAAATGCGGCAATTGCTAACATGATTCAGATGGACTTCCGCATCGCTACGGGTGAGAAAGTCTCATCGTAGTCAACTCCTTGAACTTGTCGATAACCCTTAGCGACAAGTCGAGCCTTATAGACGGTCACATTACCATCCGCACCAGTCTTCTTCTTAAAGATCCACTTATTCTCTATGGCTTGCCGATCATCAGGCAAGTCCACCAAAGTCCATACTTTGTTCTCATACATGGATCCTATCTCGGATTTCATGGCTTCAAGCCATTTGTTGGAATCCGGGCCCGCCATCGCTTCTTGATAGTTCGAAGGTTCACCGTTGTCTAACAACATGATTTCCAAGACAGGGTTGCCGTACCACTCTGGTGCGGAATGTGTCCTCGTGGACCTACGAAATTAATTAGCAACTTGATCGGAAGTTTCATGATCATCGTCATTAACTTTCTCTCTAGTCGGTGCACGCACCACAGAAACATCTTCTTGTGTTGCGTTACTCTCCGGTTCAACAGGGGGTACAATTACCTCATCGAGTTCTACTTTCCTCCCACTTAGTTCTTTCGAGAGAAACTCTTTCTCCAGAAAGGATCCATTCTTGGCAACAAAGATCTTGCCTTCGGATCTGAGGTAGAAGGTATACCCAATAGTTTCCTTAGGGTATCCTATGAAGACGCACTTTTCCGATTTGGGTTTGAGCTTGTCAGGTTGAAGTTTCTTGACATAAGCATCGCATTCCCAAACTTCCAGAAACGACAGCTTAGGTTTCTTCCCAAACCATAATTCATACGGTGTCGTCTCAACGGATTTAGACGGCGCCCTATTTAAAGTAAATGCGGCAGTCTCTAAAGCATAACCCCAAAATGATAGCGGTAGATCGGTAAGAGACATCATAGATCGCACCATATCCAATAGAGTGCGATTACGATGTTCGGACACACCATTACGCTGAGGTGTTCCAGGCGGCGTGAGTTGTGAAACAATTCCACATTTCCTTAAGTGCGTGCCAAACTCGTGACTCAAATATTCTCCTCCATGATCAGATCGTAAGAACTTTATTTTCTTGTCACTTTGATTCTCTACCTCGCTTTGAAATTCCTTGAACATTTCAAAGGTCTCAGACTTGTGTTTCATTAAGTAGACATACCCATATCTACTTAAGTCATCAGTGATGGTGAGAACATAACGATAGCCACCGCGAGCCTCAACGCTCATTGGACCGCATACATCAGTATGTATTATTTCCAACAAGTTGGTTGCTCGCTCCATTGTTCCAGAGAATGGATTCTTGGTCATCTTGCCCAAGAGGCATGATTCGCAAGTGTCAAATGATTCATAATCAAGAGACTCCAAAAGTCCATATGCATGGAGTTTCTTCATGCGTTTGACACCAATATGACCAAGGCGGCAATGCCACAAGTATGTGGGACTATCATTATCAACCTTATATCTTTTGGCATTCACACTATGAATATGTGTAACATCACGTTTGAGATTCAATAAAAATAAACCATTGACCAGCTGGGCATGACCATAAAACATATCTCTCATATAAATAGAACAACCATTATTCTCGGATTTAAATGAGTAGCCATCTCGCATCAAACGAGATCCAGATACAATGTTCATGCTCAAAGCTGGTACTAAATAACAATTATTGAGGTTTAAAACCAATCCCGAAGGTAGATGTAGAGGTAGTTGTCAGGACCCCGATCCTAAGTCACACCGATCTAGCTTGTAACACCTCATATCACTTTGCGGCCTCACGCACGGTATCCCCACGGGTGCCACCTTACCTGCCCCGGACCGTTTGCGCATTTTGGCACACGTATATGATAGTGTCGCTAGCATCCATATGACAGAGAACCCGGGCCGACATGGCTAGTTATAAACCAAAAGTGGCACTAAATTATAGAGACAGGCATCCATGACCCAACAACGAACATGTCGGTCATCAATGTATTAACCCAAGTCGTAGCAAGCTACATGGACTTAAAGGAACAACGCGTGACATTTCCCCTAAGGGATAGACACAGGAACGAATAAGGACACATGCCGGCCAGCCTACGTGTTCCGGAGCAGTAGCAAGCTACCAAGGCTCAGTGGAAGCACTAGGAGGCATTTCCCTGTAAGATAGGCTACCAAGGGTAAACAACTAGGTGTCGGATCCCACACATATCAAGCATTTCAATAACATACACACAATATGCTCAATATGTGCAAATACAACATTGCATCACAACAGAACTCTATGACTCAAAGTAATTTATTTAAGAGGCTCCAAAGAGCCATACATAACATATCCATATAGATAGGGGTCACATGACCCAACACTCAAGTCATACAAGCATACAAGCACAATCGGAAGCTAACTTGTCGGAGTACAGACAACTTGGAAAGAAAACATGCTTGGTGTAGCCTGACTATCTACAAGGCCCTTCACAAGCTCAGGATCACCGTCTGGGTAGCAAGCTACTCATCGACGTCAACGTCTATGTAGAACCCATCAGAGGGGGCGGGGTTCTCCTCTGTAACAGTTATTAAGCAAACATGAGTACAAAGGTACTCAGCAAGACTTACAACAGAACCTATCATACATGCATCATTATCAACAAGGGTAGTGGAGTTTATTGCAGCAAGCCAGCTCTGACTCTTGGCTAACCTATACTACGACTCTCACCAGATTGCAAGATGAGACTACACACACGAGTCCACTACTCACCACAACAATACACTACCGTGGATCCTCTTCCGTCATCCTACGGAAGGGCCATCCACGACACTCACACTTGTCTTGAGACTTTTAGGAGTAACCATTAACTTGTCTATGAACTGTATAAGCAACCAGGTGGTCCTTAACCGCGAACAACGGCTATAAACATAGATTGGTAACCGTGCAGGGGTGTACTTCTTCACACACGCTTCCACCACTTATCGCCGTTTACTCGACATGTACTCGGCAACCTTCAAGCGGAAGCCCAGCGAGGGTGTCGTCCATGACCTGACTAACCACACAAGTCCCTAGTCCAGGTTTATCGCCTATTTGGGTTCCATCCGTGGGGAGATCCGGCCGGGGTGTCGCTCACGGCCCCAAACGATGTGTATAAGGTTCCCGAGTCACCAAACGGGCAACCGGTACACCGTGCCATGTACCTGTCGCATCACAGCCCACCCCGAGGGTCAGCGCTGCGCACGACCACCAGTATACTACAAACACCAGAAAATAGTTGCAACTCCTGGACAGAGGACAAGGGCAGTTAATAAGTCGAGAGGGTCCATTGGTTTCGGGTCCAATGCATGGTAGTAGCTGATCTTAAATCACACATAAAGATCTCAGGTCCTATGGCGGTTCCAATGAAACAACCCACCATGTACTCCTACATGGCCTTTCATCGATACCTTTACCAAGCATATTCCACACTTCATTCTCATTACCAGACATGATCATTTCACTCTGATCCATCACCCAGATGAACCAGACCTGACACAACTCTAAGCATAACAGGCAGCATAATAAATAGCATGGTAGGAAACACATCACATGGCTCAATCAACTCCTACACATGCTAGTGGGTTTCAACTATTTACTGTGGCAATGACAGGTCAAGCAAAGGAATGGGGTTCAACTACCGCAGCAAATAGCAGTTCACACGTTGTTGCCTTAATGCAATAAAAGAGAGCAGGAGCGAGAAGATGGGTTTGTATCGGAATGATCAATGGGTTGCTTGCCTGACAGATTGGTTGTCGGGTACTGCTCTTCAGTTGGATACGCAGATGTATCCTCGGGAGCAAGACCTACCACGGAGAACACCGATAATACAATCAATACACAAACAAACGCAACAATATGATGCATGCTCATGACAAGGCAAGATGGATGTGTTTTGGGCTAATGCAACTATAAACAGAAAGGTTTGAGCTTATTTGAATCAAAGATTCAAATTTATACCCAAGCTATTATTATTTAAGTGCATTATCATGTTTTAAGGTGAACAACAAGGTTAACTTGCTCAAACATGCATCAAACCAGTACCAATGGAAATATTGGATTTTTCTGATAATTTTTCATATATAAAACTTTTTCATCTGAGCTACTGCTGAATTTATATGAATTTTAGAAGTTTAAACCATTTTCTGAAATAAATAAATCATTTCTAATTTATTTAAAATCCAGAAAAGAGTTTACTGCTTCAGCACTACGTCACAGTGACGTCAGCAGGTCAACTGGGTGGCCTAGGTCAAACCTGACCAGTGGGACCCACTGGTTAGTGTCACAGTTAGTTAACTAACTAATTAGGATTAGTTTAAGCGCTAACCTAGGTTTGACTAACAGGCAGGGCCCACATGTCAGTGAACCAGGGGAGTCAAACCCCTGGTCAAACTGGGTTGACTCGCCGGTGTTTAGCTGCCGGCAACGTCCAGACGCGGCGGAGGGTGCGGGTTTCGCCCTCCGGCGACCAAATGGACGGCGGAGTCTTCCTACATGGAGCTAGGAGTGAGCCGCGTCGAGTGGTGCACGACTTGGAGCTCGGGGTCGCCGGAAACGACGCCGACGACGAGTCCAGCGGCTGCCGGAGTTCGGGCGAGGACGAACTCGTCGGTGCAGTGCTCGTGGAGGTGCGTGGAGTGGCCCTACAACATCTACGCGAGGCGGTGAAGCTAGTGGGCACGACGGCTGGGACGGTAGGTGGTCGGAGACACGTCGACGGTGAGCGTGTGCGGCGACGCGTGCGGGCGAGCAAGGTGCACTTGCTACGGTGCACGGGAGCGAGAACGGAGAGGCTGGGGAGGGGCAGGAGCTCACGGCGGAGACGACGAGTCGGTCGGCGAGCTGGGCTGGGCTGCCAGGTGGGCCGGTCTGGTAAGTTTCTCTCTCTCTCTCTCCTCTCTTTTTCTATTTTAGTTTCTGTTTTCTTTTCTTTTTCAACTGTGTTGAATTAATAAAAATGCTAGAACATTTTTATAAATCATGAAACTGACCATATCCACTGTATATAATATGAACAACATGGAACATTTTAGTGTATGATTATTTGGGCATTTAAAATATTTTATAGCATTTAAATGCCCAAATGCAAATACAATATGATTTAATCCAGTGACCTTTGGATGTCCTAGAAAATTGTGCACCATTTTTGTCAGAGGTTTAAGACCAAGGCAAAGATGATGAACATTTTTGAAGGGCATTTTGGGTATATTGGAAAAGATTTTATTAAACCCTAGTTGAAAGAAGAGGGGTGCTGGGGTTTCTGCCATCCCCATTTCAAGTTTCTGCAAAAGTTAAACATGACGCACACTCTAGCTAGTCCTAATGCAAGCACTGACTAGGGATGTGACAACTCACCCCCACTCAAAAGAATCTCGTCCCGAGATTCAGGTTCCTCCGAAAAATGGGTGGGGTACTCAAGTCGAAGACGATCCTCCCTTTCCCAAGTAGCTTCGTTCTCGGAATGGTGTGACCATTGAACCTCAAGAAACTTGATATTATGACGTCGAGTAGTACGCTCGGTTTGATCAAGAATACGAACGGGGTATTCTCGATATGTAAGATTGTCCTGGAGATCAAGCGTTTCATGGTCCACTCCGCGGATAGGATCCGAGAAGCAACGCCTGAGTTGAGAGACGTGGAAGACATCATGAACTCTTGAAAGATGCGGAGGTATTTCCAATTGGTAGGCAACTTCTCCTCGTTTGGCAAGAATGCGAAAAGGACCGATGTAACGAGGAGCCAATTTGCCTTTGATACCGAAGCGGTGGGTTCCCTTAAGAGGGGTAACCCGAAGGTAAGCCTTATCGCCGACTTCGAAAGTCACAGCCTTATGATGGCGATCATATTGGCTCTTTTGGCGAGATTGGGCTGTTTTCAACTTCTCACGAACGATGCGAACTTGCTCTTCTGCTTCCTGGATCATATCCGGACCAAAGAATTGTCTTTCCTCGGTTTTTGACCAGTTAAGAGGCGTTCGACACCTTCGTCCATACAGAACTTCGAAGGGAGCCTTGCCCAAGCTATATTGATAGCTATTGTTATAAGCAAACTCGACGAATGGAAGACACTTCTCCCAATCCATGCCGAAAGAGATGACAGAGGCTCGGAGCATATCTTCTAGAATTTGATTGATTCGTTCTACTTGATCACTTGACTGAGGATGAAAGGCGGTACTAAAAGAGAGACGAGTCCCCATAGCATTTTGGAAAGTTTCCCAAAATCGAGAGGTGAAAAGACTTCCACGGTATGAGTTAATCTCCAATGGAACACCATGAAGACATACTATTCGAGAGATATACAAGTCTATGAGCTGATTAGTGGTTATACTCTCTCGAATAGGTAGGAAATGGGCTACTTTGGAGAGGCGATCGATAACGACGAAGATAGCATTATTCCCTTTCCTGGTCCTGGGAAACCCGGTAATGAAGTCCATACCGATCTTATCCCATTTCCATTCAGGAATAGCTAAAGGTTGAAGGGTGCCAGTAGGCTGTTGATGCTCTGCTTTAACTCGATGGCAGACATCGTAGTTAGCAATGAACTGAGCGATTTCTCTCTTCATCCTAGTCCACCAGAACCTCTGGCGTAGGTCCTGATAGATTTTGGTACTACCGGGATGAATCATGAGAGGAGATTCATGAGCCTCCTTAAGGATCAGCCGTCTCAGGTTTCTTACCTTAGGAACCACTAAGCGGTTTCCAAAGAACACGACACCTTGAACATCAATTGAGAAACATCCTGCGACTCCTTTCTTGATGTTCCTCCTGATACGTGAGATTCCTGGATCAACCTTCTGTGCTTTGATGATCTGATCTGTAAGGATAGGTTTCGCCACCAGGGTGGAAAGGGATCCTCGAGGAACAATGTGAATGTTAAGCTTACAAAATTCCTCGTGGAGAAGTGGTTGCCCTTGTTGTAACATCAGATTGTTACAATAAGACTTACGACTTAGTGCGTCCGTCATGACATTGGCCTTCCCAGGGGTGTAAGTAATTCCTAAGTCGTAATCTGTGAGGAACTCAACCCAATATCTTTGCTTGAGATTCAAATCCGGTTGGGTGAAGATGTATTTCAGACTTTGGTGATCCGTGAAGATTTCACAGCGATTACCGAGAAGGTAATGTCGCCATGTTTTGAGTGTGTGGACTACAGCTGCAAGCTCTAGATCATGTGTAGGATAGTTATCCTCATGTGGACGCAACTGTCAAGATGCGTAGGCAATCACTTGACGATCTTGCATGAGTATGCAACCTAGTCCTTGTCGCGAGGCGTCGCAATAGATAATAAAGTCCTTGGAAAAGTCTGGTGGTACCAGTACGGGAGCAGATGTCAGGCGTCTTTTCAGTTCCTGAAAGTTGGACTCGCACTGTGGGGGACCACTCGAACTTTTTATCTTTTTTGAGGAGTTCAGTTAGAGGTTTAGCAACCTTGGAGAAATTCTCGACGAAGCATCGGCAATAGCTCGCTAAGCCAAGGAAACTCCTAACTTGCTTGTCCGATTCAGGTGGAGTCCAATCAAGGACGGCCTGAACTCGCTCGAGATTGACTGCAATACCCTTACCAGAGATTACATGGCCTAGATAGGTCACTTCTGGGAACCAGAATTCACACTTGGAGAATTTGGCATAAAGGCGGTGCTCTCGAAGTTTCGTCAATACCAACCTTAGATGCTCGGCATGATCTTCCTTGTTCTTGGAGTAAATGAGTATGTCATCGAGGTATACCACGACGAATTTATCCAAGTACTCCATGAATATAGAATTCATTAGCCGGGAGAAAGTGGCTGGGGCATTGGTTAACCCGAAGGACATGACGGTGTACTTGTATTGGCCATAACGAGTAACAAAGGCCGTCTTGGGAATGTCCCCGTTCTTGATTTTGATTTGATGGTAGCCCAACCTCAAATCCATTTTGGAAAAGACTGAGGATCCAGCGAGCTGATCATACAGGTCGTTGATCCTGGGGAGCGGATACTTGTTCTTTATGGTGACCAGATTGACAGGTCCATAATCTACAACCATCCGATCCGTTCCATCCTTCTTCTTGACGAAGAGGACGAGATAAGCCCAAGGAGAAGAACTAGGACAGATGAAACCCTTTTTCAAGGACTCATCGAGTTGTTTCTTAAGCTCAGCTAGTTCTAAGGGTGCCATCTTATAGGGTCTCCTAGAGATTGGGACAATTCCTGGAACAAGATCTATCACGAACTCTACATCTCTGTCAGGTGGAACACCTGGCAGTTCTTCTGGAAAGACATCCGGGAAGTCACGGACTACTGGGATATCTTCGAGTTCTGGTAGAGGGCTGGCATTAAGAGAGTAGAGCTGATGCTCAGCCATTCGGGCCAAAACATTGACTGTCTTGCCGGATGGGTGTGTAAGTTGAACAGTCCTATTGTAGCAATCAATCTTGGCATAATGAGCTATCATCCAGTCCATACCCAAGATGATGTTTATGTTCGAGGACTTGAGAGCTATTAGAGAAGCAAGAAAGACAAGTCTATCGATAAGAATTTCATTTCCATGGATTACCCTAGAGGTTTGCCATTTCGAACCAGGAGTTTGAATAACCATGGAAGTGGGCATGTCACAAAAAGTCATGTTGTGCATTCGAGCATAGCTCTCAGATATGAACGAATGAGATGCTCCAGTATCGAAAAGAACAGATGTCGGATGGCAGTTAACAAGAAGTGTACCAAGGACGACGTTAGGATCCTCATAATTTTCCTCAACAGAGACATAGTTGACATGGCCACGTGCAGTGGTGACTGGCTTGACATAGTTCAGCTTGCCTGTTGGCTTACCACGGCCAACGGACCTTCCTGGCTGGTTCTGAGGACACTCTTGCATGTAGTGGCCTCGTTCTCCGCACTTGAAGCATGTCACAATGCCAGTGCGTGGAGCAGTATTGGCAGATGGTCCTCCATAAGTCTTGGGCGGTGCATACTGTTGGGTTGGGCGAGGTGCCTCATAGGATGGCCTCGGAGTGAACCTGGGTGGCAGAGCTGTGTTTGGAACCCACACATGGCGCTTGTGAGAGCCAGAGCCGGATGAGGAACCAAAGTCACGAGGATGCTTGCGTGTGGCTTCAAAATCATTCTGACCTATCTCAGCACTGATGGCTTTGTTCACTAGCTTCTGGAAAGAGGTGCACTCGTGCAGACGTAGATATCGATGAAGTTCAGGGCTGAGTCCCTTGCGGAACCTCGCCTGCTTCTTGGCGTCGGTGGACACTTCTTTGGGAGCATAGCGTGCCAAGTTGCCAAACTCACGACTATAGGCATCCACGGTTAGCCGGCCTTGCGTGAAATTGCAAAATTCCTCCCGCTTGCGATCCATGAGACCTTCCGGAATGTGATGTTCACGGAATGCCTCGCTAAACTCTGCCCAAGTAGTGATCTGGCCAGCGGGACGCATAGCCTCATAGTTTTCCCACCAAAGGCTAGCAGGGCCCTCAAGATGGTAGGCAGCGTAGGTAACTTTATCAGCTTCGGCCATGCGGGCAGAATGTAGCTTGTGGGTGATACTGCGAAGCTAGTCATCCGCATCAAGAGGTTCAACAGAATGATGGAACTTCGGTGGGCACATCTTGATAAAGTCATTAATAGACACCACGTCATTCCTCTGGCGAAAGGCAGTATTCTGCTCTATGCGTTCCAGCAGACAGTTGGTCTCTCTTTTATTCCTTTCTGCCTCTAGCATAACTTCAGCCAAGGAGGGTGGTTGGGGCAGATTCTCATCTCTAGCCCCACTGGCCTCACCCTGCTCCTGAGCAGCAGGGGTGCTGCGAGTGTTGACCATCCTAGGAAAACAAAACAACGGTTTAGACAAGGATGGCAAAACTTTTACATAGGAGTGCAGAATGTAATGGATGACACGGAATGCAGAGATGTTCATCTGTACGACATGGTAATATAGAAACTTCCATATATACACCATTGGTCATACACACGATACATAGTTTAGTACAAGCCAAGGCTAAAGTACAACCGCGGTGAAAGACGATACATCTCATCAGAGGCATTCCAAGCTCCTATACATTATTTATCTACGCCTCCGGAACTCAGTACACACTAAGTCATATTCCACAAGACACGCATGACTGTGGAAATACAACTACTACGATACTACTACTGCCATTGACTAGCTCAGACGTTTCCGTAGTAATCTTCGTAAAGATTACCCCCGTAGCCTGGAAGTGGAACATGTGGATCTGGAAACTCTCGAGCACTTGAAGGCTGTGGACCATAGGGGCACGGATGTGGTCTCGGTCCCGCTGCTGGTGGTAACCGATGCCCACGTGGATGTGTAATACCCCCAATGTCACGCCAATCCATACGATCGGGCAGACGAGTCTGCACGGGGTACAAATCCCGCATATCCAGATATCCCGCCTGCACGGCAGGTGCAAGCCGTGTCAGAGTAGCCCAGTGGGTGGCTCGAGTGTTATAAAGCTCCATCCGAAGGGCACGGACCTCACGATCCCTATCTCCAGCATCTGAGTGGTAGTCTGAAGTAGCGGCTCCTCATGAGCGGCATTAGTATACAGACCAATGTAGTAGCCTTCCTCTCCAGGAAGTGAGGCTGGCATGTAGCAGAACTCGGTGTTCAGCAGCAGGGCATGCCTAGCCCAGATGATAGTCATCATCAAGTATGCGGCATCCTGCACTGCCATCTCGATGGTAACCCCGAGTCCATACGTCCAATGGATGGGGTCAGTAGCTCCGGGATACGAAGGGTATATCTGGACTGTGCATAAATACTAACTCTGGTTGAAATCCCGGTACTGCTCCTCCACAGTGTACTCAGGATACCAACAGTAGCCGGTCTCGATCAACACACGGACCAACATGGCCGTGTGACCTGGCACATTAATGCACCGGGTCAAACGGACCACCTGATGAGGGGTGCGGTCGGACATCTGAAACACGAGATAATGCAAAGGCATTAGAATTTCTAGAAGAAATCGGGCAGCATAACAACTATAAATTCTCAAAAATGATTTTGAGACATCATACAAATGATAGCATAGCCACTCAACAACATCATATCAAGGTTCCAGGTCCAACTAATCAACATACTGAAGGGTAGAAACTGAACTGAGGCTTGAAACCAACAATCCTAAGAGTCTACGAATTAGTAACACGTGAACCTAGTAAAGATGAGATGCCTAGTCCTAAACCCCCGTGGGAAGAATAGGCTGACTCAGATCAGAAGGGCATAAGGTAAAGAAGTAAAAAGAGCCTTACGTTCCCTTCCACAATCAATTCCCCTACATATAACTAAGAATTTTCTAGACTCAACATCGACCAGCTTGGCTTGAAGAACCTACAGGCAGTCCGGCTCTAATGCCAATGCTGTCAGGACCCCGATCCTAAGTCACACCGATCTAGCTTGTAACACCTCATATCACTTTGCGGCCTCACGCACGGTATCCCCACGGGTGCCACCTTACCTGGCCCTGGACCGTTTGCGCATTTTGGCACACGTATATGATAGTGTCGCTAGCATCCATATGACAGAGAACCCGGGCCGACATGGCTAGTTATAAACCAAAAGTGGCACTAAATTACAGAGACATGCATCCATGACCCAACAACGAACGTGTCGGTCATCAACGTATGAACCCAAGTCGTAGCAAGCTACATGGACTTAAAGGAACAACGCGTGACATTTCCCCTAAGGGACAAACACAGAACAAAGAAGGACACATGCCGGCCAGCCTACGTGTTCCAGAGCAGTAGCAAGCTACCAAGGCTCAGTGGAAGCACTAGGAGGCATTTCCCTGTAAGATAGGCTACCAAGGGTAAACAACTAGGTGTCGGATTGATAGAGGCAAAGGTGTCCCGTCTTTCGATGAGATGGTGGCTATCGTTTTGGAGGAAGTCGACTTTGATGATCCGACTACGAATGTGCGAGGACGTCGCGCCTTAGCAATCGCTAAACCAACTCCGAGAGGTTATTGACCACACCGGAGCACGATCAACCTGACCACGAAGGTCTGTTTCCTGCAGGCAAATGAAGAACAAGCAAGAAACTAAGATTGCAATCTGGATATTGCGAATATAAGAGGAAAGCTTTATTGATCAAGGTGGGGTTCTATGACGCCTTTGTCTGGTCGTTGAACACAAACGAAGTACGCGAAGTTGCAGCTATGGTGAACTTTTAATCTAAACAAAACCCAAAGTCTAAACGACGCCCTAAGGGTTGTATATATGGGAGAATAGGGGGGAATTTCGTGGCCCTTGGAGGAGGGGTCCGAAACCAACCCTAACTCTTGTTTCCCCACACATACAGACTCTAAAAACAGGCTATACTCAAGTATTTCGAAATTACATGGGCCTGGCCCAATAATAAGGTGACGCAACACCTATAATAGCCTCTGGACGAAATTTATGAAGTGGCATCTTGTATATTTCGTCCAAGGCTTCTCGCACTCATTATGGTGGCTTAAAAGTCCTGAAATCATCACTTGTAACTCCATTCTTGTTCCCCTTGCGCATGCCATCATCTCCATGCTTGATCTTGCTCCAATGTTCATCTTTCTTGTCCAAACTAGGCCCTTCATTTGTAAGCAAGACAAATGTATCAAATTTAGGCAGCATCATATTCTCATGAACATTAGAATCATTACTAAGAAACGAAAGTACCTGGTAATTTAATTGGCGTGCGCGAGCTCTAGTAATTGGTCCTGTATATGTGTCAGTTGGGGCTGTGGGTGTAACCTTGTTAGTGATGTCCTCATCATCCTCCCCTTCTTGAATTGAAGTCGTCCTCGACGGAAGCTCATCTTCCTCACCCAAGTAAGGCTTCAAATCTGCAATGTTAAATGTGGGACTAACCCCAAAATCTACAGGCAGCTCAAGTTTATGTGCATTATCATTTATTTTCTCTAACACCTTGAAAGGACCATCAGCACGTGGCATTAGCTTTGACTTGTGCAAATTAGGAAACCTATCCTTACGCAAATGTAACCAAACAAGATCTCCAGGTGCAAAGACAACACGTTTTCTACCCTTATCTCCAACAAGTTTATATTTAGCATTCATGTGCTCAATATTTTCCTTAGTTAACTCATGCATTTTTAAGATCAATTCAGCACGTTGTTTAGCATCAAAATTAACCTTCTTCGAAGATGGAAGAGGCAAAACATCAATAGGTGCACGAGGTAGGAAACCATAGACAATTTCAAAAGGGCACATCTTAGTAGTAGAATGCAACGAACAATTATAAGCAAATTCAATATGAGGCAAGCATTCTTCCCACATTTTCTTATTATTCTTCAAAACAGCCCTAAGCATAGTAGACAAAGTTCTGTTGACTACTTCAGTTTGTCCATCAGTTTGGGGGTGACAAGTAGTACTAAAAAGCAGTTTAGTCCCCAACTTAGCCCATAAACATCTCCAAAAGTGGCTAAGAAATTTAGTATCACAATCTGAAACAATAGTATTTGGCACACCATGCAAGCGAATAATTTCACGATAGAACAAATCAGCAACATTAGCAGCATCATCGCTTTTATGACATGGTATAAAGTGTGCCATCTTCGAGAACCTATCCACGACAAAAAATATGCTATCCCTCACCTTCTTTGTTCGAGGTAAACCCAAAACAAAGTCCATAGATATATCTTCCCAAGGAACACTAGGGATAGACAAAGGCATATATAAACCATGAGGATTGAGTTGTGACTTAGCTTTTTGACATGTAGTGCAGCGACCAACAAAACGCTCAACATCTCGTCGCATCTTTGGCCAAAAGAAATGTGTAGCAAGTACGTCCTCCGCCTTCTTCATGCCAAAGTATCCCATTAATCCTCCTCCATGCGCCTCCTGCAACAACAAAATACGAACAGAGCTAGCTGGAATGCTTAGCTTGTTAGCACGAAACACAAATCCATCATTAATGACGAACTTGTTCCATGTTCTCCCTTCTTTACAATTCTGCAATACATCTTTAAATTCATCATCATGCACATATTGATCTTTGATGGTCTCCAAACCAAATATTTTAAAGTCAAGTTGTGAAAGCATAGTATAACGATGAGACAAAGCATCAGCAATAACATTTTCTTTTCCCTTCTTGTGTTTAATAACATAAGGGAAAGTCTCTATGAATTCAACCCATTTAGCATGTCTACGGTTCAGTTTTGCTTGACTTTTAATGTGCTTCAAAGATTCATGATCAGAATGGATAACAAATTCTTTGGGCCATAAATAATGTTGCCATGTTTCCAAAGTCCGAACAAGAGCATATAATTCCTTATCATAAGTAGAATAATTCAGACTAGGCCCACTCAATTTTTCAGAAAAGTATGCAACAGGTTTACCATCTTGTAATAACACACCTCCTAACCCAATTCCACTAGCATCACATTCAAGCTCAAAAGTCTTATTAAAATCAGGAAGTTGGAGTAAAGGAGCATGTGTCAACTTATCTTTCAATACCATGAATGCTTCTTCCTGTGCAGTACCCCAAACAAAAGGCACATCCTTCTTTGTAAGCTCATTGAGAGGTGCAGCAATGGTGCTGAAATCTCTCACAAAACGCCGATAGAATCCAGCGAGGCCAAGGAAACTCCTCACGTGTGTGACCGTTTTGGGCTGCGGCCAACTCTCAATAGCTTCAATCTTGGCTTTATCAACCTCAATTCCCTGTGGAGTAACAACATAGCCAAGAAAAGAGACTCGGTCGGTGCAAAAGGTGCACTTTCCAAGGTTACCAAACAAACGTGCATCACGTAGAGCAATAAAAACAGCACGTAAATGTTCCAAATGTTCCTCCAAAGATCTTCTATAAATCAATATATCATCAAAGTATACTACCACAAATCGTCCAATGAAAGCACGTAAAACTTCATTCATTAATCTCATGAAAGTACTAGGTGCATTAGTTAACCCAAAAGGCATGACTAACCACTCATATAACCCAAACTTTATTTTAAATGCTGTTTTCCATTCATCTCCCAATTTCATACGAATTTGATGGTATCCACTACGCAAATCAACTTTGGAGAATATTGTAGAGCCACTCAATTCATCAAGCATATCATCTAGCCTAGGAATAGGATGACGATAACGAATAGTAATATTATTAATGCCCCTACAATCAACACACATACGCGATGTACCATCCTTTTTCGGCACTAGAATAATAGGAACATCACATGGACTAAGGGATTCGCGTATATAACCTTTGTCGAGTAGCTCCTGTACTTGACGCATAATCTCCTTCGTCTCTTCTGGATTGGTACGGTATGGTGCGCGGTTGGGTAGCGATGCACTGAGAATTAAGTCAATCTGATGCTCAATCCCTCGAATAGGTGGTAATCCCGGTGGCACGTCTTGTGGAAAGACGTCGGCGAACTCCTGCAAAATGTTAGTGACAGCAGGAGGCAAAGAGGAAGGCACGTCCTCGAATGAAAATAATGCCTCTTTGCACACAAAAGCATAGCAAACAGATTTGCTAAAATCTAGCTCATCAATATCAGATTTGGTGGCAAGTAAACATGCACTTTTCAATTTAATTTCAGAAGCAACAGTAGATGGTTTATTATTAGGCTTCATTTGTTGCTCAAATTATTTTGCCACAATCTGATTTTCACTCTTATTTTTCTCCTGTTTTGCTTTATTAGCTCTATTAATATCATCTTTCAAAATGGAATCAGGAGTCATAGGAAGCAAAGTAATATTTTTATCCTTATGAACAAGAGTATACTGATTGTTTCTACCATGGTGTACAATTTTTTTATCAAATTGCCATGGTCTACCAAGTAATAAGGAACATGCTTGCATAGGTACCACATCACAAATTCACAATCAACATAATCAGCATATGTAGAGATACTAAAATGCACACGAACAATACGTGTTACCTTAACCTTGCCGCTGTTGTTGAACCATTGGATGTAGTAAGGATGTGGATGTGGTCTTGTGGTGAGAGATAGCTTTTCCACCATCTCCATGCTAGCCAAGTTGTTGCAACTCCCTCCATCTATGATCACACGAACAGAACGTTCCGTCACAACTCCCTTTGTATGGAACAAATTATGCCTCTGATTTTGCTCAGCTTGTGTAACCTGCACACTCAAAACACGTTGAGCAACTAAACATTCATACCTGTCAGCATCTTCAGGAGCCATGTATTGCATCTCATGACCAGAATCGTCTCCACCGTGTTCTTCACGTGTAATAAGAGCCAAAGTCTCCTCATCATAGTCACTAGCGGACTCATATTCACCATCCTCAGTAGCAATCATCACACGCTGAGATTTGCATTCTCTCGCAAAATGTCCTCTTCCCTTACAACGACGACAAATAATATCACTGGTGTGCCCTGTTGATGCCATGGAAGAAGAAGAACTCTGTGCAGGCCCAATAGATGTGCTCTTGGCAGATAATGGTGGTTGTGCCTGCTTCCTTGTATCACAGCTGGAGGTAACAACTGATGGAGGTGTCGGTGCAGTAGAATGTGTGGAAGTAGAGGATGCACGCGGTGTCCATGATGAAGGTCGACCTGTAGAAAAGTTAGTCCGCGCCAATGCTTGTCGATCCTGCACTTCACGTTCAGATTTACAAGCAAGATGAAATAAACGAGTGATATTATTATAATCCTTATACTCTAGAATGGTCTGAATCTCTCTATTTAATCCACCCATAAAACGTGCAAGCATAGCTTCATTCTCCTCAACAATACCACATCTAATCAGGCCAGTTTGTAATTGCTGATAATATTCTTCTACAGAATTTTTTCCTTGTCTTAAGCGCTGCAATTTTTGAAGTAATTCACGTTGATAATATGGTGGAACCCAACGAGTACGCATAGCAGTTTTCAAAGCAGCCCAAGTAGCTGGAATAGGATATAATCTACAATGTTCAGACCACCAAACACATGCAAAACTAGTGAAAGCACAAACAGCAGCAGGAACACGTCTCTCCTCGGGATAGTGTAAACATGTAAAACGTTGTTCAGTTTCTAACTCCCAAGTAAGATATATATCAGGAACATATCTACCCTCAAATGGTGGAATATTCAATTTCAGTTTAGGAAGATGGTCATGTACCTCAGGTGGTGGCGCAGCCCTACCGTTGCGATGATATGCATGAGGACGACCTGGTGGTGGTGGTGCTGGTGGTTGCACGTAGTTCTAATTTTGGTCAACCTCATCCTCGTAATGATCCTCCACCTCTACAGTAGCAGCAGGAGCTACAGAAACATCAACAACGGCACCAGAAGTTTGACCAGGCTCAAGGGGAACGCGTTGTGCTCGTCCCACTTGATTTGGAAGGCGATGTTGTTGTTGTTGTTGTTGTTGTTGTTGTTGTTGTAGAGGTGCGACAGCTGCAGCGGCCGGTGGTGGTGGAAAACGCGAAAGCAATTCAGCAAACTTGTTATCGAGCTTAGTTTCAAACGTCTTCTCCATGCCATCTATCTTCTCCATGGCCTCGTCAAATCTGTTTAGCACATCTTGCACCTGTCCACTCATCATTTGCTGAAACTTATCATGAAGCTCCTTGTTCGTCAAGTTCTCCCAGTCAGTCTCGTCGGCTTGTGATCCTGGCATGGTTTGCAGCAATAGAAACACACAAGAATATGATCCTACAGACTACTAACAAGTGGTGGTGGTGGCGGGTGTCACAAATCCGTCAAGCAAATCTCAAATTCTAACCAGTTCTTACCCAGCAGCAGGCGGTGATCGGCAACCGATGTAGTCAAAACTCTCAAAGCTTGGATAGAGCGATTACCAGGGAGAGTCAAACGCACGATGTAGATGTATGTGGAGCTGGGAAGGCTTTTAATATGGTAGCAAAAAGGTCAGCAATAATCAATTCAGAGATGCAAAGTTGAATAAACGCTCAATGACGGTACTATGCTGGTCCTAGGCTAGACCGTACTAGAGACGCTGTAACACCCCAGAATTTTAACCCTGATTTAGTAATGAAAATTTGACCAGGAGTTTCAACCTTTCCTTTTTCTGGGTTTTCTTTGATTCTCAGAACCGGTGGAGAAAGCGCGGAAAAGCGCGTGAGAGAGAAGGAGAAGAGAGAGCCGGAGGTAGAAGAAGAGACTGACAGTGGGCCCCGGGCCCACCTGTCAGCCAGAGAGAGCACTGTGCTCTCGGGTACAACCATCGTATTTTAGAATTTAGAGATATATTATTTCTAAATTTACTATAGCCCAGAGTAGAAATATCTTGTCTTCCCGACCGTAGATTTTTTTCACGCAGCGCCAGTATTTCACACTGCAGTTACACCACTTATTGCCATGCACTGTAGCAGCATTTTATTGCATAAACAGGACGGTTATCTGTGGTGAAATCATTTTGTGACAATAGAAGTTCTTCTTATAACAACTCTTAGCAAATCTCGAGGACGAGATTTTTCTTAAGGGGGGTAGTGTTGTAACGCCCCAAAATTTTGACCCTGATTTAGTAATGAAAATTTGACCAGGAGTTTCAACCTTTCCTTTTTCTGGGTTTTCTTTGATTCTCAGAACCTCCTTTCTTTGGTTATTATGGAGTTTTGCCCTAGTGGAAGATTGTTAGTATGTTGTTTGGACTTGATTGCCCTAGCCGAGAAAAACACTCTCTCTATCAGTAGGTTCATTTGCATTATTATTTTCTCCCTAAGCTTTATTAATTTTAGTTATTTTCTTCGGTTTTAGAGCTCTGTTTACACTACAACCCTTTGATGGAATTGTCCAAAAATTCCACCAAAATTTAAGGATGTCATGTGAAGCCCCTACATCACTTTCATGCAAAAAAACCCTTGGGTGTTCTTTGGAAAAGTTGAGCTAAACATCCTCTTTGCTCTCTGGTCCAGATTGTCACTTTCTACTACAACCCTACTTTAACTTGCTCTTTTAGCCATGAGCTTTTTCCTGCCTGTAGTCCTTCCTACCAAACCCTTAAGTCCAGGAGATTGGAGCATTTGGATCATTTTTGGTCCATGCAATTATGCCCTTTTCCTTCTGTCAAGAACTGGAGTTTTGCAAATCTTGCACTAACAAGTTTCTCAAAGTGGCCAACTGACCTTACCACCCTCTTTACCATCCAAAGAGACCCCAACCTGGAGTTTTTGGCCACCCCAAGAAATGCCTAGAGGCTCCTAACATTCTGTCAAACACCTTGCGTGCATGGTCAGTTTTAACATAGTTTCTGGTTTGTGTATTGGACCAACTTGCTTTGTCTAACCAGTATGTCCACTAAGTTCCTAGCTAACCCTAATCCAGACATGCTAATCCCCAACCTCTCCTATGCCCTCTAGCACGCATTGGCATTTCGTCGAGCACATGGTGTGAGTGCGCTGGGCGCGCCGAGAGCGTGCGTTTTGCACGTGCGTGCGCCCGAGCCGCCGCGTCGCGCCCCTGGTCCTAGCTCGCCTGCAGAGCCACACCCCGGCCTCATCCACTCACCAGAACACTCCAAGCCGCCCCTGGCACCCTACAGCGCCGTCGTCAGGGCGGCCACGACAGCTAGCGGCCGGCCACAGTGGACCTCTGCCGCGGACAGCGCCGCCCAAGCCACCCGTGCTCGCCAGCTGCCCCCTGGAGCAGTGCGAGCTCATCCGCAAGCTCGTCCGCAAGCGCTCGTCGCCGCCACGTCCCTCTGCAGCTACAGAATTGCGGTCGCCGATGATCTTATCCACGGCCGCCGCGAACCGACATGGCTGCGCTATTTAAGAGACCCCCGAGCTCGTCTAAGCCCTCAGGCAGCCTCAAGCCACCCCCATGGAGCTCCCCTAGCCCGCAATCGCCCGAGGAATGCCGTCTTCTCCATCTTCGGTCAGCACGGACGCCGCCTCGTTCTAGTCCATTCCGGCGCATCCAAAGCCTCCCCTACCCTCCCGACTCCACCGTTCGACTCCACTTGATCATGCAGAACTGGCCAGCCTCTCAAACGCAGCCAGGAACCACCACAGGCCGAGCCCCTAAATCCACCGAAGCTTCCTCCGCCGCGGAGCTCGCCGCCGATGACTCCCTCCACCCGCGACGACCCATCGACCACCGAGAGGACCGCCCCGGTCTGGCAGATCCATTCCTACCCTCGGATGCCCTCGAGGAGCCTCCGTTCGCCGGCGACGATCGCCGGAGTCCCACCTCCGCTCGGGCACAGGAAGAGGAGGGAGAGGCGACTGGTCAAACCTGACCAGTGGGCCCCGTGGACCCACTGTCAGTGACACAACCCCACCTCCACGTGTTTTAAGTGGAGGCATAAACCTCAGAAGTACGTATCCCCTGACCCGAAAGCGTATTCTTATTTGAAACGTTTTCTTTTCTGTTTTATTTTAAAAACAGAGTTTGACCGAAACTTTGACTGGCTATAACTTTTTAAATATAAATCCAAATGAATTGATTCTTTTTCTGTCGTTCCTCAATTTTGGTCTAGTTTATTTTCATATTTATTTGAAAATTTTCCAGACAATTTTTTGTGCTGTTTTGAGACTATGTATTGAATTCATATTCTTTCAATTAGGATTTTGAAGAGGGAGGAAAACTTCCCAAGAGCTTTGGAACGCATTTCTCCTCCCCTCTACTTGAAGGCAAGCACTTTTGAACCCTAGTCTAATGCATGTGGTCGTTGTTGATACGATCACAACGATATGGATGCATTCATTTTCTTTCAAAGGTGATGACATGATCATACCCATGAGTGCATGAGGTATACCCCTCGCTGTGAGTCATTATTATGCATGACGGTGATCCCCCTCGTATGCCTTCCATGCCTAACGGAAGAAAGCCGTGAAAGTCGTTGTCTTGTGAAGACACGAGCTTGCTACTAGCTCCCCGTCGGGATGGTGGAGTCCGGTATGGCTTGGTGAGGCATGACGGGTGGTGATTCCGAGTGTTGTTGTGGAATATATTGGTTATGCTAATCATACCAGTGATGCTTGAACCTTCTGAGTCGACTGTAGATCGAGTCTTGTTCCAGTAACCCCCATACTTGTTTCGTGCTACCACTTGTCCCTACTACAGGTAGGGTATGGTTCAGTAAATTGTCGACCCGTGTTCTAGCACGCACTGTACAGAGAGGCCATGGTGGAAGATACCGGCTGCATCTGGTAGGCATGCCACCTGGTCCGGGGGCATGGCTGTTTTCAGTTGGAGCCGAAGGGGATAGCTTCCCCAGTTTTGCGCGCATTATAAATTTTGTGATCCCATGCTTAACAGGTGTCGTGGCTTGTAGCCTCCCCACTTAGAGTTTGGCTTAACATGTGTCGTGGGTGATTCCAGACACCGGTAAGTTATGCTGGTGTGTGCGGTCAGGTGTGTCTTCAAATTAAAAGGCCGTAGACGGAATTAGTCCAGAAGGACTAAAGGAATCCGTTATTCGTGGGTAAAGAGTACACCCTCTGCAGAGATCAAATCTATTCGAATAGCCGTGTCCCTAGGTTAGGACTACAGTCTGGGATGAGTCGTGTGTCGGTCTTAGCGTCGATCTTTGGAAGGGAAACTACTAAAACCAGAACATTGATTATGACTTATGACATATGGTGATATTAATTATTATTGTGGACTAACCATTTGTATTATTTAAATTAATGAGTATCCCTGAGACGGTTCTACCTCCTGGATATTCACTGTCAGTTATTTTCCTTATAAGCCCTTTATGTGGTGCCGCTCAGACGCCCGACTGCGGCATGCTTGTTATTTATTTTCCCTATAAGCCCTTTATGTGGTGTTGCTCAGACGCCCGACTGTGGCATGTTTGTTATCACTTTTATTTATAAGCCCTTTATGTGGTGTCGCTCAGACGCCCGACTGTGGCATGCTTGTTATTTATTTTTCTTTATAAGCCCTTTCTGTGGTGTCACTCAGACACCCGCTATGGCATGTTGGTTATTTCTTTTATTTATAAGCCCTATATGTGGTGTCACTCAGACGCCCGACTGTGGCATGATCGCTATTTATTTTATTATCACTCCCTGATTGCATATGCATTTTTATACGAATGACCTACTTGCAATATGGACTGTCATATCATAATTATCATAGTGATCATCAATTATTCCCGAGCATGATTATATTTCACCCATGTTCATAATGTTTGCGAGTACATTCAAAGTACTCACTGGCTTGTCCCTGGCTATTGTCTTGGCCAGATTTCCTGCATGGAGAGGAGCGATGCGGCGACTACCCGGAACCTATGCTATCGTGATAGCAGCCTCGCGAAGATAGGAGTTAACCTGGTCAGCTGTTCCCGTGGGAAATGGGGTTCCACAGACGCCGACGAGTCACAGACCGCTTCCGCCATCAACCACTAGAAACCTTGTGTTGTACTTAAAAGACCAGAATGGTCTTGTACTACATATTTTGTATTTTTGCTTGGACTTTCTGTATCAAGTGGTGACTCACCAGCTAACAGTAATCCTGGGGCTGGTGAGCACAAGGGCCATTTTTGGGGATTTAATGCCCCGAAAATCCGGTCCTGACAACCTTGGTATCAGAGCCAGGCTGACCATTGGCTAATCCTATCTTAGCCAGGTCAAAAACCTAGGATAAACCCCCACCAGACCATATCCTAACCCCGGCCAAGCTTCTCACGTAAGATACCCACACAGTGGACCGACAACTCTGGCAGTCGGTGCCCAACCCATCAGCCTAGCCCGTCGATCACGCGCCAGTGACCGACGCCTAAACAATTTCCTCCACAAGCGATCGAAGGAAGACTTCCTTCCCTTTCCTATAAATAGTGTGCGCTAGCCTCAAACCCTGCACATCACAGCCTCTACCCCAGACCGAGCCAAAATGCCAAGACCCATTGTTCACAATGAAACCACAACAACCAACCTTGGAGGTTTTGTGACTGTTCTCGCAAACCTCACCCGCCGTGCCTTTGCATTAGAGGAGCCCCCAGGATATGTGGTGTACCAAGAATCCATGGGCGGTGAAAGCCGTCAATTATGGGCCACTGTGCACATCTACGGTAGGGGTGTGTCGCCAGAACGCCCCTACAGGTTCACCAGAAGGACAACTTCCTTTGAGCCACAAGCTATCCAACTAGCTGCTCGAGAGGCTATAGTTCAACTCCGGTACTTGTCGCCCAGAGTTAACTGTCGCTCATTCTACTACTACCCCAGCCGTGACGGGTATGGTAGGCCACCCCGAGTTGCCAGCGGAGACCACGAGACAGATCCTGCATTATTGCATCTGGTACGCTATGTAAGTGTGCTAGAGGAAATGTTTGATCAAATCACTCTAGATCTGATCGTAGCTCGTGGAGAACTGATTCGCCGAGTCCCGACAAGAGGATGAGATGAGTCCGGCACCGACAACCCAGTCGTACTGTTCGGACAACCGATCGAGTCCTTGAGGTCTGCCCCTGTCATTGACCAGAATGTCTTGGTGTCTCCAGAGGTGATGCATCGCCTGTTTAGGGCGCGCTCCAACGGGATTGTGGTCAACAATCCCCGCGAGGGTCATCATCACTGCCCCGACCCTGCAGCCCCTCAGCCATCTCCAGCCAACACCGACAGTGAAGCCCTTGGAGAAGCTTCGGCGTCCACAAGGCAAGGCCGCTTGGATATAAACGAGGTTGATTAAATCACCCGAGTAGTACCAAGCCTTATCTTGTCCACACCCCGTGGTGTTGTAACCTGTATTTCCATATGTATATACGGTTTACTTGTGCGCCCTTATCTCTATAGCAGCCGTGCACAGATATGTCAGTGTACGAATGCATTTTTTCCGGGTGTATCTTCCAAAGCACCACACCAACAACCCCTACAGTAAACACGTCACTTTGCGAGACGTGTGTATCTGTAGCATTGACCCCGACCCCGTAAAGCGGAACCGATGAAATAGCTGCCTCTCACCGTGATTTTATGAACCAGCCCAGTTGCTATAAAAGGCCACACCGTGACCTTGCCAAGCATCCCTCACCTGGCGCACTACCCTCACAGCCTTTCCCTCCGCCATGCCAATCCCTAGTATTTATCTGAGACCCCCAGATGCCTCCCCAGGTAGCTTCGTCAAGATATTGTGGGATTTTACCTGCAGTACCATGAGTGCTACCCATCCACCCCAGTATGAGCTGCTCAAATCAAGGATCACACCATCCACCTCAAAATATTGGGCAGTAGTACACATCCCTCCCGCAAACCCAAACCAAGACCCAATAGAGGTTTCCTTCATGGGGAAATCTATGCCGACTCTGCAGATGGCCGTAGAAGCTGCCGCATATGAAGCGCTTGCTTGCCTTCGATTCGCGGTGCCCTATGCCAGCGAACGAGGGTATTATTATTTTCCGAGCCGTGCAGCACCCGGAAAAGCAACATCTTTTCCTGGTGGGCGAATTGAGAGAGACCCAGTACTGGCCAACCTTACGCAGTATGTCATCGCGCAGGAGCATTTGACCGAGCGGATAATGGGTTATCTCTAGAGCCTCGCCGATTTAAATTCTTGGATCGCCATCGGCAGACCACTGAGGCTCGGGCAAGAGAAGCACATTCACCGTCTAGTGAACCTGCTCCATCCGATAGAAGAAGAGTGTCCCCCAGCACCAGAGACGTTTTCCCAGGACCCTGTCCATTTACCGTTTATGTTTTAGACGTCACCGCTATGTTGGTTATCCCATCATCTTTTTATGAGTTGTAAGCTGTGCGTCGTATCATGTGATAATTTATTCCAATTTATGGAGTAGTTTCACTGCTGATAACTCTTGCTTTAATTAATTTTTGCGCTAAGTAAAAACCTGGAGTAAGATATTATTTGTTCTTCTTCCCTGAGTTGTTGCAACATATCTCTGTGCATAACATAGATATTTTAATTTCTCGCGCAGCACCGTTACAACAGACTTACAACTCCGGCCGCTCCACACAGTACACTAAGTTGCTAATCCACGTACACCTGCTACAGCTAATTGATCACCTCTCTAGCGCACCATAGTTTCTTGAGGAGAAACTCGTGGGAGTTTATTCATGCACTAGTTGCCTTCTGCGCACTGACAGCCGTTAGCACCCGACACTCGCGCCTAATCCTCGTGACCGCCGCCACCGTGAAGAGCTAGCACTCGAGCAGCAGCATCACGACGATCGTCGAGGATCATCGCACACAAGAGCACGGATAGCCCCAGCAATGCCGCCAACCCTCCGCACACTAGGATCATGCACCAGTCCGGCATCACCTCCGCCATTAGAGCCTCGTCCCGAGCTCCTGCAAACACAAATGGAGGAGAGGGAAGGAAGAAGAAGAAGCGAGGCCAAGTGTGAGGAGGAAGAAGGAGCACCTCGGTCGTTTTATAGCTCGAGATCGGTGTACGGTGGGCGGATTCCACCGCCGCCGCTCGTCGCTCGACAGCCGGTGTTCGGAGGCGAATCCACGAGCAGTGCCGACAACACGCTGGCCCGCGAGGTGAGTGCACGCTGCACCGGCAGCTAGCACGCCGCGCACTATCGCAGTACGGCCTAGATGCCCTACGAGCTAGCCATCGCCGGTGGAGAAAGCGCGGGAAAGCGCGCGAGAGAGAAGGAGAAGAGAGAGCCGGAGGTAGAAGAAGAGACTAACAGTGGGCCCCGGGCCCACCTGTCAGCCAGAGAGAGCACTGTGCTCTCGGGTACAACCATCGTATTTTAGAATTTAGAGATATATTATTTCTAAATTTACTATAGCCTAGAGTAGAAATATCTTGTCTTCCCGACCGTAGATTTTTCCATGCAGCGCCATTATTTCACACTGCAGTTACACCACTTATTGCCATGCATTGTAGCAGCATTTTATTGCATAAACAGGACGGTTATCTATGGTGAAATCATTTTGTGACAATAGAAGTTCTTCTTATAACAACTCTTAGCAAATCTCGAGGACGAGATTTTTCTTAAGGGGGGTAGTGTTGTAACACCCCAAAGTTTTGACCCTGATTTAGTAATAAAAATTTGACCAGGAGTTTCAACCTTTCCTTTTTCTGGGTTTTCTTTGATTCTCAGAACCTCCTTTCTTTGGTTACTATGGAGTTTTGCCCTAGTGGAAGATTGTTAGTATGTTGTTTGGACTTGATTGCCCTAGCCTAGAAAAACACTCTCTCTATCAGTAGGTTTATTTGCATTATTATTTTCTCCCTAAGCTTTATTAATTTTAGTGATTTTCTTCTGTTTTAGAGCTCTGTTTGCACTACAACCCTTTGATGGAATTGTCCAAAAATTCCACCAAAATTTAGGGATGTCATGTGAAGCCCCTACATCACTTTCATGCAAAAAAAACCTTGGGTGTTCTTTGGAAAAGTTGAGCTAAACATACTCTTTGATCTCTGGTCCAGATTGTCACTTTCTACTACAACCCTACTTTAACTTGCTCTTTTAGCCATGAGCTTTTTCCTGCCTGTAGTCCTTCCTACCAAACCCTTAAGTCCAGGAGATTGGAGCATTTGGATCATTTTTGGTCCATGCAATTATGCCCTTTTCCTTCTGTCCAGAACTATAGTTTTGCAAATCTTGCACTAACAAGTTTCTCAAAGTGGCCAACTGACCTTACCACCCTCTTTACCATCCAAAGAGACCCCAACCTGGAGTTTTTGGCCACCCTAAGAAATGCCTAGAGGCTCGTGACAGTCTGTCAAACACCTTGCGTGCATGGTCAGTTTCAACATAGTTTCTGGTTTGTGTATTGGACCAACTTGCTTTGCCTAACCAGTATGTCCACTAAGTTCATAGCTAACCCTAATCCATGCCTGCTAATCCCCAACCTCTCCTATGCCCTCTAGCACGCGCTGGCATTTCGTCGAGCACATGGTGTGCGTGCGCTGGGCGCGCCCAGAGCGTGCGTTTTGCACGTGTGTGCGCCCGAGCCGCCGCATCGCGCCCCTGGTCCTAGCTCGCCTGCAGAGCCACACCCCGGCCTCATCCACTCACCAGAACACTCCAAGCCGCCCCTGGCACCCTACAACACCGTCGTTAGGTCGGCCACGGCGGCTAGCGGCCGGCCACAGTGGACCTCTGCCGCGGACAGCGTCGCCCAAGCCACCCGCGCTCGCCAGCTGCCCCCTGGAGCAGTGCGAGCTCATCCGCAAGCGCTCATCGCCGCCACGTCCCTCTGCAGCTACAGAATGGCGGTCGCCAGCGATCTTATCCACGACCGCCGCGAACCGACATGGCTGCGCTATTTAAGAGACCCCCGAGCTCGTCTAAGCCCTCAGGAAGCCTCAGGCCACCCCCATGGAGCTCCCCTAGCCCGCAATCGCCCGGGGAAGGCCGTCTTCTCCATCTCTAGTCAGCACGACCGCCGCCTTGTTCCAATCCATTCCGGCGCATCCAAAGCCTCCCCTGCCCTCCCGACTCCACCGTTCAACTCCACTTGATCATGCGGAACTGCCCAGCCTCTCAAACGCAGCCAGGAACCACCACAGGCCGAGCACCTAAATCCATCGAAGCTTCCTCCGCCGCGGAGCTCGCCGCCGTCGACTCCCTCCACCCTCGACGACCCATCGACCACCGGGAGGACCGCCCCGGTCCGGCAGACCAATTCCTACCCTCGGATGCCCTTGAGGAGCCTCCGTTCGCCGATGACGATCGCCGGAGTCCCGCCTCCGCTCGGGCAGAGGAAGAGGAGGGAGAGGCGACTGGTCAAACCTGACCAGTGGGCCCCGTGGACCCACTGTCAGTGACACAGCCCCACCTCCACGTGTTTTAAGTGGAGGCGTAAACCTTAGAAGTATGTATCCCCTGACCCGAAAGCGTATTCTTATTTAAAACGTTTTCTTTTCTGTTTTATTTTAAAAACAGAGTTTGACCGAAACTTTGACTGGCTATAACTTTTTAAGTATAAATACAAATGAATTGATTCTTTTTCTATTGTTCCTCAATTTTGGTCTAGTTTATTTTCATATTTATTTGAAAATTTTCCAGACAATTTTTTTGTGCTGTTTTGAGACTATGTATTGAATTCATATTCTTTCAATTAGGATTTTGAAGAGGGACGAAAACTTCCCAAGAGCTTTGGAATGCATTTCTCCTCCCCTCTACTTGAAGGCAAGCACTTTTGAACCCTAGTCTAATGCATGTGGTCGTTGTTGATACGATCACAACGATATGGATGCATTCATTTTCTTTCAGAGGTGATGACATGATCATACCCATGAGTGCATGAGGTATACCCCTCGCTGTGAGTCATTATTATGCATGACGGTGATCCCCCTCGTATGCCTTCCATGCCTAACGGTAGAAAGCCGTGAAAGTCGCTGTCTTGTGAAGACACGAGCTTGTCACTAGCTCCCCGTCGAGACGGTGGAGTCCGGTATGGCTTGGTGAGGCATGACGGGTGGTGATTCCGACTGTTGTTGTGGAATATATTGGTTATGCTAATCATACCAGTGATGCTTGAACCTCCTGAGTCGACTGTAGATCGAGTCTTGTTCTAGTAACCCCCATACTTGTTTCGTGCTACCACTTGTCCCTGCTACAGGTAGGGTACGGTTCAGTAAATTGTCGACCCCTGTTCTAGCACACACCGTACAGAGAGGCCATGGTGGAAGATACCGGCTGCATCCGGTAGGCATGCCACCTGGTCCGGGGGCATGGGTGTTTTCGGTTGGAGCCGAAGGGGATAGCTTCCCTAGTTTTGCGCGCATTATAAATTTTGTGATCCCATGCTAGTCGAGGTTGTAGCCTCCTCACTTAGAGTTTGGCTTAACAGGTGTCGTGGGTGATTCCAGAAACCGGTAAGTTATGCTGGTGTGTGCGGTCAGGTGTGTCTTCAAATTAAAAGGCCGTAGACGGAATTAGTCCAGAAGGACTAAAGGAATCCGTTATTCGTGGGTAAAGAGTACACCCTCTGCAGAGATCAAATCTATTCGAATAGCCGTGTCCCTGGGTTAGGACTATAGTCTGGGATGGGTCGAGTGTCGGTCTTAGCGTCGATCTTTGGAAGGGAAACTACTAAAACTAGAACATTGATTATGACTTAAGACATATGGTGATATTAATTATTATTGTGGACTAACCATTTGTATTATTTAAATTAATCAGTATCCCTGGGACGGTTCTACCTCCTGGATATTCACTGTCAGTTAGTTTCCTTATAAGCCCTTTATGTGGTGTCGCTCAGACGCCCGACTGCGGCATGCTTGTTATTTATTTTCCCTATAAGCCCTTTCTGTGGTGTCGCTCAGACGCCCGACTGTGGCATGTTTGTTATCACTTTTATTTATAAGCCCTTTATGTGGTGTCGCTCAGACGCCCGACTGTGGCATGCTTGTTATTTATTTTTCCTTATAAGCCCTTTCCGTGGTGTCGCTCAGATGCCCGACTGTGGCATGTTGGTTATTTCTTTTATTTATAAGCACTTTATGTGGTGCCGGTCAGACGCCCGACTATGGCATGATTTCTATTTATTTTATTATCACTCCCTGATTGCATATGCATTTTTATACGAATGACCTGCTTGCGATATGGACTGTCATATCATAATTATCATAGTGATCATCAATTATTCTCGAGCATGATTATATTTCACCCATGTTCATAATGTTTGCGAGTACATTCAAAGTACTCACTGGCTTGTCCCTGGCTATTGTCTTGGCCAGATTTCTGGCATGGAGAGGAGCGATGCGACGACTACCCGGAACCTATGCAACCGTGATAGCAGCCTCGCGAAGATAGGAGTTAACCTGATCAACTGTTCTCGTGGGAAATGGAGATCCACAGACGACGATGAGTCACAGACCGCTTCCGCCATCAGCCACTAGAAACCTTGTGTTGTACTTAAAAGACCAGAATGGTCTTGTACTACATATTTTGTATTTTTGCTTGGACTTTCTGTATCAAGTGGTGACTCACCAGCTAATAGTAATCCTGGGGCTGGTGAGCACAAGGGCCATTTTTGGGGATTTAATGCCCCGAAAATCCGGTCCTGACAAACGCGAGCCTAGAACACTAACAAAATCACGGCGCTGCACATAATCAATGGAAAAGCACACTCTGAAAAGAATTTCCCTCTTTTTTGCGCTCCTTTTTTTTGCCGAAAATCACTATAATGGCGAGTGTCTCAAAACTCTTCCCAAGTCAAACTAAGATTATAGGCACGAAAATTTTTTGACGATTTTTTTCGGAATCAGGGCAACGACGACGAAAAAGTGCGGTAAAAAAAATAGTATGATGGCATAGGTCTCAAAAGACTCAGAAAAGTCTAATAAGAGGATAGGGAAAAAATATTTTCACCTGTCGAAATTTTGGCCTAAAAACTACCCGGGGGTCTCCAGACCGAAACCGAAACCGAAACCGATTTTTTTTCCGAAACTGAAACCGAAACTAGATGGATCTCGAAAGCCAATCTAAAACGAAAAGAACTCAGATTGGTGGTGGGTATATGATGGTAGATTATGGCAGCGGTGATGGTATATGGCATCGGCGGTGGTATATGGATACGGATTGGTGGTGGTATATGGATAGGATCGGTGGTGGTATGTGGCAGCAGCGATGAAGATGTTGCGGCGGCGGTGGCGTGACAACTTATGACCAGAACTCGAAACTCTAAAAGACTAGACGCTAAGACCAACAACTTGACACGACGATGCAACCGCAAATTCAACAAAGCAAAATACTGAAAAGACTATGCGAAGGCTCAAATTGGTTCGGATATGAGGAACTAACCCTATTTTTTTTGGCTTTTTCGTGGACTGTAGGTATGAAGAACAAACTCGATCTAATGTACGAAAAATTGTAAAATCTCACCGAGCAACCTGGAAATCTGATACCACTTGATAGAGGCAAAGGTGTCCCGTCTTTCGATGAGATGGTGGCTATCGTTTTGGAGGAAGTCGACTTTGACGATCCGACTACGAACGTGCGAGGACGTCGCGCCTTAGCAATCGCTAAACCCACTCCGAGAGGTTATTGACCACACCGGAGCACGATCAACCTGACCACAAAGGTCTGTTTCCTGTAGGCAAATGAAGAACAAGCAAGAAACTAAGATTGCAATCTGGATATTGCGAATATAAAAGGAAAGCTTTATTGATCAAGGTGGGGTTCTGTGACGCCTTTGTCTGGTCGTTAAACACAAACGAAGTACGCGAAGTTGCAGCTATGGCGAACTTTTAATCTAAACAAAACCCAAAGTCTAAACGACGCCCTAAGGGCTCTATATATGGGAGAAGAGGGGGGAATTTCGTGGCCCTTGGAGGAGGGGTCCGAAACCAACCCTAACTCTTGTTTCCCCACACATACAGACTCTAAAAACAACCTATACTCAAGTATTTCGAAATTACATGGGGCTGGCCCAATAATAAGGTGACGCAGCTCCTATAATAGCCTCTGGACGAAATTTATGAAGTGGCATCTTGTATATTTCGTCCAAGGCTTCTCGCACTCATTATGGTGGCTTAAAAGTCCTGAAATCATCACTTGTAACTCCATTCTTGTTCCCCTTGCGCATGCCATCATCTCCATGCTTGATCTTGCTCCAATGTTCATCCTTCTTGTCCAAGCTAGGCCCTTCATTTGTAAGCAAGACAAATGTATCCAATTTAGGCAGCATCATATTGTCATGAACATTAGAATCATTACCACGAAACGAAAGTACATGGTAATTTAATTGGCGTGCCCGAGCTCTAGTAATTGGTCCTGTATATGTGTCAGTTGGGGCTGTGGGTGTAACCTTGTTAGTGATGTCCTCATCACGGATCCCACACAACTCAAAGTACTTTATTTAAGAGGATCCGAAGAGCCATACATAACATATCCATACAGATAGGGGTCACATGACCCAACACTCAAGTCATACAAGCATACAAGCACAAGCGGAAGCTAGCTTGTCTGAGTACAGACAACTTGGAAAAAAAATGGGCTTGGTGTAGCCTGATGATACGTCCAAAATGCATCACTATTTTGTATTATAATTCATCCTTATTCATTGATATATTTCACGTTATGATGATGTTCTTATGTTGTTTTGGTCTATTTTACACAGTTTGCAACTTTCCGATACCGAAACAACAGACACAGGATTCAGCAGGAAAAAGTGGATGCTGAGTTGCTGAAGAAGAACACCTCCAAATTACCTGAAAATTGACGGGAGGTATTTTTCAGAAGAATAGCGAAGACACGCAAAAGGGGAGTCATAGGGGGGCCACAGGGTGCCCAGGCGGCCTGGGGGCGCGCCCCCCTGGCCGCGCCGGGGGGGGGGGGCACTTGGAGCCCCTGGCCCACCTCTGGTCGCCCCCTTTTGCATATATGTTCCCCGTCCTCCGAAAACCCTAGAGACGGGACTTTTTACGGAGTTCCGCCGCCGCTTCGAGGCGGAAACCTACAGAGAAGAAAAGGGCATCTCCGGCGGGCAGATTCCGCCGGGGAGATCACCTCCCGGAAGGGGAGATCGTCGCCATCGTCATCACCATCGTCACGGGCATCATCGAGATCATCATCAACATCATCCCCAACACCAGCACCATCTCCATCTTCATCCAAATCTCATCTTTCCATCGCAACTCGTGTTGTAACTTGTACTACCCATCCTCTCTACTCCATCGGTGTTGATTACTACTTTGTGGTGAATGCTATTGAGTTTTGTTGGAGAAATATTATTATGTCCAGATTGTTTAGCACATATTTATCCCCATTGATCATGATCTCTTTTATGTCTTGTGAGTAGTTACCTTAGTTCTTGAGGACATGGGGAAAGTCTTGTTGTTAGTAGTCATATGCTGTTGAAGTAATATGTGTTGTTTGATACTTAAGTTGCGTTGTCATTCTACTAGTGGTGTTGCGTGAGTCGAACACCCAACACTTCGCCTTATTAAGGACCTAGGAGAATACATTGTGTATAAATAATGCTTATGGTGGGTTGCCGGAGTGACAGAAACCTGAACCCCAGTTCGCACGCTTTTGCATAAGGGAATAATGGATCCTCGATCGTATTGCTATGGTTAGGCTTTTGCCTTAAATTCTATCTTGTATTTGCGGATGCTTGCAAGGTGTTTAATCATAAGAGTGCATTCATCTTAGTCTAGAGAGTGCACTAGCATAGATCCACCCACCAACACTTATCAACACATAACATAGTATCGATACGGAATATGGCGAAAGCACATGACTACCTCTCCCGTGTGTCCTCAAGAACGCTTTAGTCTTTATAAGTTCAGTTGCTAGGCCTCTCCTTTGCTAAGAAAGGATTGGGCCACTTGTTACTCTCAGTACCCTTTTACATTACTTGCCTTTACATTCCTGTTGCTTATATCAAGAAAACCCCTAAAAAGTTATCTTTCAGTGCTTGCAGTAATTTCTTGCTCAGAATCGCTTATCAATACCTTCTGCTCCTCGTTGGGTTCGACACTCTTACTCATCGAAAACGCTGCAACAGATCCCTTACGGTTGAGGGTCATCACCTAACTATCTACAAGGCCCTTCACAAGCTCAGGATCACCGTTTGGGTAGCAAGCTACTCATCGACGTCAACGTCTATGTAGAACCCATCAGAGGGGGCGGGGTTCTCCTCTGCAACAGTTATTAAGCAAACATGAGTACAAAGGTACTCAACAAGACTTACAACAGAACGTATCATACATGCATCATTATCAACAAGGGTAGTGGAGTTTATTGCAGCAAGCCAGCTCTGACTCTTGGCTAACCTATACTACGACTCTCAGCAGATTGCAAGATGAGACTACGCACACGAGTCCACTACTCACCACAACAATACACTACCGTGGACCCTCTTCCGTCATCCTACGGAAGGGTCATCCACGACACTCACACTTGTCTTGGGACTTTTAGGAGTAACCATTAACTTGTCTATAAACTATATAAGCAACCAAGTGGTCCTTAACCGCGAACAACGGCTATTCGAATAGATTGGTAACCCTGCAGGGGTGTACTTCTTCACACACGCTTCCACCACTTATCGCCGTTTACTCGACATGTACTTGACAACCTTCAAGCGGAAGCCCAGCGAGAGTGTCGGCCACGACCTGACTAACCACACAAGTCCCTAGTCCAAGTTTATCGCCTATTTGGGTTCCATCCGCGGGGAGATCCGGCCGGGGTATCGCTCACGACCCCAAACGATGTGTACAGGGTTCCCGAGTCACCAAACGGGCAACCGGTACACCATGCCACGTACCTGTCGCATCACAGCCCACCTCGAGGGTCAGCGCTGCGCATGACCAGCAGTATACTACAAACACCAGAAACTAGTTGCAACTCCTGCACAGAGGACAAGGGCAGTTAATAAGTCGAGAGGGTCCATTAGTTTCGGGCTCAATGCATGGTAGTAGCTGATCTTAAATCACATATACAGATCTGAGGTCCTATGGACGGTTCCAATGAAACAACCCACCATGTACTCCTACATGGCCTTTCATCGATACCTTTACCAAGCATATTCCACACTTCACTCTCATTACCAGACATGATCATTTCACTCTGATCTATCACCCAGATGAACCAGACCTGACACAACTCTAAGCATAGCAGGCAGCATAATAAATAGCATGGTAGGAAACACATCACATGGCTCAATCAACTCCTACACATGCTAGTGGGTTTCAACTATTTACTGTGGCAATGACAGGTCAAGCAAAAGAATGGGGTTCAACTACCGCAGCAAATAGCAGTTCACACGTTGTTGCCTTAATGCAATAAAAGAGAGCAGGAGCGAGAAGATGGGTTTGTATCGGAATGATCAATGGGTTGCTTGCTTGACAGATTGGTTGTCGGGTACTACTCTTGAGTTGGATACGTGGATGTATCCTCAGGAGCAGGACCTACCATGGAGAACACTTGTAATACAATCAATACACATACAAATGCAACAATATGATGCATGCTCATGACATGGCAAGATGGATGTGTTTTGGGCTAATGCAATTATAAAAAGAAAGGTTTGCACTTATTTGAATCAAAGATTCAAATTTATACCCAAGCTATTATTATTTAAATGCATTATCATGTTTTAAGGTGAACAACAAGGTTAACTTGCTCAAACATGCATTAAACCAGTACCAATGGAAAGATTGGATTTTTCTGATAATTTTTCATATATAAAACTTTTTCATCTGAGCTACTATTGAATTTATATGAATTTTAGAAGTTTAAACCATTTATGAAATAAATAAATCATTTCTAATTTATTTAAAATCCAGAAAAGAGTTTACTGCATCAGCACTATGTCACAGTGACGTCAGCAGGTCAATTGGGTGGCCTAGGTCAAACCTGACCAGTGGGACCCACTGATTAGTGTCACAGTTAGTTAACTAACTAATTAAGATTAGTTTAAGCGCTAACCTAGGTTTGACTAACAGGCAGGGCCCACATGTCAGTGACCCAGGGGAGTCAAACCCCTGGTCAAACTGGGTTGACTCGCCGACGTTTAGCCGTCGGCGACGTCCAGACGCGGCGGAGGCTGCGGGTTTCACCCTCTGGTGACCAAATGGACGGCGGAGTCTTCCTACGTGGAGCTGGGAGTGAGCCGCGTCGAGTGGTGCACGACTTGGAGCTCGGGGTCGCCGGAAACGACGCCGGCGACGAGTCCAGCGGCTGCCCGAGTTCGGGCGAGGACGAACTCATCGGTGCAGTGCTCGTGGAGGCGCGTGGAGTGGTCGTACAACATCTACGTGAGGCAGTGAAGCTAGTGGGCATGACGGCCGGGACGGTAGGTGGCCGGAGACACGTCAGCGGCGAGCGTGTGCGGCGGCGCGTGCGGGCGAGCAAGGTGCACTCGCTACGGTGCACGGGAGCGAGAACAGAGAGGCTGGGGAGGGGCAAGAGCTCACGACGGAGACGATGAGTCGGTCGGCTAGCTCGGGGACGAACTGGTGCGATGGCGACGGCGAAGGGGATCTCCGGCGGTGGCGGTCGGGGGCGTGCTCGTGGCGGTGGCTGCGGGGCGAGCGAGCGCTCGGGACTCGGCCTGCTCGATGAAGCGGCCGACGACGAAGCTCCTTGACATGGCGAGGTGACGGTGGGGCGACGGTGGCTACGCCTACGACGGAGGGGAGCTCGCGGACGCGTCGGCCATGGAGAGGAGAGGGCGAGGGAGAGAGGCAGGGGGAGAAGTGAGACACCCAGAGCGTTCGGGCGACGACATGGAGGCAAACCAGGGTGTCATGGAGACGGGGGAGTGAAGCAGGGCGGCGGGCAGCTGTGTGGCGACTGCAGGCTCGCCGGCGTGCTCCTCTCTGCTTGCCCGGCGAGAGGAAGCAGCTGCGTGGAGCGGCTGCTGGTCTGGGCCGGTCTGGTAAGTCTCTCTCTCTCCTCTCTTTTTCTATTTTAGTTTCCGTTTTGTTTTCTTTTTCAACTATGTTGAATTAATAAAAATGCTAGAACATTTTTATAAATCATGAAACTGACCATGTCCACTGTATATAATATGAACAACATGGAACATTTTAGTTTATGATTATTTGGACATTTAAAATATTTTATAGCATTTAAATGCCCAATTGCAAATACAATATGATTTAATCCAGTGACCTTTGGATGTCCTAGAAAATTGTGCACCATTTTTGTCAGAGGATTAAGACCAAGGCAAAGATGATGAACATTTTTAAGGGCATTTTGGGTACATTGGAAAAGATTTTATTAAACCCTAGTTGAAAGAAGAGGGGTGCTGGGGTTTCTGGCATCGCCATTTCAAGTTTCTGCAAAAGTTAAACATGATGCACACTCTAGCTAGTCCTAATGCAAGCACTGACTAGGGATGTGACAGTAGTGTGCCGACGGCGATCACATCGTACCTTGGAACCATTCCCGACGCGCATCGTCACCTCGTCCTTCGCCAGTTTCCGCTTATTCCGTAGCTCCTGTTCTGAGTTACAAATGTGAGCAACCGCACCGATATCAAATACCCAGGAGTTACTACGAGCACTGGTAAGGTACACATCAATAACATGTATACCATATATACCTTTTACGTTGTCGGCCTTCTTATTCGCTAAGTATTTGGGGCAGTTCCGCTTCCAGTGACCATTTCCCTTGCAATAAAAGCACTCAGTCTCAGGCTTGGGTCCATTCTTTGGCTTCTCCCCGGCAACTGAATTACCGGGCACGGGAACTCCCTTGCCGTCCTTCTGGAAGCTATTCTTACCCTTGCCTTTCTTGAAACTAGTGGTCTTATTCACCATCAACACTTGATGTTCCTTTTTGATCTCCACCTCCACTGATTTCAGCATTGAATATAACTCAGGAATGGACTTCTCCATCCCTTGCATATTGAAGTTCATCACAAAGCTCTTGTAGCTAGGTGGAACTGACTGGAGGATTATGTCAATGATTGAGTCATCTGGAAGATTAACTCCCAGCCAAGACAAGCAGTTGTGCAACCCAGCCATTTTGAGTATATGCTCGCTGATAGAACTATTTTCCTCCATCTTAGAACTAAAGAAGTTGTCGGAGACTTCATATCTATTGACCCGGGCATGAGCTTGGAAAACCATTCTTAGCTCTTGGAATAACTCATATGCTCTGTGTTGCTCAAAACGCTTTTCGAGCCCCGGTTCTAAGCTATAAAGCATGCCGCACTGAACCAGGGAGTAATCATCACTATGCGACCGCCAGGCGTTCATAATGTCTTGAGTTGCCAGGAAAATGGGTGCGTCACCTAGTGGTGCTTCAAGGACATATGCTTTCTTGGAAGCTATGAGGATGATCCTCAAGTTACGGACCCAGTCCGTATAGTTGCTTCCATCATCTTTCAGCTTGGTTTTCTCTAGGAACGCGTTGAAGTTGAGGGCAACATTAGTGTGGGCCATTGGATCTACAAGATAGATTGTAAAGAAAATTTTAGACTAAGTTCATGATAATTAAGTTCATCTAATCAAATTATTTAATGAATTCCCACTCAGATAGACATCCCTCTAGTCATCTAAGTGATACATGATCCAAATCGACTAGGCCGTGTCCGATCATCACGTGAGATGGACTAGTCATCAATGGTGAACATCTCCATGTTGATCACATCTACTATACGACTCATGTTCGACCTTTCGGTCTCTCGTGTTTCAAGGCCATGTCTGTACATGCTAGGCTCGTCAAGTCAACCTAAGTGTTTCGCATGTGTTTATCTGGCTTACACCCGTTGTGTGCGAACGTTAGAATCTATCACACCCGATCATCACGTGGTGCTTCGAAACAACGAACCTTCGCAACGGTGCACACTTAGGGGGAACACATTTATTGAAATTTTAGTGAGGGATCATCTTATTCATGCTACCATTGTTCTAAGCAAATAAGATGTAAACATGATAAACATCACATGCAAATCATAAAGTGACATGATATGGACAATACCATCTTGCGCCTTTGATCTCCATCTTCGAGGCGCGGCATGATCACCATCGTCACCGGCATGACACCATGATCTCCATCATCGTGTCTTCATGAAGTTGTCTCGCCAACTATTACTTCTACTACTATAGCTAACGGTTAGCAATAAAGTAAAGTAATTACATGGCGTTTTTTATTGACTCGCAAGTCATACAATAAATTAAGACAACTCCTATGGCTCCTGCGGGTTGTCATACTCATCGACATGCAAGTCATGATCCCTGTTACAAGAACATGGTCAATCTCAGACATCACATATATAATTCATCACATCCTTTTGGCCATATCACATCACATAGCATACCCTGCAAAAACAAGTTAGACATCCTCTAATTGTTGTTGCATGTTTTACGTGGCTGTTATGGGTTTCTAGCAAGAACGTTTCTTACCTACGCAAAAGCCACAATGGTGATATGCCAATTTATATTTACCCTTCATAAGGACCCTCTTCATCGAATCCGGTCCTACTAAAGTGGGAGAGACAGACATCCGCGAGCCACCTTATGCAACAATTGCATGTCAGGTGGTGGAACTAGTCTCACGGAAGCGTACGTGTAAAGTCGGTCTGGGCTTCTTCATCCCACAATGCCGCCAAATCAAGATAGGACTAGTAACGACAAGCAAATTGACCAAATCATGGCCCACAACTACTTGTGTTCTACTCGTGCATTGAATCAACGCAAAGACCTAGCTCATGATGCCACTGTTTGGTAACGTAGTAATAATTCCAAAAAATTCCTACATGTCACCAAGATCAATCTAGGAGATACTAGCAACGAGAGAGAGGGAGTGCATCTTCATACCCATGAAGATCACTAAGCGGAAGCGTCGCAAGGAACGCGGTTGATGGAGTCGTACTCGCGGCGATTCGAATCGAGGAAGATCCGATCTAGCACCGAACAGACGACGCCTCCGTGTTCAACATACGTACAACCCGGGGACATCTCCTCATTCTTGATCCAGCAAGGGGGAGGAGAAGTTGAGGGAGAACTCTGATAACCCACAAGTATAGGGGATCGTAATAGTTTTCGAGGGTAGAGTATTCAACCCAAATTTATTGGTTCGACACAAGGGGAGCCAAAGAATATTCTCAAGTATTAGCAGCTGAGTTGTCAATTCAACCACAACTGGAAAACTTAATATCTGCAGCAAAGTATTCAGTAGCAAAGTAATATGGAAGTAACGGTAACCGTGGCAAAAGTAACAGTAGCAGTTTTGTAGTAATGGTGACAACAACAATAACGAATGTAACAAAGCAAGTATCAATATGGAACGAACTCGTAGTCAATGGATCGGCAATGATAGGTGTTGGATAATATTCATCATGTTATAACCTAGGGTGACATAGAACTAGCTCCAATTCATCAATGTAATGTAGGCATGTATTCCGAATATAGTCATACATGCGTATGGAAAAGAACTTGCATGACATCTTTTGTCCTACCCTCCCATGGCAGCGGGGTCCGAATGGAAACTAAGGGATATTAAGGCCTCCTTTTAATAGAGTACCGGACCAAAGCATTAGCACTTAGTGAATACATGAACTCCTCAAACTATGGTCATCACCGGGAAGTGCCCCGGTTATTGTCACTCCGAGTTTGCCGGATCATAACACATAGTAGGTGACTATAGACTTGCAAGATAGGATCAAGAACACAAATATACTCATGGAAACATAATATGTTCAGATCTGAAATCATGGCACTCGGTCCCTAGTGACAAGCAGTAAGCATAGCAAAGTCACAGCAACATCAATATCAGAACATAGTGGATATTAGGGATCAAACCCTAACAAAACTAACTCGATTACATGATAAATATCATCCAACCCATCACCGTCCAGCAAGTCTGCGATGGAATTACTCACACACGTAGGTGGGCATCATGAAATTGGTGATGGGGGATGGTTGATGATGATGACGGCGACGATCTCCACTCTCCGAAGGCCCGAACGGACTCCAGATCAGGTCTCCCGATGAAGAACAGGAGGTGGCGGCGGCTCCGTATTGTAAAACGCGATGGGATCTCCTCTCTGATTTTTTCCTCCATGAAAGAGATTATATGGGGTTGGAGTTGACGTCGGTGGAGGTCGAGAGGGCCCACAAGGTAGGGGGCGCGCCCCCACCCTTGTGGCCAGGGTGTGGGCCCCCTCCGGTAGTTCTTTTCGCCAATATTAAAGTTATCTCCGTTGATTTTTCAGGTCATTCCGAGAACTTTTATTTCTGCACAAAAATAACACCAAGGCAATTCTGCTGAAAACAACGCCAGTCCGGGTTAGTTCCATTCAAATCATGGAAATTAGAGTCCAAAACGAGGGCAAAATAGTTTGGAAAAGTAGATACGACGGAGACGTATCAACTCCCCCAAGTTTAACCCATTGCTTGTCCTCAAGCATTTTAGTTGATAAACTGAAAGTGATAAAGAAAAAAAATTACAAACTCTGTTTGATCTTGTCGTTGTAAATACGTGAAGTTAGCATTCAAGTTTTCATCAAAGATTATGAACTAACCATATTCACAATAACATTTAGGTCTCATGTTTACTCATATCAATGACATAATTAGCTAGCGAGTGATAATAATAAATCTCGGATGACAACACTTCTCCAAAATAATCATGATAGAATATGATAAAGTGGTATCTCGCTAGCCCTTTTTGAGACTGCAAAACATAAATGCAGAGCACCTAAGAAGATCAAGGACCGACTAGACATTGTAATTCATGGTTAATGAGATCCAGTCACACTCATACTCAACATCAATTAATAACAAAGCATATAAATGATAGGGGTGCTCTCCGACTATTGCTTTTTATAAGAGGATGATGATTCAGCAATAAAAGTAAATAGATAGGCCCTTCGTAGAGGGAAGCAGAGATTTGCAGAGGTGCCAGAGCTCAAGTTTTTGAATCAGAGATGAATATATTTTGAGCGATATGCTTTCTTTGTCAACTCTACGACCAAGAGTTCTCAATATCTTCCATGCTACATACATTATAGGTGGTTCCCGAATAGAATGGTAAAGTTTTACTCCCCTCCACCATCAAACACACGCCACGGCTTATCCGGTACAACGGGTGCCGTCCAAACCAACAATAATCTAGGGGAGCTTTTTTTAATTATATTTTGATTCGATTCTTGATCTTTTGATCATGGGACTGGGTATCCCGGTCACTAGCCATTTTCTCGTGAATGACAAGTAGAGTCCACTCATCATGAGAATAACCCACCTAGCATGGAAGATAAAGACTGCCCCCAGTTGCCACATGAGCGATTTGGGCATACAAAACAAAATTTTATTTGAAGGTTTAGAGTTGGCACATGCAAATTTACTTGGAACGGCAGGTAAATACCGCATATAGGTAGGTATGGTGGACTCTTATGGAACAACTTTGGGGTTTATGGAAGTGGATGCACAAGCAGTATTCCCGCTTAGTATAGGTGAAGGCTAAAAAGAGACTGGTTAGCGACCAGCTATTGAGCAACAACGGTCATAAACATGCTTTGAGATTAACCAACATTGAGTGCAAGCATGAGTAGGATATAAGTAAACATGAACATAAATATCGTGGAGGCTATGTTGATTTTGTTTCAACTACATGCATGAACATGTGCCAAGTCGAGTCACTTAAATCATTCGAAGGATGATACAATCCTATCATACCACATCACAACTATTTTAAAGCATGTTGGCACACAATGTAAACCATTATAGAGTCCTAGCTAATTAAGCATGACATGAGTAACCATAATCTCTAATTGTCATTGGCTCATTGCAAACATGTTTCATTCATAATGGGCTGAATCAGGATTGACAAGCAAATCATATTTACAAAAACAAGATAGGTCGAGTTCATACCAGCTTTTCTCCATCTCAATCATTTCATCATATATCGTCATTATTGCCTTTCACTTGCATGACCAAACGGTGTGAATGATAATAATAGTGCACGTGCATTGAACTGAGCTAGAATCTGCAAACATTTATTCAAAGGAGAATACAAGGTAATATGGGCTCTTTTTTAGTTCAACAATAATGCATATGAGAGCCACTCATCATTTTCATCGTCGTCTTCTCCTTTCGACCCCCAAAGAAAAGAAAAATAATTTCAAGAAACACACTGAAATATATTTGGAGTTTTTGTTTTTCTGAAGAAAGCAAAACAAGAACGAAAAAACTATATACACGGGAAAGCTCCCAACAAACAAAAGAAGAACGAGAAATCTTTTTGGATTTCCTTTTAATACTACAAACTACTAAAAGAACAGACAAGAAGGAAAAGACAAAAAGAAGCAAGAATATTTTTGGGTTTTCTAAAGTTTTTTCAAAACACACAAGAAGAAAGCAAGAAAAATAAACTATCATGGATGATACAATGAAAAAGTATGAACACCGACAACTGGAATTAATGTGTGAACATGAATGTAATGTCGGTGAGAAATATGTACTCCCCACAGCTTAGGCTTTTGCCTAAGTTGGTCTAGGGCCACGACTCAAAGTATCCCTCTCCTGGGTACTGAGGTGGATCCTGAGGGTTCGACTGGTTTGCGAGCTCCTGTGGCTCCCACTGAAAGATAGGCTCATGGTAAGGATCAAGGGACGGTGCTGGCTCGGGCACTGCGGGTTGTGGAAGCCCCCAAAATCTGTAGATGTCCTCGGGCCAAATAGTGTACTTGCCTGAATGAATATCAAACAAAGAGGGTGCAGGCAAGGTAATAGTCTGAAAAGTATTCTGGCTGAATACTAAATTATAAATGAGCTTCTTTTCCTCATTAGAATGAATGAATTTATGCGCTACCATGTTGTCATAATCTAAATAAATAGTGGGTAGCAATTTCTCCTCCTTTTCATAATGCCTAATGGGTATCTCAAAGCGTCGAGCAAGGCGAGTGGAAAAGATGCCCCCCAAAATAGGACCCTTAGTATGGTTTAAACTCAACCGTTTAGCAACCATAGCGCCCAGACTAAATGTTCTATCGTGAAGCAAAGCATGGCGCAAAATGGCAAGGTCAGGAGCACTAAGGCCTCCACTCTCCCCACGACCAACCAAACATCTCCTGGCAAATAATGAATAATAGCGTAAAACAGGAAAATATATACCGACAACTCTCGCTTCCGACACCCTTCTCCTTTCACCTACAGTGACTCCATCAATGAATTCTTCCACATCTCTAGGACATGGTTCATCGACGCTGCCTTCATAAGGTAATTTGCATACTCACAAAAGTCATAAAGCGTGATCTCCTTTTGCACATTATATAAATCAAATTCTACCATAGGTTGTAATTTTCTAGCATGAAAATGAGAATTTTGCACGAAAGTATTAGTTATGAGGAGACACTGATCACACTGGTCGCGGAGGAAGTCGGCGATGCCGGCGTTATCGGCCAAATAATGGAAATATTCATAAATCCCAGCCGCCTGTAAGAATGCATCACATGGCCACTCACATGCCTGAATCTCCGCGGTACGAGGAAGATTATACTTGGGTTTCTCTTCTCCTTATTCTCCTTTTCCTTCGAACCCCGGCTCGAAGAGCCTCTCAACAATCTCCTCATCATTTTCTTTCTCTAAAAAAATCTGAAATTTTTTGTGATTCAAAATAAAGTGAACCAAACTAAAAAAAATTGATAGTAACTACTCCTACAAGTATCTAGAGGCTGTATCATGCATCAAAACTACTTTGGACCATATAAATTTGACATGCAAGCTCAAGAACAAGGTCACCACAGCAGCATAAATTTGCAATAAATAAAGCACTAGAACAAAAACTAATTGGACCATTGGAGGAGTCACATACCGAAGAACAATCCCCCAAAACAGTTTTGCAAATGATGGATTGAGCAAGGAGATCGAAAATGGTAGCAAGATGAGCTAGAACACGAGTTTGAGCTGGTGGATGATTTTTTCTGGAGCAAGGAGAGGATGGGTGCTGGAATAAGTGGAGGGGGCCATGTGGGGCCCACAAGGATAGGGGGCGTGCCCAGGGGGTAGGGCGCGCCCTCCACCCTTGTGGCCCACTGGTGCAGCCCCCTGGTGCATACTCAATGCCAAAAATCTTAGAATATTCTAGAAAAAATCATATATAATTTTCAGGGCATTTGGAGAACTTTTATTTTCGGGACATTTTTTATTGCACGGATAATTCAGAAAATAAACAGATAATACTATTTCTACTTTATTTAATCTAAATAACAGAAAGTAAAAGTTGGGTACAGAAGGTGGTGTTCTTTGAATTCATCTATCTCATGCTCATCAAAAGGAATCCGTCAACGAGGTTGATCAAGTCTCACTAACAAACTTCTTTCAAATAACATAAAACCGGAGAATTTTTGAATAACACTAGGTTGCCTCAATGGGGATACACATGTCCCGAACAATCAGGATATCATATTTCTTCTTGCTAGTAGGAAGAGGGAATGCAAAACTTCCAATAGCAATAGTTGAAATTTTTCCAATAGAATTTATGCTATTAACTTGAGGTTGTTTCTTCGGAAAGTGTACTGTATGCTCATTACCACTTACATGAAAAGTGACATTGCCTTTGTTGCAATCAATAATAGCCCCTGCAGTATTCAAAAAAGGTCTACCAAGAATAATCGACATACTGTCGTCCTCGGGAATATCAAGAATGACAAAGTCCGTTAAAATAGTAACGTTGCAACCACAACAGGCACATCCTCACAAATACCGATAGGTATAGCAGTTGATTTATCAACCATTTGCAAAGAGATTTTAGTATGTCTCAACTTATTCAAATCAAGTCTACGATACAAAGAGAAAGGCATAACACTAACATCGGCTCCAAGATCACATAAATCAGTTTTAACATAGTTTCCTTTAATGGAGCATGGTATAGTGGGTATCCCTGGATCTCCAAGTTTCTTTGGTATTCCACCCTTAAAAGTATAATTAGCTAGCATGGTGGAAATTTCAGCTTATGGTATCTTTCTCTTATTAGTAACAATTTCTTTTATATACTTAGCATAAGGCAACATTTTAAGCATATCAGTCACACGCATACGCAACAAGATATGTCTAATCATCTCACAAAAGTGTTCAAAATCCTCATCATCCTTTATCTTGGAAGGTTTAGGTGGAAAGGGCATGGCTTTCTGAACCCATGGTTCCCTTTCTTTACCATGTTTCCTAGCAATGAAGTCTCTCTTATCATAACTCTGATCCTTTGATTGTTGGTTATCAAGATCAATAGTAGGTTCAATCTCTACATCATTATCATTACTAGGTTGAGCATCGGTATGAACATCATCATTAACATTATCACTAGGTTCATGTTCATTACCAGACCGAGTCTCAGCATCAGAAATAGAAATATTATTGGGATTCTCAGGTGTGTCTATAACAGGTTCACTAGAACCATGCAAAGTCCTATCAGTTTTCCTTTTCTTTTTATTACTAGGACTAGGTTTATCAACATTAATTCTCTGAGAATCTTGCTCAATTCTCTTAGGATGGTCCTTAGGATACAAAGGTTCTTGAGTCACTTTACCACCTCTAGTAGCAACCATAGCAACTTTATCATTATTCTTACTATTCAACTCATTTAGTAAACCATTTTGTGCCTTAAGTACTTGTTCTACTTGAGTGGTAACCATGGAAGCATGTTTACTAATAAGTTTAAGATCATTAGAAGTTCTAGCCAACAGATCACCCAAGCAGTCAAGCATATAAGCATTATGTTTCAGTTGTCTACTAACATAAGCATTGAAGTCTTCTTGTTTAACAATAAAATTATCAAACTCATCTAAGCATTGGCTAGCAGACTTATTATGCGGAATATCACCCTCGTCAAATCTATAGAGAGAATTTACCTTTACTACCCGTGTCGGGTTACCAAGACCATGTATTTTTTCAATAGGTGGTAAATTCTTAACATCTTCAGCTTTAATACCTTTTTCTTTCATAGATTTCTTTGCCTCTTGCATATCTTTAGGACTGAGAAATATAATACCTCTTTTCTTTGGAGTTGGCTTCAGAGTTGGTTCAGGAAGAGTCCAATCATTATCATTACTCAAGATATTATTCAATAATTTTTCAGCTTGTTCAACAGTTCGTTCCATGAAAATACAACCAGCACAACTATCTAGGTGGTCCCTAGAAGCATCGGTTAGTCCATTATAAAAGATATCAAGTATTTCATTCTTCTTAAGAGGATGATCAGGCAAAGCATTAAGTAATTGGAGAAGCGTCCCCCAAGCTTGTGGGAGACTCTCTTCTTCAATTTGCACAGAATTAAATATTTCCTATAAGGCAGCTTGTTTCTTATGAGCAGGAAAATATTTTGCAGAGAAGTAGTAAATCATATCCTGGGGACTACGCACACAACCAGGAGCAAGAGAGTTCAACCATAGCTTAGCATCACCCTTTAATGAAAAAGGAAACAACTTAAGAATATAGTAATAGCAATTTTTTCCTCATGAGCAAATAGGGTGGCTATATCATTTAATTTAGTAAGATGTGCCACAACAGTTTCAGATTCATAACCATGGAAAGGATCAGATTCAACCAAAGTAATTAACTCAGGATGGACAGAGAATTCATAATCCTTATTAGTAACATAGATAGGTGAAGTAGCAAACTCAGGGTCATATTGCATTCTAGCATTCAAAGATTGTTCTTTCCACTTGCGTAATTTCTTAAGACCATACCTATCCTTACAAGCAAGAAAATCCATAGCTACTTCTCCTTCCATAACATATCCCTCAGGAACAATAGGCAATTCATATCTAGGAGAAGTAGGTCTAGCAGGCGTTTCAAAGTTTCCAGTTTCATCAATTTCATCAGTTTCAGAAATAGCATCATCTTTAGCATAATCAATAGTTTTGGCTCTAGCAAGATGTGCATCAAGTAATTCTCCTAGCCTCACAGTTTTATCAAACATAGTAGTGGCATCATAAACATCATTCATAGTAGAAGTGGCATCATCAATAATATGCGACATATCAGAATCAATAACAGGTGTAGGTGTCGCAAGCTTACTCAAAACAGAAGGAGAGTCAAGTGTAGAGCTAAATGACAGTTCCTTACCTCCCCTCGTTCTAGAGGGAACAATCTTGGTTCTGTCATCCTCCAGATTCTTCATAGTGATCAGCATATATAAATCCCAAGTAACTTAGAGAATAGAGCTATGCTCCCCGCAACGGCGCCAGAAAAAGTTTTTGATAACCCATGAGTATAGGGGATCGCAACAATTTTCGAGGGTAGAGTATTCAACCCAAATTTATCGATTTGACACAAGGGGAGACAAAGAATATTCTCAAGTATTAGCTGCCGAGTTGTCAATTCAACCACACCTGGAAAACTTAATATCTGCAGCAAAGTATTTAGTAGCAAAGTATTATGGAAGCAACGGTAACAATGGCAAAAGTAACAGTAGCAGTTTTGTAGTAATGGTGATAGCAGCAGTAACAAAAGTAACAAAGCAAGTATCAATATTGAACGAACTCATAAGCAATGGATCAACAATGATAGGTGTTGGATAATATTCATCATGTAGCAGTTATAACCTAGGGTGACACAGAACTAGCTCCAATTCATCAATGTAATGTAGGCATGTATTCCGAATATAGTCCTACGTGCTTATGGAAAAGAACTTGCATGACATCTTTTGTCCTACCCTCCCGTGGCAGCGGGGTCCTAATGGAAACTGAGGGATATTAAGGTCTCCTTTTAATAGAGTATTGGACAAAATCATTAGCACTTAGTGAATACATGAACTCCTCAAACTATGGTCATCACCGGGAAGTGCAACGGTTACTGTCACTCCGAGTTTGCCAGATCATAACACATAGTAGGTGACTATAGACTTGCAAGATAGCATCAAGAACACAAATATATTCATGGAAACATAATAGGTTCAGATCTAAAATCATGGCACTCAGGCCCTAGTGACAAGCATTAAGCATAGCAAAGTCATAGCAACATCAATCTCAAAACATAGGATACTAGGGATCAAACCCTAACAAAACTAACTCGATTACATGATAAATCTCATCCAACCCATCACCGTCCAACAAGCCTACGATGGAATTACTCATGCATGGCGGCGAGCATCATGAAATTGGTGATGGAGGATGGTTGATGATGATGATGGCGACGATCTCCACTCTCCAGAGCCCCGAACAGACTCCCGACCAGTTCTCCCGGTGAAGAACAGGAGGTGGCAGCGGCTCCGTATCGTAAAACGTGATGGGATCTTCTCTCCGATTTTTTCCCTGAAAGAGATTATATGGAGTTGGAGTTGACGTCAGTCGAGGTCCAGGGGGCCCATAAGGTAGGGGGCACGCCCTAGGGGGGGAGCCCCCCACCCTTGTTGCCAGGGTGTGGGCCCCCTCCGGTAGTTCTTTTCGCCAATTTTTTTTATATTTTCTGAAAGTTATCTCTGTTGATTTTTAGGTCATTCCGAGAACTTTTATTTCTGCACAAAAATAACACCAAGGCAATTCTGCTGAAAACAATGTCACTCCGGGTTAGTTCCATTCAAATCAAGAAAATTAGAGTCCAAAACAAGGGCAAAAGAGTTTGGAAAAGTATATACGACGAAGACGTATCAAACTCCGACAGCACGATGATACGTCTCCGTCGTATCTATAATTTTTGATTGTTCCATGCCAATATTCTACAACCTTCATATACTTTTGGCAACTTTTTATACTATTTTTTGGGACTAACATATTGATCCAGTGCCCCGTGCCAGTTCCTGTTTGTTGCATGTTTTTTGTTTCGCAGAATATCCATATCAAACGGGATCCAAACGGAATAAAACAGACGGAGATTTTTTTTGGAATATATGTGAATTTTGGGAAGCGGAACCAACATGAGACGATGCCCGAGTGGGCCACGAGGCAGGAGGGCGCGCCCACCAGGGGCAGGCGCCCCTGGGCCCTCGTGGCCACACCGTAAGGCAGTTGATCCCCTTCTATTGCCGCAAGAAAGCTAATATCCGGATAAAAATCGTGTCAAAAAATCAGCCCAACCGGAGTTACGGATCTCCAGGAATAGAAGAAACGGTGAAGGGCCAGAATCTGGGAACGCAGAAACATAGAGAGACAGAGAGACATATCCAATCTCGGAGGGGACCTCGCCCCTCCGCCACCATGGATACCATGGACCAGAGGGGAAACCCTTCTCCCGTCTAGGGAGAAGGTCAAGGAAGAAGAAGAAGGAGGAGGGCTCTCTCCCCGTCGCTTTCGGTGGCACCGGAGTGTCGCCGGGGCCATCACCGTCACCGCAATCTACACCAACAACTTCACCGCCGTCATTACCAACTCTTCCCCCCTCTATCCAGCGGTGTAACCCCTCTTCTACCCGTTGTAATCTCTACTTAAACATGGTGCTCAATGCTATATATTATTTCCCAATGATGTATGGCTATCCTATGATGTTTGAGTAGATCCGTTTTGTCCTATGGGTTAATTGATGATCGTGATTGGTTTGAGTTGCATGTTTTATTATTGGTGCTGTCCTATGGTGCTCTCCGTGTCGCGCAAGCGTGAGGGATCCCCGCTGTAGGGTTTGCAATATGTTCATGATTTGCTTATGGTGGGTGGCATGAGTGACAGAAGCACAGACCCGAGTAAGTAGGTTGTTTGCGTATGGGAATAAAGAGGACTTGATACTTTAATAATATGGTTGAATTTTACCTTAATGATCTTTAGTAGTTGCGGATGCTTGCTAGAGTTCCAATCATAAGTGCATATGATCCAAGAAGAGAAAGTATGTTAGCTTATGCCTCTCCCTCAAATAAGATTGCAATAGTGATTACCGGTCTAGTTATGAATTGCCTAGGGACAAATAACTTTCTCGTGAAAAAAAGCTCTCTACCAAAACTAATTTAGTCATGTCTTTATCTTAACATCCCCTAGTTTATATTTATGCGCTCTTTATTATCTTGCAAACCTATCCCACAAAAACCACAAAGTACTTCTAGTTTCATACTTGTTCTAGGTAAAGTAAACGTCAAGCGTGCGTAGAGTTGTATCGGTGGTCGATAGAACTTGAGGGAATATTTGTTCTGCCTTTAGCTCCTCGTTGGGTTCGACACTCTTACTTATCGAAAGAGGCTACAACTAATCCCCTACACTTGTGGGTTATCAAGACCTTTTTCTGGCGCCGTTGCAAGGGAGCAATAACGTGGGGTGAATATTCTCGTGTGTGCTTGTTTGCTTTATCACTAAGTAGATTTTATTTGCTGTTCTAAGTTGTTCTCTATCTTTAGTTATGGATATGGAACATGAAATACCAAAAAATTTAGGTGTACTTGCTACTCATGGAGATGGGGAACCTCCTAAAACCCTCGATGCTCATTATGTGAAAGATATTATGTATTACTTTGATAATCCTAAGAAAACCCCATTCAACTATATAATGGGAGTAATGTGGGATCAACGTGAATACTTTAGGGATTATCGCTTGACACAAAAAGGGAAACTATTATGGGATCAAATTTATATGTTGCATTGGTATGCTCGGCAACTATGCTTGAGATATGATTATACTTGTTGCTCTAGTATGAAGGCTCCACACCTTCCCTTTTCTTGCAAATTTAGTGATAATGAAACCTTAGCTTCTTATGCTAATGGTATATATGATTATTATGATGTGGAACAAATATAAGAATTCATTGCTTTTAAGGGTGCTTATGAAAGTGAATCTCTGTTTAAAAAGAATGATGCTTTTGATGATGATATTTATAGGCCTAAAAATCTTGCTATATTGAAATATTGCTATTTAAATTATGAATATAACTCCAATATTGATGCGTTTATTGAGAAGGTCTCCGCTGTTCAAGAAGAGACTAATATTTTGCAGGAGTCTATGGAAGAAGAAATTGATGACACTATGAGCTCATTAGGTGAAAAAGATGACGAGGAGAGAGAAGAACAAAAGGAGGAAGAGCGGATTAGCTACCCGTGCCCACCTTCTAATGAGAGTAACTCTTCAACTCATACATTGTTTAATTTCCCTTCTTGTTTAACGAAGGACGAATGCTATGATGATTGCTATGATCCCTTGGATTCTTTTGAAATATCCCTTTTTGATGATGCTTGCTATGCTTGTGGCCAAGATGCCAATATGAATTATGCTTATGGAGATGAACTTGCTATAGTTCCTTATGTTGAACATGAGACAGTTGCTATTTCACCCACACATGATAGTCCTATTATCTTTTTGAATTCTCCCAACTACACTATATCGGAGAAGTTTGCACTTATTAAGGATTATATTGATGGGTTGTGTTCTACTACTACACATGATGATTTTGATAGATATAATATGCATGTGCTTGCTGCTCCTACTTGCAATTATTATGAGAGAGGAACTACATCTCCGCCTCTCTATGTTTCCAATAGGATAAAATTGCAAGAAACTGTTTATGCTATGCATTGGCCTTTACTATGTGTGCATGAATTGTTCTTTTATGACATGCCGATGCATAGGAAGAGAGTTAGACTTCGTTGTTGCATCATATATGTTACTTTGTGCTCACTACAAAATCACAAATCATTGTTAATTAAAATTGGCTTTGATATACCTTGGGATCCGGGTGGATTCATTACTTGAGCACTATATGCCTAGCTTAATGGCTTTAAAGAAAGCACTGCCAGGGAGACAACCCGGAAGTTTTAGAGAGTCATTTATTTCTGTTGTGTACTTTTATAAAGTTTAAAAACAAAAAAAAGAGGGGAACCTAAAATATTTTCAAAAAGAAAAGTGAAAGTAAGAAGGACGAGCACCGTTGAAATGGGGGAGCTCCTTGAACTTTGTTCATGCCCATGCAAACTTTGCAAATCTTGAATTACAAAAACTTTTCAATAAAAATAATTATCCCCTTGTACAATTCTATTGTATTATAAAAATAATGTGCCAAGAGTTTCCTTTAGGATGATTAAACTGCTTGTTGGTTTGTGCGGTGCAAAAACAGAAACTTTAGCTGTAGTGCGTGATTTTACATTTTTTACTGGAATGTCGAAAGGATCTGAAACTTTTTGCAAAGTCTTGATATACAAATTGTTGATTGTTCCTAATTTTGCTAGAATTTTTAAAGTTACAAGAGTATGGTTAATGTTCAGATTACTATAGACTGATCTATTTTCACAGATTGCTGTTATAGCTTCATTATTTGCATATGTTTGAATTCTTGTTGATGCCTCCTTGACTTGGGGCCATAGAATTATGATAGCATACAGTGGATAATGTTTTTTTATAATTATACTATAATATTAGAGCGGTACATGATGGGATTTTATTGATCATATGCACTAACCCCGCCACTAAAAGTCCGGTTAAGTTTTGTGTGGATGAAGTGTTCGAAGATCGAGGAGGTCTCGATATGAGGAGAAGAAGGAGAGGAAAGAGCTCAAGCTTGGGGATTCCCAAGGCACCCCAAGTAAATATTCAAGGAGACTCAAGTGTCTAAGCTTGGGGATGCCCCGGAAGGCATCCCATCTTTCTTCAACAAGTATGAGTATGTTTTCGGATCCGTTTCATTCACATGATATGCATAAACTCTTGGAGCATTGTGTGCTTTTTATTTTTCTTTTAATAAATGCACCATGCTGGTATGAGATAGTCCTTGGTTTATTTATAGAATGCTCTTTGCAATTCAGTTATATCTTTTGAGTATGGCTTTATAAAATTCTTCATGTGCTTCACTTATATCATTTGAAGTTTGGATTGCCTGTTTCTCTTCACATAGAAAACCGCCATTTGTAGAATGCTTGTTTGCTTCACTTATAATTGTTAGAGCGTGGGCATAACTTTTGTAAAAAAAAATAAAACTCTCTTGCTTCACTTATATCTATTTAGAGAGTTGACATGAATTGTTCATTCACATGGTTAGTCACAAAACCGTACATAAACTTGTAGATCGCTGATTATGATAAGTTTGATTCCTTGCAATAGTTTTGCGATATAGAGATGCTAATATGTGGGAGGTACTAGTGAATGATTGTGGTCTAGTAAAGATATTGGTGTTAAGGTTTGTGATTGCTGAAGCATGCACGTATGGTCTCTTAACTATGTAACCAAATTGGCGCGCATTGTATTTTGATTGTTTATCTTTGCGTGAAGGTCGGGAGCGCGCGATGGTTAACTCCTACCAACCTCCCCCCTAGGAGCATGCGTCGTAGTATTTTTGCTTCGAGGGCTAATAGATTTTTTGCAATAAGTATGTGAGTTCTTTATGACTAATGTTGAGTCCATGGATTATACGCACTCTCACCCTTCCACCTTGCTAGCCACTCTAGTACCGCGCAATTTTCGCCGGCGCATCGAACCAGCTTATATCCTTCCTCAAAACAGCCACCGTACCTACCTATTATGGCATTTCCATAGCCATTCCGAGATATATTGCCATGTAACTCCACCGTTCCGTTTATTATGACACGCGCCATCATTGTCATATTGCCTTGCATGATCGTAAGATAGCTAGCATGATGTTTCCATGGCTTGTCCGTTTTTTGATGTCATTGCTACGCTAGATCATTGCACATCCCGGTACACCTCCGGAGGCATTCATATAGAGTCATATTTTTTTCTAGTATCGAGTTGTAATATCGAGCTGTAAGTAAATATAAGTGTGATGATCATCATTATTAGAGCATTGTCCCTTGAGAAAAAAAAAGAAAAAACAGAAAGGCAAAGAAACGGCAAAAAAAAAGAGAAAGGCCAAAAAAAGGAAGGCCCAAAAAAAAGAAGAAAAATAAAAAAAAGGAAAAATGAAAAAAAGGGACAATGCTACTATCTTTTTTCCACACTTGTGCTTCAAAGTAGCACCATGATCTTCATGATAGAGAGTATCCTATGTTGTCACTTCCATATACTAGTGGGAATTTTCATTATAGAACTTGGCTTGTGTATTCCAATGATGGGCTTCCTCAAATGCCCTAGGTCTTCATGAGCAAGCAAGTTGATGCACACCCACTAGTTTTCTTTTGAGCTTTCATACACTTATAGCTCTAGTGCATCCGTTACATGGCAATCCATACTCACTCACATTGATATCTATTGATGGGCATCTCCATAGCCCATTGATACGCCCAGTCGATGTGAGACTTTCTCCCTACTTTTGTCTACTACCACCTTCTGTTCCATCCATAGTACTATGTCCATGGCTCACGCTCATGTATTGCGTGAAGAGTTGAAAATGTTCGAAAAAGTAAAGTATGAAAACAATTGCTTGGCTGACACCGGGATAGGCATGAGGGGTACCTTGTGTTATGAAAAGGGAGCATAAAAGACTATATGATTTTGTAGGGATAACGTTCTTTAGCATTGATATTTTGAAAGACTTGATTGTTTGTTGGGATGACCGAGTATTAAATTCTTTTATGTCAAATGATAGACTATTGCTTTGGATCACTCGTGTCTTAATATTCATTCCATGATTAGATTACATGATCAAGATTATGCTAGGTAGCATTCCACATCAAAAATTATCCTTTTTATCATTTACCTACTCGAGGACGAGCAGCAATTAAGCTTGGGGATGCTGAAACGTCTCCGTCGTATCTATAATTTTTGATTGTTCCATGCCAATATTCTACAACTTTCATATACTTTTGGCAACTTTTTATACTACTTTTTGGGACTAACATATTGATCTAGTGCCCAGTGCCAGTTCCTCTTTGTTGCATGTTTTTTGTTTCGCAGAATATCCATATCAAACGGAGTCCAAATGGAATAGAAACGAACGGAGATTTTTTTTGGAATATATGTGAATTTTGGGAAACGGAACCAACATGAGACGATGCCCGAGTGGGCCACGAGGTAGGGGGCGCGCCCACCAGGGGCAGGCGTGCCTTGGGCCCTCATGGCCACACCGTAAGGCGGTTGATGCCCTTCTTTCGCCACAAGAAATCTAATATCCGGATAAAAATTGTGTCAAAAAATCAGCCCAATCAAAGTTACGGATCTCCGGGAATATAAGAAACGGTGAAGGGCCATAATCTGGGAACGCGGAAACAAAGAGAGATAGAGAGACATATCCAATCTCGGAGGGGCTCTCGCCCCTCCGCCTCCATGGATACCATGGACCAGAGGTGAAACCCTTCTCCCATCTAGGGCGAAGGTCAAGGAAGAATAAGAAGGATGGGGGCTCTCTCCCCCTCGCTTCCGGTGGCACCGGAGTGCCGCCGGGGCCATAATCGTCACCGCAATCTACACCAACAACTTCACCGCCGTCATCACCAACTCTTCCCTCCTCTATGCAGCGGTGTAACCCCTCTTCTACCCGATGTAATCTCTACTTAAACATGGTGCTCAATGCTATATATTATTTCCCAATGATGTATGTCTATCCTATGATGTTTGAGTAGATCCGTTTTGTCCTATGGGTTAATTGATGATCGTGATTGGTTTGAGTTGCATGTTTTATTATTGGTGCTATCCTATGGTGCTCTCCGTGTCGCGCAAGCGTGAGGGATCCCCATTGTAGGGTTTGCAATATGTTCATGATTTGCTTATGGTGGGTGGCATGAGTGACAGAAGCACAAACCCGAGTAAGTAGGTTGTTTGCGTATGGGAATAAAGAGGACTTGATACGTTAATGCTATGGTTGTTTTTTTTACCTTAATGATCTTTAGTAGTTGCAGATGCTTGCTAGAGTTCCAATCATAAGTGCATATGGTCCAAGAAGAGAAAGTATGTTAGCTTATGCCTCTCCCTCAAATAAGATTGCAATAGTGATTACCGGTCTAGTTATCGATTGCCTAGGGACAAATAACTTTCTCGTGACAAAAAGCTCTCTACTAAAACTAATTTAGTTGTGTCTTTATCTTAACAGCCCCTAGTTTATATTTACACGCTCTTTATTATCGTGCAAACCTATCCCACAAAAACCACAAAGTACTTCTAGTTTCATACTTGTTCAAGCTAAAGTAAACGTCAAGCGTGCGTAGAGTTGTATCGGTGGTCGATAGAACCCGAGGGAATATTTTTTATGCCTTTAGCTCCTCGTTGGGTTCGACACTCTTACTAATCGAAAGAGGCTACAACTAATCCCCTACACTTGTGGGTTATCACACGACGACGTGGTGGCTGTGGAGCTCGTGGTTCTCCGGCAGAGCTTCGCCAAGCTCAACGATGGAGGAGGAGGTGTAAGAGGGGGGAGGGCTGTGCTAGGCGTTGAGGTATGGCTGCCCTCCCACCCTCCTCTATTTATAGGGTAAAGGGGAGAGGGGGTCAGCCCCCTAGATACATCTTGAGGGGGGCGGCGGCCAAGGGGGGGGGGGTACTTGCCCCCCAAGTTGGTGGGGGGGAGGGCGCCCCTACCCCTAGGGTTTTAACCCTAGGCACCTTGGGCCCCTTGGGGGGGCACACCAGCCCACTAGGGGGCTGGTTCCCACCCATATTTAGCCCGCTTGGTTGGCCGGGGTAGGTGGCCCCTCCCGGAACCGTTTCGGTGGTCCCGGTACAATACCAATAACCCCCAAAACTTTTTCGGTGACTAAAACTAGACTTCCCATATATAAATCTTCACCTCTAGACCATTCCAGAACTCCTCATGACGTCCGAGATCTCATCCAGGACTCCGAACAACTTTCGGTAACTACATACAATTCCCATTACAACTCTAGCGTCACCGAACCTTAAGTGTGTAGACCCTACGGGTTCGGGAACCATCCAGACATGACCGAGACACCTCTCCAGCCAATAACCAATAGCGGGATATGGATACCCATATTGGCTCCCACATGTTCCATGATGATCTCATTGGATGAACCACGATGTCGGGGATTCAATCAATCTCGTATACAATTCCTTTTGTCCATCGGTATGTTACTTGCCCAATATTTGATCGTCGGTATCCCCATACCTTGTTCAATCTCGTTACCGGCAAGTCTCTTTACTATTTTCATAACACATGATCCCGTGACTAACTCCTTAGTCACATTGAGCTCATTATGATGATGCATTACTGAGTGGGCCCAGAGACACATCTCCTTCATACAGAGTGACAAATCCCAGTCTCGATTCGTGCCAACCCAACAGACACTTTCAGAGATACTTGTAGTGCACCTTTATAGTCACCCATTTATGTTGTGACGTTTAATACACCCAAAGCATTCCTACGGTATCCGGGAGTTGCACAATCTCATGGTATAAGGAAATGATACTTGACATTAGAAAAGCTCTAGCAAATGAACTACATGATCTTGTGCTATGCTTAGGATTGGGTCTTGTCCATCATATCATTCTCCTAATGATGTGATCACATTATCAAACCATCCAATGTCCATGGTCAGCAAACCACAACCATCTATTGATCAACGAGCTAGTCAACTAGAGGCTCACTAGGGACATGTTGTGGTCTATGTATTCACACATGTATTACGGTTTCCGTTTAATACAATTATAGCATGAACAATAGACAATTATCATGAACAAGAAAATATAATAATAACCATTTTATTATTGCCTCTAGGGCATATTTCCAACATTACTCCCACTAATTTGGGTTATAAAGAATTTAGGTATGATAATTTCTCTATTACTGGATGTATACATCGATGTGCGTGAGGGGAATAATCTCGCCCAACTGTGTTGGAGCCCAAGCTGCCAGGGAGCGACACACCTCAGATGAAATTCACGGGTGAAAGAACATGATGTGCCCCCATGTTTGGTTTTGGTAATTGATGACATTCTCTATGGACTAATGGTTGCCTTGAGTTATATTTGAAGGATTTGTCCATAGGCTTTTCTTGAAGTCCATGTGTTGGTTTCAAGGAGAGTTTGTGTTGACCAAGGTGTTATTCAAGGAATTATCTAAAGATTGGTCATGTGAGAGGTTGATTAAGACTAAGTTAAAGAGTGAATCAAGTTGATCAACACACAAACCGTAGAAGATGTACCAAGAGGGATCAAGTGACCCCATGGTAAGGTAAGCCTTGTCCATTACGCTTTGTGTACTAACCCATGGTCTTTGTGAGAGTTCTATGTGGGGTTAGGTTTGTTTGCATGGTCTTGCGTCAAGAGGAAGATATCATACAAGCCAGGGATAGGATGGCATCAAGTGGTGATCGTCATCAAGTTTGCGGTGTGCAAGTTCAAGTGGAGCATCATGAAGAGATCAAGTGCTTGAAGCTTACCGTCCATTGTGGTGACAATGGACTTGTGAAGATGTGCCGAAGAGTGGCTCACCCATAGTGGAGTATGGGGGAGCAATCTACTAGTCTTCACCGAGCCAACGCAATAAAGAAAGCTGGTCCAACTTGTGGAAGTCAAGATCATCATCATCTAGCTCAAGTGGACTATGTGCAAGGCAAAGGTTTGCCCTTGATAGGTTTTCTGTTTTACCAATCTCATGGTGGTAGCTGGGAGACCGGGTTATAGGTTCGATTGTCGTACTATCAAGGGGGGCTCTCGATGAGTAGCTTGATCGTATCGTTCGTAGAGAGCTCAAACCATTGCATCCTTGCATCATCTTTATTGTTTCTTGTTTGGTTTTTCTCCTTGTGAGATTTGGAGCTTATTGTCATTTTCATGACAAGCTCGTGTTCATCGAAAACAGAGTTCACATGCACCTTCTATGATGTTTTAGATGTTGGGTTTTTTTGCCGGTTCTCTTTGTGAGTCTTAGAGCTTATGGTCATCTTGATGACAAGCTTGAGTTCATCTAAAACGGAGTTCACATGCATCTTCTATGATGTTTTCGATGTTGGAGGTTATGCTGGTTCTTCTCTGTTGGAGGTTTCACTCTTCTATATGTTAGGCATACCTCCCCTGCCTCTTCTTATTATAACCAGTGGTTGTTGGATAGTATTTGTCGTAATCTATCCAACAAGCTTGGTTTGCTCATTTCAGAGCTCATCTGCAGAAGTTATGGCAGTTTTATTCTTCTTATTGCACATGCAGTAGTACCGCGGTCGGCAGCGGTCACTACAAAAGAAAACACTTCCATGATGATACGTGTTTGTCAGAGTAGGTCACGTTTTCTGTCATGCATGTATATCCATGACAAATTTATTACAGAATCAAGATAGTCATACATGTGATGTCGTAGAAGTGTTGCATGAAAATACCAAAATTATCATCACGGAAGTGTCCACTTCCATGACGATAAATGCCGCGTCATGGAAGTGCTTTCGTCAAGGGTAAACGACACGTGGCATCCACCATAACGGTTCACCGTTAAGCTATCAAGACCGGTTTTGGATCCGATAACCCGCTAATAGCCATGATTAGTGGTGATTTTCCACATGTAAAATTCTCATTGGCCGACGAAACCAAGTGTCAGCTCCGCGTTGGCACAGATGCCACTCATCCAATGAGCGAGATGCGCCTATGATATGTTGACACGTGGACTGGCCCAAAAGTGGCCCATAAAGATTAAATGAGCCGGCCCAGCTAAAGGCCCACAAGAGTTTCCAAAACATAATGGGTCGGCCGAGCTAAAGGCCCACAAGATTTTACAGACCATAATGGGCCGGCCTAGCTAAAGGCCCAAAAGATTTTGAAGACACTAGTGGGCCAGCCCGTTAATAGGCTGCCATATTTTGGGCCAAGTGCCGGCGCATATTTGATCCGGTCCATGAATAGCCTGCCATGTTTTGGGCCTAATATGGGCCCGTATGAGATCCGACCCGTTAATAGCCTACCACGTTCTAGGACATATTACAGCCCATATCAGATCTAACCCTTTAAGAGCCTTTCATTCTTTGGGCTAAATTATGGCCCATATCATATTTGGCCCGTCAACTGGACACTGTGCTTTTGGGCCCACTTGAGGCCCAGTTAGGATTTCTGTTTGCTAAAGGCCCATTTAATAGTACAACCTGATATTAGTTTTGGCATGTTAAAGGCCCGTTTTGTTGGGGATCGTTGTAGAAAAACATAAATTTTTCCTATGCATCACCAAGATCCATCTATGGAGTTTACTAGCAACGAGAGGTAGGGAGTGCATCTTCATACCCTTGAAGATCGCAATGCGGAAGCGTTAAAAGAACGCGGTTGGTGGAGTCGTACACGCATCGATTCATATCGCGGTCGATTCCGATCTAAGCGCCGAACAACGGCGCCTCCGCGTTCAACACACGTACAGCCCGGGGACGTCTCCTCCTTCTTGATCCAGCAGGGGGGAGGAGAAGTTGGGGAAGAGCTCTGGCAGCACGACGACGTGGTGGTGGAGCTTGCAGTTCTCCGGCAGGGCTTCGCCAAGCTCTACGGAGGAAGAGGAGGAGTTGGGAGGGGAAGAGGGATGCGCCAGGGTTTGGGCGCGGCTGCCCTCTCTCTCCCTCACTATATATAGGGGGAAGGGGGGAGAGGAGGAGGCGCCCTAGGGTTTCCCTAGGGGATGGGCGGCGGCCACAAGGGAAACCCTAGATGGGTTTGGGCGCCCCCACCCCTAGGAAACTTGCCCCCAAGCCGGGAGGGGTGGCTGCCCTAGGACAGGCGCCCCCACCTCTCCAGGTTACATGAGATAGGGTGGGATGGGCGCTCAACCCCTTAGTGGGCTGATGTTCCCCCTCCCCTTCGCCCATAAGGCCCCCCAACGCTAGCTGGGGCCTCCGAAACCACTTTCGGACATGCTGGTCGTCACCCGGTACCCCCAACAATTCCGGACTCCAATACCCTTCGTCCAATATATCGATCTTCGCCTCCAGACCATTCCGGAGTTCCTCTTCACGTCTGGGATCTCATACGGGACTCCGAACAACCTTCGGTAACTACATACTATTCCCATAACAACTCTAGCGTCACCGAACCTTAAGTGTGTAGACCCTACGGGTTTGGGAACCATGCAGACATGACCGAGATACCTCTCCAACCAATAACCAATAGTGGGATCTGGATACTATAGGATCGAAGAAGTATGTCTAGAAGGGGGGGGGGGTGATTAGACTACTTGACAAGATATAAAATCTGCCTTTTGGTTGTGCAAAGTTTTAGGCAGTTTTACAATTAAGATCAAGTCAAGTAACACACTACACATGCAATTCTAGAGTATGGGCAGCGGAAAGTAAATTGCATATATAGTAAAGAGAGGTGGAGAAGATCAAACGCAGTTTGGTGACACGGAGATTTTTGTCGTGGTTCCGATAGGTGGTGCTATCGTACATCCACGTTGATGGAGACTTCAACCCACGGAGGGTAACGGCTGCGCGAGTCCACGGAGGGCTCCACCCACGAAGGGTCCACGAAGAAGCAACCTTGTCTATTCCATCATGGCCTACGCCCACGGAGGACTAGCCTTACTCGGGGTAGATCTTCACGAAGTAGGCGATCTCCTTGCCCTTACAAACTTCTTGGTTCAACTCCACATCTCAAAGACGGAGGCTCCCAAGCAACACCTAACCAATCTAGGAGGCACCACCCTCCAAAAGGTAATAGATGGTGTTGATGATGATGAACTCCTTGCTCTTGTGCTTCAAATGATAATCTCCCCAACACTCAACTCTCCTCACTGATATGGCTGTGGTGGAAGAAAGGATTGAGTGGAAAGCAACTTGGGAAGGCTAGAAATCAAGTTTCATATGGTAGGAATGGAATGACTTGATCTCAACACAAGGGTAGGTGGTTCACTTCTCAGAAAGTGTATGGTAGAAGTGGTGGTACTTTCTGATGGCTCTCCTCACGAATGAAGAGGGGGTGGAGGGGTATATATAGCCTCCACACAAAATCCAACCGTTACACACACATTTGACCAATCTCGGTGAGACCGAAGTTAAAACTCGGTCAGACCGAAAGTTCAAATATAGTGAACGTTGGGATTTTCGGTGGGACCGAAAATACCATCTCGGTGGGACCGAAAGTGTATCTGATATGAACGTTGGAGATTTCGGTGAGACCGAGAAAGAAAACTCGGTTGGACCGATTTGAGAAAGAGCAGGAACATGCCAGAATCGGTGAGACCGAAAATGAATTATCGGTGAGACCGATTTGAGCCAACACAGAAGCTTGCCCATTTCGGTGAGACCGATAATACAAACTCGGTTATTCCGAAATGATGTGAAATGGTTACAGAAGGTTGGCAGTTCAGTTTCGGTGAGACCGATCTCAAACTCGGTAAGACCGATTTTTCTAGGGTTTGGAATATGGCTGAAGTGGTTCATCTCGGTGGGACTGAGTTGGAAGAATCGGTTTGTCCGAGATTACTTATGAGTGTGTATAATAGTGAAAGGTGCTGATAGCTGAAGGAGATAAATCACTAAGCACTTGAGCAACCAGATCATCAACACAACCTCATCCCCTTTTAATAGTATTGGCTTTTCCTATGGACTCAATGTGATCTTTGATCACTAAACCAGAAATAGAGTCTTGAGCTTTTGCCAATGCTTGCCTTAGCATTTGAGGGGTCCACTTCTTCAGTCATCTTGCCATACCAATGTGATTGGATTTCCTGAAACATACTTGATAAAAGCATTAGTCCAACCACAAAGTATGTTGTCATTAATTACCAAAACCACCCAGGGAGCAAATGTGCTTTCAATCTCCCCCTTTTTGGTAATTGATGGCAACACACTAAAATTATACTAAACAAAACATCAAAGCTTATTGAAAGAAAGACAGAATTATCATGAAAGCTTTGACAAGCATGTAGTACACAGGCTCCCCCTACAAGTGTGCAAGATTTTCGTAGATTATGGTTTTGGACTACCACAAGCACACAAGAGAGATGAGCAAGATGTGCTACATGCAGCTTGGCTATATGCATCAGAACAGAAGAAAAGGAATTGAGTGATAATGCATATGTGCATGGTGATTTCTTGCAAACAAGTATTTACAAGCAAGTCACCATCATGCACATTCTGCAAGATGCATATACTTACCTTGAGGTTCCTTGGCATTGTACCCGAAGAGATAAACTTGGGAAAACAAGGTTAGATAACACAAGAGAATTTCTTCAACCAACTGCAAGAACATCAAGAGTACCAAGCCAGGGAGGACATGTATAAAGAGTGTCTCATATTGAGCACAGGCTTGAATCAGCAAACATGTCTCCGAAGCTAAAAGATTTTCAATGAATTCTGAGAGATTTTGCTTTCCGTAGGATACCAATTGTGAGAACAAAGGGGTGTGATGGAAAAAGCAAAATCAAAAGAATGATGCCAATTGTAATGTCCAATGTAAAACATGACAAAGCTTTGATGTGATTCTCTCCCCCTTAAGATAAGATTGCTTTTCTTCTTCCCCTAAGTCTTCTCTTCTCCCCTACTCCCTACTCCCCCTAAGTCCTCTCCCCCTTTGACATCAAGTGCCGAAAAGGACAGCAAACTAGGTAGGGCAGGAAATGGAAAGAGAGAAAGAAAGAAAGAAGTGGGATCCTTAAGAATCACAACAGGGCAAATAAGAACATTCATAGAGAAACAATATAAATTTGAGTCTTCTCCCCTTTTGGATTTAAATTTGAGTGGAGCTGCAGAAGTTCATGTCCTGGAAGATAGTTTATTCCAAGGAAATACAGAAATAATTCAGCTCACTCTGCGAGGAGTATTTCAAAAGATTTGCAATGAATTTGTAAAAGATTTTCGGGGAATTGATCAGAGCCATAAAAGGATTTCCAGAAGGATATTCACAAAGAAACATAATAAAAGAGATAAAAAGAATTCTAGATGAAGTTTTTTTTAAAAAAAAAAAGAAAAACTCAATGAGAGAACATAATAGAAAAACTCCAAAAGCATATGTACTTCATCTAGATAAAGGTCGGCGACAAGGTCACCTATGTTTGAGTATATTGACTTAGGAGTCAAATGAGGACATTTGATCATAGGTCATACTCATCGTTTAAGCTCAAAATGGGGTTGCCATTTTTCGATTAAGCATTTGATGTGATCACATCTTATGAAGCTGCTTGTACTCATGACTTTGAGCAAAGCTCCTCAAAGATGTGAAGAACATACCTTGGGCTTATTGTTGCTTTACTCATATAGGTAAGCTTGATGTAGGTGCTCATTGAATGTGAAGTTGGAGCGCCATTTCTACTTGTGTAGTTCATCTTCCTACATGGGTTAGGCAAGCAAGGAAATACTCGAGGATATCCAAGATGACAAGAGTGAAATACTAGATGTATAAGGTGTCAAAAAGGATATGTGGAATTTTGTTCCTTGAACTCAACATCCCAAAGGGCTAGATACTTGGTCAATGACAAGATCACTCATGATTTGAGTGTGTGGTAATCTTGTGGAATGTATATCATCCAAGTACCTGCAAGGAGTTAGATGCAATACAAGGAGGCAAATGTGTCCAAGACATATGATCATCATCATAAGAGAAATATCAAGGATTAGTCAAGAGGCTCATGCCTTGCATGCATCAAAGGAGTTATCACTCCAAGTTTGAAGCATCAATGATGTTCAACTCACTCCTTAAGCGACAAAACACCTTCTCATCAAGAGGTTTTGTAAAGATATCAGCAAGTTGTTTGTCAGTACGAACATGCTTAAGATTAATATCACCCTTGGCAATATGATCACGAATAAAATGGTGACGAACTTCAATATGCTTTGTTCGAGAGTGTTGCACAGGATTGTGTCCAATCTTGATTGCACTCTCATTGTCACAAAGCAAGGGAACACGTCTCACATGTATCCCATAATCTTTAAGCGTTTGTGTCATCCATAGCAATTGAGCACAACACGAACCAGCAGCAATATATTCTGCTTCGGCAGTGGATAATGATACCGAATTTTGTTTCTTGGAGGACCAAGATACAAGGGATCGACCAAGGAATTGACACGTACCCGAAGTTGACTTTCTATCAACCTTGTCACCGGCATAGTCCGAGTCGGAATAGCCAACAAGATCGAAAGAGGCCCTCTTAGGATACCAAATGCCAAAGTTTGGTGTGTGTATCAAGTATCTCACTATCCTTTTAACAGCTTTAAGATGACATTCTTTAGGGGCTGCTTGATATCGCGCACACATGCATACACTCAACATTATGTCAGGACGATAAGCACAAAGATATAGTAGAGAACCAATCATAGAACGGTAAACCCTTTGATCAACGGGTTCTCCATCTTTTGTCAAGTCATTATGTCCACTTGTAGGCATGGGGGTAGTCATACCTTTGCTTTCTTGCATGTTGAACTTCTTGAAGAGATCCTTGGTGTACTTTGTTTGTGAGACAAAAGTACCCTCCTTAGATTGCTTGATTTGCAACCCAAGGAAGAATTTGAGTTCACACATCATGGACATCTCATACTTCTCCGACATGAGCTGTCCAAACTTCTTGCTAAAATGGGGGTTAGTTGAACCAAAGATAATATCATCAACATATATTTGGCACACAAATAGTTCACCATTAACCCTTTTTGTGAACAACGTTGAGTCTATCTTTCCAATCTCAAACCCTTTTTCAAGAAGAAAGCTAGTTAAGCATTTGTACCAAGCTCTAGGAGCTTGTTTAAGACCATAAAGAGCTTTGTGCAACTTGTAAACATGATTAGGCTTTTTGGGATTCACAAATCCGGGAGGTTGTTTCACAAATACTTCCTCTTAATTTTCACCATTTAGGAAAGCACTTTTGATGTCCATTTGATAGAGAGTAATATCATGGTGATTGGCATAAGCAAGAAGAATGCGAATGGACTCAAGTCTAGCAACGGGGGCATAGGTCTCACCATAGTCCATACCTTCGACTTGTGTGTAACCTTGAGCTACGAGACGAGCCTTGTTGCGGATGACTTGTCCATCTTCATCTTGCTTGTTCCGAAACACCCATTTGGTTCCAATGATGTTTTGATCATCGTTGGGCTTCTCTACCAAAGTCCATACCTTGTTCCTCTCGAAGTTGTGTAGTTCTTCGTGCATAGCGTTCACCCAATCCGGGTCTTTAAGTGCTTCTTCTACCTTCATAGGTTCAATACTAGAGATAAATGAGTAATGCTCACAAAAGTTAGCTAAGCGAGTTTTAGAGCGAGTAATTCTCCTGGAGTTGATGTCGTTCATCATTTGTTCCACGGGATGATTCTTCTTGACTCTTGCTCGAACTCGGGATAGCTTTTGTTGATGTTGTGGCTCAGCTTCCTCATCATCTTCATCTTCCTCTTCTTCTTCTTCATTGTTGTTGGTGTTGTCTTGAGGTGGTGGAGAAGGAGGTTGTGGTGGATCTTCTTGTTGCATTTCCTCATCTTGGTGAGTTCCACTTGTGGAGGCCTCCATGTTGCCTTGAGGTTCATCTCTCTGTGAGGTAGGTGGCTCCACATATGTAGATGAGGTACTCTCCTTCACTTCCATGGGACGGATCTTTCCAATAGATAAATCTTGGATAGCTTCAGATGGGTCCTTGTCTCCTACATCAATAGGCATTTGCTCTACTTGCGAGCCGTTAGATTCATCAAACTTCACGTCTACCGTCTCTTCAACCTTTCGGGTGAAATTATTGTAGACACGGTAGGTGTGGGAGTTTGATCCATAACCAAGAAGAAAGCCTTCATGAGATTTAGGAGCAAATTTAGACCTACGATGCTTATCAAGGATATAGCATTTTGAACCAAAGACACGAAAGTATCCCACTTGGGGTTTGTTACCGGTGAGGAGCTCGTATGATGTCTTGCCGAGGAGCTTATGAAGATAAAGCCTGTTGATAGCATGACAAGCTGTCTCGACCGCTTCTCCCCAAAAATGTTTCGGTGTCTTGTATTCATCAAGCATCGTTCTTGCCATCTCAATGAGCGTTCGGTTCTTCCTCTCAACAACTCCATTTTGTTGAGGAGTGTACGTAGCCGAGAACTCATGTAGAATCCCTTCCTCATCGAGAAAAGAGTCTACATTGGCGTTCTTGAACTCCGTTCCATTGTCACTCCGAACTTTCTTGATCTTCACCTCAAATTGATTTTGGGCCTTTTTGGCAAAGGTCTTGAAGATCCTCTGAACCTGCGATTTATCATCAAGGAAAAATACCCACGTAAATCTGGAATAATCATCAACTATAACTAGACCAAAGGAGTTACCACCAAGGCTTTTGTAAGCATTGGGACCGAAGAGATCCATATGAAGAAGCTCAAGCGGTCTCCTAGTGGTCATGATGTTTTTCACGGGATGACTTCCACCAACTTGTTTTCCTGCTTGACAGGCACTACAAAGTCTATCTTTGTCAAAGAAAACATCTTTAACACCAAGAATATGATCACCTTTGATCAGCTTGTCTAGGTTACGCATACCAACATGTCCTAGCCTTCTATGCCATAACCAACCTTTAGAGGATTTAGCAATGAAACAAGCTCTAGGTTGGGCTTTCTTAGTGAAATCAACAATATATAGATCACCTCTACGAATACCAGTAAAAGCCATGTTTTGATTATCACGACGAAAGACTTGGCAATCTACTTTGGTGAATAGCACATTGAATCCAAAGTCAGCTAATCTAGACACGGAAAGTAAATTGTATCCAAGAGATTCTACAAGCATGACATTTTGAATAGAGCTATCATGAGATATGGCCACCTTACCAAGGCCAAGTACCTTACCCTTGGAGTTATCTCCAAAAGTCACATACTTGCGTGGACCATCGTTCTTTGCAAGCTCTCGAAACATGTCTTTGTCTCCGGTCATGTGATCGGTGCATCCACTATCAAGAATCCACTCTTTTCCACCGAACATGTAGTCTCTCATATTTGCCATGAGATTGAGACTCTTCATGACCTTGTCTAGCTCGGTGTCCGAATCGGAGTAATCATCATCATGCTCAAGCTCATCATCATATTGACTCATAGATTGTTCATCGTCAACACCTAGGTCAATTTGATAAGTACTTGCATTAGTTTGGTCAATGGAACAATAATCTTCGGAATGCAATGCAAGAGCATTTCTAATGATAATATTGATAAGACTGGGATCACCCTTCTTTTTAATAAGATCACGAAGCTCAAAGAAGCATTTATCAAAGTTGGGATCATTGGGGTGCAACTTATCAAATTCAATAGTCTTGTGTAGAATTTCATCAAGACTTCTCAAAGAGTAGTCCGGATAAAGTTCTTCCAAGAATTTCCACATAGCATAGGCACACTCAAAGTTTGTAACAAGATTAAGCAAGTCATCAGGTAACCCTCTAATGATAAGATTTACAGTTCTAAGGTTACGAAGCAAATCAAGCTCTTCATCCATGGTAGGGTGCAAGGGATCAAATGGAGGCACATATGGGGTCTCAATATATTTGCACAAATTGTACATTTTAAAGATACTAAGCATTTCAGACCTCCAAGAGTTATAGAACCTTCCATCAAGAACAGGCACACTATGGCTAACACTCCCATCCGTAGACACGTCCATCTTCCTCCAATGGTGTGTAAACCGAAGCAATGGAGACCAAAGCTCTGATACCAATTGTAGGATCGAAGAAATATGTCTAGAGGGGGGGTGATTAGACTACTTGACAAGATATAAAATCTGCCTTTTGGTTGTGCAAAGTTTTAGGCAGTTTTACAATTAAGATCAAGTCAAGTAACACACTACACATGCAATTCTAGAGTATGGGCAGCGGAAAGTAAATTGCATATATAGTAAAGAGAGGTGGAGAAGATCAAACGCAGTTTGGTGACACGGAGATTTTTGTCGTGGTTCCGATAGGTGGTGCTATCGTACATCCACGTTGATGGAGACTTCAACCCACGGAGGGTAACGGCTGCGCGAGTCCACGGAGGGCTCCACCCACGAAGGGTCCACGAAGAAGCAACCTTGTCTATTCCATCATGGCCTACGCCCACGGAGGACTAGCCTTACTCGGGGTAGATCTTCACGAAGTAGGCGATCTCCTTGCCCTTACAAACTTCTTGGTTCAACTCCACATCTCAAAGACGGAGGCTCCCAAGTGACACCTAACCAATCTAGGAGGCACCACCCCCCAAAAGGTAATAGACGGTGTTGATGGTGATGAACTCCTTGCTCTTGTGCTTCAAATGATAATCTCCCCAACACTCAACTCTCCTCACTGATATGGCTGTGGTGGAAGAAAGGATTGAGTGGAAAGCAACTTGGGAAGGCTAGAAATCAAGTTTCATATGGTAGGAATGGAATGACTTGATCTCAACACAAGGGTAGGTGGTTCACTTCTCAGAAAGTGTATGGTAGAAGTGGTGGTACTTTCTGATGGCTCTCCTCACGAATGAAGAGGGGGTGGAGGGGTATATATAGCCTCCACACAAAATCCAACCGTTACACACACATTTGACCAATCTCGGTGAGACCGAAGTTAAAACTCGGTCAGACCGAAAGTTCAAATATAGTGAACGTTGGGATTTTCGGTGGGACCGAAAATACCATCTCGGTGGGACCGAAAGTGTATCTGATATGAACGTTGGAGATTTCGGTGAGACCGAGAAAGAAAACTCGGTTGGACCGATTTGAGAAAGAGCAGGAACATGCCAGAATCGGTGAGACCGAAAATGAATTATCGGTGAGACCGATTTGAGCCAAGACAGAAGCTTGACCATTTCGGTGAGACCGATAATACAAACTCGGTTATTCCAAAATGATGTGAAATGGTTACAGAAGGTTGGCAGTTCAGTTTCGGTGAGACCGATCTCAAACTCGGTAAGACCGATTTTTCTAGGGTTTGGAATATGGCTGAAGTGGTTCATCTCGGTGGGACTGAGTTGGAAGAATCGGTTTGTCCGAGATTACTTATGAGTGTGTATAATAGTGAAAGGTGCTGATAGCTGAAGGAGATAAATCACTAAGCACTTGAGCAACCAGATCATCAACACAACCTCATCCCCTTTTAATAGTATTGGCTTTTCCTATGGACTCAATGTGATCTTTGATCACTAAACCAGAAATAGAGTCTTGAGCTTTTGCCAATGCTTGCCTTAGCATTTGAGGGGTCCACTTCTTCAGTCATCTTGCCATACCAATGTGATTGGATTTCCTGAAACATACTTGATAAAAGCATTAGTCCAACCACAAAGTATGTTGTCATTAATTACCAAAACCACCCAGGGAGCAAATGTGCTTTCAGATACCCATATTGGCTCCCACATGTTCCACGATGATCTCATCGGATGAACCACGACGTCGGGGATTCAATCAATCCCGTATACAACCTTTGTCTACCGGTATAGTACTTGCCCTAGATTTGATCATCGGAATACCGATACCTTGTTCAATCTCGTTACGGCAAGTCTCTTTACTCATTCTGTAACACATCATCCCGTGACCAACCCCTTAGTCACATTGAGCTCATTACGATGATGTCTTACCGAGTGGGCCCAAAGATACCTCTCCGTCATACGGAGTGACAAATCCCAGTCTCGATTCGTGCCAGCCCAACAGATACTTTCGGGGATACCCATAGTGTACCTTTATAGCCACCCAGATACGTTGTGAAGTTTGGCACACCCAAAGTACTCCTACGGTATCCGGGAGTTGCACAATCTCATGGTCTAAGGAAAGGATACTTGACATTGGAAAAGCTTTAGCATACGAACTACACGATCTTGTGTTAGGATTGGGATTGGGTCTTGTCCATCACATCATTCTCCTAATGATGTGATCCCGTTATCAATGACATCTAATGTCCATGGTCAGGAAACCGTAACCATCTATTGATCAACGAGCTAGTCAACTAGAGGCTCTAGGGACATGTTGTGGTCTATGTATTCACACATGCATTACGATTTTCGGATAATACATTTAAAGCATGAACAATAGACAATTATCATGGACAAGGAAATATAATAATAACCATTTTATTATTGCCTCTAGGGCATATTTCCAATAGTCTCCCACTTGCACTAGAGTCAATAATCTAGCTACATTGTGATGAATCGAACACCCATAGAGTTCTGGTGTTGATCATGTTTTGCTCGTGGAAGAGATTTAGTCAACGGATCTGCGACATTCAGATCCGTATGCAATTTACAAATATCTATGTCTCCATCTTGAATATAATTTCGGACGGAGTTGAAACGGCGCTTGATGTGCTTGGTCTTCTTGTGAAACCTGGGCTCCTTGGCAATGGCAATAGCTCCAGTGGTGTCACAGAAGAGAGTCATTGGGCCCGACGCGTTTGGAATAACTCCTAAGTCGGTGATGAACTCCTTCATCCAGACTCCTTACCGCGCTGCTTCGGAAGCAGCTATGTACTCCGCTTCACATGTAGATGCCGCCACGACGCTTTGCTTGCAACTGCACCAGCTGACTGCCCCGCCATTCAAAATATACACGTATCCGGTTATGTTTTTCAATGAAGTGTTGGGGAACGTAGCAGAATTTGAAAATTTTCAATGCATCACCAAGATCAATCTATGGAGTCATCTAGCAACGAGAGAGAGGGGAGTGCATCTACATACCCTTGTAGATCGTGAGCAGAAGCGTTCAAGAGAACGGTGTTGATGAAGTCGTACTCGTCGTGACCCAAATCACCGATGACCGAGCGCCGAACGGACGACACCTCCACGTTCAACGCACGTATGGTTGGGAGAGACATCTGCTCCTTCTTGATCCAGCAAGGGGGAGGAGAGGTTGATGGAGATCCAGCAGCACGACGGCGTGGTGGTGGAAGCAGCGGGGATCTCGACAGGGCTTCGACAAGCTCAGTGAGAGGGAGAGGTGTTACGGGGGGAGAGGGAGGCGCCAGGGGCTAGGGTGCGCAGCCCTCCCTCCCCCCTCTTTATATAGGGGCCTTAAGGGGGGGGGCGCCGGCCCCTAGAGATCCCATCTCAAGGGGGGGCGGCGGCCAAGGGGGGGACTTGCCCCCCAAGTTTGGTTGGGCGCCCCCACCCCCAGGGTTTCCAACCCTAGGCGCAGGGGGAGGCCCATGGGGGCGCACCAGCCCACCAGGGGCTGGTTCCCTTCCCACTTCAGCCCATGGGGCCCTCCGGGATAGGTGGCCCCACCCGGTGGATCCCCGGGACCCTTCCGGTGGTCCCGGTACAATACCGGTGACTCCCGAAACTTTCCCGGTGGCCGAAACTGGACTTCCTATATACAAATCTTTACCTTCGGACCATTCCGGAACTCCTCGTGACGTCCGGGATCTCATCCGGGACTCCGAGCAACTTTCGAGTTACCGCATACTAATATCTCTACAACCCCAGCGTCACCGAACCTTAAGTGTGTAGACCCTATGGGTTCGGGAGACACGCAGACATGACCGAGACGACTCTCCGGTCAATAACCAACAGTGGGATCTGGATACCCATGTTGGCTCCCACATGCTCCTCGATGATCTCATCGGATGAACCACGATGTCGAGTATTCAATCATTCCCCTACACATTTCCCTTTGTCTATCGGTACGATACTTGCCCGAGATTCGATCGTAGATATACCGATACCTTGTTCAATCTCGTTATCGGCAAGTCTCTTTACTCGTTCCCGTAACACATCATCCCGTGAACAACTCTTTAATCACATTGAGCTCATTATGATGATGTCCTACCGAGTGGGCCCAGAGGTACCTCTCCGTCACACGGAGTGACAAATACCAGTCTCAGTTCGTGCCAACCCAACAGACACTTTCGGAGATACCCGTAGTGCACCTTTATAGCCACCCAGTTACGTTGTGACGTTTGGTACACCCAAAGCATTCCTACAGTATCCGGGAGTTGCACAATCTCATGGTCTAAGGAAAAGTTACTTGACATTGGAAAAGCTTTAGCAAACGAACTACACGATCTAGTGCCAGGCTTAGGATTGGGTCTTGTCCATCACATCATTCTCCTAATGATGTGATCCCGTTATCAATGACATCCAATGTCCATGGTCAGGAAACCGTAACCATCTATTGATCAACGAGCTAGTCAACTAGAGGCTTACTAGGGACACGTTATGGTCTATATATGGTCTATGTATTCACACGTGTATCACTGTTTCCGGATAATACAATTAAAGCATGAACAATAGACAATTATCATGAACATGGAAATATAATAATAACCATTTTATTATTGCCTCTAGGGCATATTTCCAGCAGTCTCCTACTTGCACTAGAGTCAATAATCTAGTTACATTGTGATGAATCGAACACCCATAGAGTTCTGGTGTTGATCATGTTTTGCTCCTTGAAGAGGTTTAGTCAACGGATCTACGACATTCAGATCCGTATGCACTTTACAAATATCTATGTCTCCATCTTGAATATAATTCCGAATGGAGTTGAAATGGCGCTTGATGTGCTTGGTCTTCTTGTGAAACCTGGGCTCCTTGGCAATGGCAATAGCTCCAGTGTTGTCACAGAAGAGAGTCATCGGCCCCGACGCGCTTGGAATAACTCCTAGGTCGGTGATGAACTCCTTCATCCAGACTCCTTCCTGCGCTGCTTCGGAAGCAGCTATGTACTCCGCTTCACATGTAGATGCTACCACGACGCTTTGCTTGCAACTGCACCAGCTGACTGGCCCACCATTCAAAATATACATGTATCCAGTTTGTGACTTGGAGTCATCCAGATCTGTGTCAAAGCTTGCATCGACGTAACCCTTTACGACGAGCTCTTCGTCACCTCCATAAATGAGAAACATATCCTTAGTCCTTTTCAGGTACTTCAGCATGTTCTTGACCGCTGTCCAGTGTTCCATACCAGGATCACTTTGGTACCTCCCCTCCAAACTTATGGCAAGGTTCTTTTCAGGTCTAGTACACAGCATGGCATACATAATAGACCGAGGCATAGGGGATGACACTCATATTTTCTCTATCTTCTGCCGAGGTCGGGCATTGAGTTGTCCTCAATCTCGTACCTTGCAATACAGGCAAGAACCCTTTCTTGGACTGATCCATATTGAACTTCTTCAATATCTTGTCAAGGTATGTGCTTTGTGAAAGACCAATGAGGCGTCTCGATCTACCTCTATAGATCTTGATGCCTAATATGTAAGCAGCTTCTCCAAGGTCCTTCATTCAAAAACACTTATTCAAGTAGGCCTTTATGCTTTCCAAGAGTTCTACATCATTTCCCATCAGCAATATATCATCCACATATAATATGAGAAATGCTACAGAGCTCCCACTCACTTTCTTGTAAATACAGGCTTCTCCCCAAGTCTGTATAAACCCAAACGCTTTGATCACCTCATCAAAGCGAATGTTCCAACTCCGAGATGCTTGAACCAGCCCATAGATTGAGCGCTGGAGCTTGCATACCTTGTTAGCATTCTCAGGATCGACAAAACCTTCTGGCTGCATCATATACAGTTCTTCCTTGAGGAAGCCATTGAGGAATGCCGTTTTGACGTCCATTTGCCATATCTCATAATCATAGAATGCGGTAATTGCTAACTTGATTCGGACGGACTTCAGCATCGCTACGGGAGAAAAAGTCTCATCGTAGTCAATCCCTTGAGCCTTATAGATGGTCACATTACCATCCGTGTCAGTCTTCTTCTTAAAGATCCATTTGTTTTCTATGGCCTGCCGATCATCGGGCAAGTCCACAAAAGTCCATACTTTGTTATCATACATGGATCCTATCTCGGATTTCATGGCTTCAAGCCATTTGTTGGAATCCGGGCCCGCCATTGCTTCTTCATAGTTCGAAGGTTCACCGTTGTCTAACAACATGATTTCCATGACAGGGTTGCCGTACCACTCTGGTGCGGAACGTGTCCTTGTGGACCTACAAAGTTCAGCAGTAACTTGATCTGAAGCTTCATGATCATTATCATTAACTTCCTCCCTAGTCGGTGTAGGCACCACAGAGACATCTTCCTGCGCCGCGCTACTTTCTAGTTCGGAAGAGGTGACTATCACCTCATCAAGTTCCACTTTCCTCCCACTCACTTCTTTCGAGAGAAACTCTTTCTCTAGAAAGGATCCATTCTTGGCACCGAAGACCTTGCCTTCGGATCTGAGATAGAAGGTATATCCAATAGTTTCCTTAGGGTATCCTATGAAGACACATTTTTCCGATTTGGATTCGAGCTTTTCAGGTTGAAGATTCTTGACATAAGCATCACATCCCCAAACTTTTAGAAAGGACAACTTAGGTTTCTTCCCAAACCAAAGTTCGTACGGTGTCATCTCAACGGATTTAGACGGTGCCCTATTTAAAGTGAATGCGGCAGTCTCTAAAGCATAACCGTAAAATGATAGCGGTAAGTCGGTAAGAGACATCATAGATCGCACCATGTCCAACAGAGTACGATTACAATGTTCGGACACACCATTACGCTAAGGTGTTCCAGGCGGCGTCAATTGTGAAACAATTCCATAGTTCCTTAGGTGCGTGCCAAATTCGCGACTTAAATATTCTCCTCCACGATCCGATCGTAAGAACTTTATTTTTCTGTCACGTTGATTCTCAACCTCATTCTGAAATTAGTTGAACTTTTCAAAGGTCTCAGACTTGTGTTTCATCAAGTAGACATACCCATATCTACTTAAGTCATCAGTGAGGGCGAGAACATAACGATAGCCACCGCGAGCTTCAACAGTCATTGGACGGCACACATCAGTATGTATGATTTCCAATAAGTTGGTTGCTCGCTCCATTGTTCCAGAGAATGGAGTCTTGGTCATCTTGCCCAAAAGGCATGGTTCGCACGTGTCAAATGATTCATAATCAAGAGACTCCAAAAGTCCATCCGCATGGAGCTTCTTCATATGTTTGACACCAATATGACCAAGGCGACAGTGCCACAAGTATGTGGGACTATCATTATCAACCTTACATCTTTTGGCATTCACACTATGAATATGTGTAACATCACGTTCGAGATTCATTAAGAATAAACCATTGACCAGCGGGGCATGACCATAAAACATTTCTCTCATATAAATAGAATAACCATTATTCTCAGATTTAAATGAGTAGCCATCTCGCATTAAACGAGATCCAGATACAATGGTCATGCTCAAAGCTGGTACTAAATAACAATTATTGAGGTTTAAAACTAATCCCGAAGGTAGATGCAGAGGTAGCGTGCCGACGGTGATCACATCGACCTAGGAACCATTCCCGACGTGCATCGTCACCTCGTGCTTCGCCAGTCTCCGCTTATTTCGCAGCTCCTGCTTTGAGTCACAAATGTGAGCAACTGCACCGGTATCAAATACCGAGGAGCTACTACGAGCGCTGGTAAGGTACACATCAATAACATGTATATCACATATACCTTTGACGTTGCCGGCCTTCTTATCTGCTAAGTATTTGGGGCAGTTCCGCTTCGAGTGACCCGTTCCCTTGCAATAAAAGCACTCAGTCTCAGGCCTGGGTCCATTCTTTGGCTTCTTCCCGGCAACTGGCTTACCGGGTGCGGCAACTCCTTTGTCGTCCTTCTTGAAGTTCTTCTTACCCTTGTTCTTGAACTTAGTGGTTTTATTCACCATCAACACTTGATGTTCTTTCTTGATCTCCACCTCCGCTGATTTCAGCATTGAATACACCTCGGGAATGGACTTCTCCACCCCTTGCATATTGAAGTTCATCACAAAGCTCTTCTAGCTAGGTGGGAGCGACTGGAGGATTCTGTCAACGACCGCGTATTCTCGGAGATTAATTCCCAACTGAGACAAGCGATTGTGCAACCCAGACATTTTGAGTATATGCTCACTGACAGAACTATTCTCCTCCATCTTACAACTGTAGAACTTGTCGGAGACTTCATATCTCTCGACTCGGGGAATGAGTTTGGAAAACCATTTTCAGCTCTTGGAACATCTCATATGCTCCGTGCTGCTCAAAACGCTTTTGGAGCCCCGATTCCAAGCTGTAAAGCATGCCGCACTAATTATCACTACGCGACTGTGAGGCATTCATAACGTCCTGAGCTGCTGGGAAACGGGTGCATCACCTAGTGGTGCTTCAAGGACATATGCTTTCTTAGTAGCTATGAGGATGATCCTCAAGTTACGGACCCAATCCGTATAGTTGCTACCATCGTCTTTCAGCTTGGTTTTCTCTAGGAACACGTTGAAGTTGAGGGCAACATTAGCGTGGGCCATTGGATCTACAAGACATATTGTAAAGATTTTAGACTGTGTTCATGACTATTAAGTTCATCTAAACAAATTTAATCCAACTCAAATAGACATCTCTCTAGTCATCTAAGTGATACATGATCCGAATCGACTAGGCCGTGTCCGATCATCACGTGAGACGGACTAGTCATCAACGGTGAACATCTTTATGTTGATCGTATCTTCTATACGACTCATGTTCGACCTTTCGGTCTTCCGTGTTTCGGGGCCATGTCTGTACATGCTAGGCTCGTCAAGTGAACCCTAAGTGTATTGCGTGTGTAAATCTGGCTTACACCAGTTGTATGCGAACGTTAGAGCCTATCACACCCGATCATCACGTGGTGCTTCGGAACAACGAACCTTAGCAACGGTGCACAGTTAGGGGGAACACAATTCTTGAAATGTTAGTGAGAGATCATCTTATTTACTACCGTCGTTCTAAGCAAATAAGATGTAAAACATGATAAACATCACATGCAATCAAATAGTGACATGATATGGCCAATATCATTTTGCTCCTTTTGATCTTCATCTTCGGGGCTCCATGATCATCATCGTCACCGGCATGACACCATGATCTCCATCATCGTGTCTTCATGAAGTCGTCTTGCCAAACATTACTTCTACTACTATGGCTAACGGTTAGCAATAAAGTAAAGTAATTACATGGCGTTTTCAGTGACACGCATGTCATACAATAAAATAAGACAACTTCTATGGCTCCTGCCGGTTGTCACACTCATCGACATGCAAGTCGTGATTCCTATTACAAGAACATGATCAACCTCATACATCACATATATATCATTCATCACATCCTTTTGGCCATATCACATCACACGTCACATGTTGCAAGAACAAGTTAGACGTACTCTAATTGTTGTTGCAAGTTTTTACGTGGCTGCTATAGGTTTCTAGCAAGAACGTTTCTTACCTAAGCCAAAACCACAATGTGATATGCCAATTTCTATTTACCCTTCATAAGGACCCTTTTCATCGAATCCTCTAATTGTTGTTGCAAATTTTTACGTGGAACCTGTCTCACGTAAGCGTACGTGTAAGGTCGGTCCGGGCCGCTTCATCCCACGATGCCGCCGAATCAAGATAAGACTAGTAGCGGCAAGTAAATTGAGATGATCTACGCCCACAACAACTTGTGTTCTACTCGTGCATAGTAACTACGCATAGACCTAGCTCATGATGCCACTGTTGGGGAACGTAGCAGAATTTCTAAATTTTCTACGCATCACCAAGATCAATCTATGGAGTAATCTAGCAACGAGGGAGAGGGGAGTGCATCTACATACCCTTGTAGATCGCGAGCGGAAGCGTTCGAGAAAACGGGGTTGATGGAGTCGTACTCGTCGTGATCCAAATCACCGATGACCGAGCGCCGAACGGACGACACCTCCGCGTTCAACACACGTATAGTTGGGAGAGACGTCTCCTCCTTCTTGATCTAGCAAGGGGGGAGAGGTTGATGGAGATCTAGCAGCACGACGACGTGGTGGTGGAAGCAGCGGGGATCTCGGCAGGGCTTCGCCAAGCTCAGCGAGAGGGAGAGGTGTTACGGGGGGAGAGGGAGGCGCCAGGGGCTAGGGTGCGCAGCCCTCCCTCCCCTCTCTTTAAATAGGGGCCCTAAGGGGGGCGTCGGCCCCTAGAGATCCCATCTCAAGGGGGGCAGCCAAGGGAGGGGGACTTGCCCCCCAAGTTTGGTGGGGCGCCCCCCACCCCGAGGGTTTCCAACCCTGGGCGCAGGGGGAGGCCCATGGGGGGTGCACCAGCCCACCAGGGGCTGGTTCCCTTCCCACTTCAGCCCATGGGGCCCTCCAGGATAGGTGGCCCCACCCGGTGGACCCCCGGGACCCTTCTGGTGGTCCCGGTACAATACCGGTGACCCCCGAAACTTTTCCGATGGCCGAAACTGGACTTCCTATATACAAATCTTTACCTCCGGACCATTCCGAAACTCCTCGTGACGTTCGGGATCTCATCCAGGACTCCGAAAAACTTTAGGGTTACCGCATACTAATATCTCTACAACCCTAGCGTCACCGAACCTTAAGTGTGTAGACCCTACGGGTTCGCGAGACACGCAGACATGACCGAGACGGCTCTCCGGTCAATAACCAATAGCGGGATCTGGATACCCATGTTGGCTCCCACATGCTCCTCGATGATCTCATCGGATGAACAACGATGTCGAGGATTCAATCAATCCCGTGCGCATTTCCCTTTGTCTATCGGTACGATACTTGCTCGACATTCGATCGTCAGTATACCGATACCTTGTTCAATCTCGTTACCGGCAAGTCTCTTTACTCGATCCCTTAACACATCATCCCGTGAACAACTCTTTGATCACATTGAGCTCATTATGATGATGTCCTACCGAGTGGGCCCAAAGGTACCTCTCCGTCACACGGAGTGACAAATCCCAGTCTCGATTCATGCTAATCCAACAGACACTTTCAGAGATACCCGTAGTGCACCTTTATAGCCACCCAATTACGTTGTGACGTTTGGTACACCCAAAGCATTCCTACAGTATCCGGGAGTTGCAAATCTCATGGTCTAAGGAAAAGTTACTTGACATTGGAAAAGCTCTAGCAAACGAACTACACGATCTAGTGCTAGGCTTAGGATTTGGTCTTGTCCATCACATCATTCTCCTAATGATGTAATTCCGTTATCAATGACATCCAATGTCCATGGTCAGGAAACTGTAACCATCTATTGATCAACGAGCTAGTCAACTAGAGGCTTACTAGGGACACATTATGGTCTATGTATTCACACATGTATCACTATTTTCGGATAATACAATTAAAGCATGAACAATAGACAATTATCATGAGCAAGGAAATATAATAATAACCATTTTATTATTGCCTCTAGGGCATATTTCCAACATGAAGGACCTTGGAGAAGCTGCTTACATATTAGGCATCAAGATCTATAGAGATAGATCAGGACGCCTCATTGGTCTTTCACAAAGCACATACCTTGACAAGATATTGAAGAAGTTCAATATGGATCAGTCCAAGAAAGTGTTCATGCCTGTATTGCAAGGTATGAGATTGAGCACGGCTCAATGCCCGACCTCGGCAGAAGATAGAGAAAAGATGAGTGTCATCCCCTATGCCTCAGCCATAGGTTCTATTATGTATGCCATGCTGTGTATCAGACCTGATGTGAATCTTGCCATAAGTTTGGTAGGGAGGTACCAAAGTGATCCCGGAATGGAACACTAGACAACGGTCAAGAACATCCTGAAGTACCTAAAAAGGAATAAGGATATGTTTCTCATTTTTGGAGGTGACGAAGAGCTCGTCGTAAAGGGTTACGTCGATGCTAGCTTCGACATAGATCTGGATGACTCTAAGTCACATTGCATGGTGTGCTCGACTAGAATAGTTCCGACGTCGCTAGGCCATTGGACCTTGTAGGGATGAGGGTGCTTCGTCTTGACAAATTGTAGCTTGTCGCAAAGCTCTTCACTTACCTCCATCGATGATAACCTTGACGGAACGTCCATTGATGCCGGCCTTGGTGTGGAAGATGTGACATCGTTGATCTTTGCCTTGATGATGTTGAAGTGTCAAGACCTTGGAGACAACGAGATTGGGACTCGAGTAAGTGTCGCAAAACACTTGATGGTCTTCATCTTCATTCACTTGGTGATGCATAGCTACCTGCTCAAGGGCTTCCATCTCATCGTCGCTCATTGAGTCATAGGCTCCGTTGTCATTGATGATCATGGTGTGAACGGTCTTGCACTCAAATGACTTGTGGCCTCGTCCTTGGCATTTGAAACACTTGATGGAACTCGTCTTGGAGTTGTCCTCGGTTGGAGTTGTAGATGATGAAGCTCTTAGCTTGAAGTTGTTCGTAGAAGGGAGACGACTTGATGTAGTCGAATTCTTGTAGCTTGACTTGTCACCTAAGCTTGTAGATGGTTTGGTAGAGGTAGGAGGTGCCGAAGTCGTTGAAGCTTGGTTGTAGGAGCCGTAGTTCTTGGAGGTGAACTTGGAGTACTTGTAGTCCTCTTGTACTTGTCGCTCCGCTTTGGTGGCTTGGTGTACTAGCTCGAGGTGATTTGTGTATGGTTGGAAATCCGTAATCTTCTTGATAGGATAGTTGAGCCCATTCAAGAATCTCGCCATAGTTTGCTCTTCATCTTCCGTGATGTTGGATCGTATCATGGAAATGTCCATTTCTTTGTAGTACTCTTCAACCGACTTGGTTCCTTGCTTGAGGAGTTGCAACTTTTTGAACAAGTCACGACTGTAGTGTGTTGGCACGAAACATGCTCTCATGACTTCCTTCATTTGAGTCTAAGTAGTAATAGGTGGTTCGCCTTTTGATTCTCTTCTCTCGATGATTTGCTCCCACCAAATGAGAACATAGTCTTGGAACTCAAGGGATGCCATCGCGATCTTCTTTTCTTCATCAAAGTTGTGGAGGCGAAAGATCTTGTCAACTTTCAATGCCCATGAGAGGTAGTCTTTGGTATCAATGCTTCTGGAGAACTTTGGCATGGTGAACTTGAGCTTTCCATAGCGATGCTCTTCATTGTTTGCTTGCCTATTGTGATGGCGTTCTTGATTTGGGGGATTGTCAACCTCATTTTGCTCTTGGCATAGGTGATGCTCATTGTCATGTTGTTCTTGCCGAGCTTGTGGTTCTTGTCGAGGTTGTTGCTCTTCTCGCGCTTGAGGAGGAACTTGATGTTGCATTCGTGGTTGATAAAGCCTCTCTTGCATCTCATCTCGAAGTTCTTCATCTTCTTGACGAATGTGTCGATTGTGAGTTGCAACATTGCGATGGAATCACGTGGGGCAGGTTGCGCCTCAAGAGCTTGAGCTTCTCGGCGTTGTTGTGCTTGACGTTGAGCCTCGGCATCTTGTTCTTCTTGGTGTTGACGTGCTCGCTCTTCTTGTTGTTGGCGTAGTCGTTGTCGTTCTTGTGCTTTCTCAAGTGTAGCTTGGCTTTGACGATGTCGACTTTCTTGCTCTTCAAATAGCTCTTGTGAACTCTTGCCATGAAGTGGGTTCCGGTTATCATGTCGAGCTTGACGTGCGGCTTGACGAAGAGTGTTGGATGTAGGTGTACTTGAGCCGGAAGAGTAGTCGGTATGACGACTTGAGTGGCTCCGTCTTTGAGAAGACGTGGATCACTACAAAAAAGACACATCCGTGACACTTTGGGCCGAACGAAAAAAATTATGTCATACTTATGACACTTCTATGACGATAATTGTGACAAAACCCGGTATCATCATAGATGTGGTAGGGTCCTACTTCTATGACAAAAAATCATGACAGAAAATGGGATTTTTGTCCTGGGCGGGCTGGAGACGCAGCTGCATGACATTCTTTGGGCCGTCCATGATGGGAAAACCATGGTAGAAGCGAGGGCGAGGAAAATATCGGGGTGTTCCCGGTTACGGTGGATGGTCGGGGCCGAGCAATGCACGTTTCTCTTGTACACGCACGCGCGTGGGTGCCAGGCGTTGGGCTCTATCTGAACCCGAGCTATTGCACTGCGGGCTACGCGTTACTGAACCCGAGCGATCGATCGATGGCTGTTAACTGAACCCGATTGAGCGATTTCTTCGCTACTACTACTAACTGAAGCTGATCGATGCTGCCTCTAGATGAACAGTGAGTGTTGGGGGGTTGGATGAACGGTTCCCGGTGGGGGTGGATGAACAGGACCCCGTGGTGTTGTCTCTGGATGAACAGGACCCCGATCGATCGAGCCAGTTGGGGCTGGATGAACAGGACCCCGTGGAGGGCTGGATGAACATGACCACCCCGTGGAGGGCTGGATGAACAGTAGACGGTGGAGGGCTAGATAAACAGTAGCCCGTGGAGGGGAGGTTGAATAGGAGCCCGTGGAGAGGGATGGTTGAACATTAGCCGGTGGAGTAGCGCGCGGTGGAGGCTGGATGAACAGGAGCCCGTGGATGAACAGTCGCGGGTGGAGGCTGGAGGAGGTCGACGATGGATGAACATTAGCCCGTGAAGGCTGGAGGGGGTCGACGGTGGAGATGAACAGTACCCCGTGGAGTCCCATTTTGCGGTACGCCACACCCCTTCCTATGAACAAGACCCTCGTTTCGACCGTAGCACTCCAACACAAGTCCGTTTCCTCCGTTTTGCAGTACGCCACACCCCTCCCGATCAACAGGACCCCCACCGTAGGAGGTCCGTTTCCTCCATTTTGCGGTACGCAAAACCCCTCCCGATGAGCATGATCCCGTTTCGACCATGGTCGATCGAACACAAGGTCGTTTCCTCCGTTCTGCGGTACGCCATGCCTCGTTTCCATCGGCTGTTCCATCCAAGCCCTCCCGACGAACACGACGACGCATTCCGTTCCGACCCAGCCGGTTGGCTCCCCATGAACACGACGACGACACTATTTCTCAGTTCTGACCCAACCATGTACACAAGCCCTGGCCGTACGTATGCGCGAGTAGGCATTCGAGACCCTGCCCGTATGTGCGTACGTGGCCATATTTTCTTTTTTGCACACTTGTCACCATACGTATGTGTACATGCTACATGCGCGCCTCTACTACGACACGTGCGAGCCTCTACATCGACCAGTATGTACTTACACATTCGCGACCAGAACAACAACGCTACGCACGCTTCGACCAAGTGGGTCCCGACTGTCAGGCACTTCCTTGCCTACGAAGATGTAGCTGGTGGGTCCCAACAGTCAGGGGGTGAATCATTTTTTTTGCCCGGACACACTTCCTTGCGTGCGAAGATGTAGCTGGTGGGTCCCAGTAGTCAGGGGGAAACGTTTTTTTTCGTGAAATACGGTGGCCCGTCCGGTGGGTCCCCGCTGTCAGGTGGAGGAATAATTATTTTGCGCGTAATAAGGAGGCACTTCCCTGCTGCGGCCGTGGACCCATCTGTCAGCCTCTCCACGTATAGTACTTTTCCGATGGAAGTCATTCCTTGACCACGTTGACCACACCGCCCCGAGAGAACCCGGGCGGTGGACGACGACGAGGCCTAGGAATGGGATGACGCGGAGCCAGGGAAGACACGGCAGTGGAAGCCCGCGCAGAGAGGAGTCCGAGGGTTCACTAGTTCGGCTGCGATGTGAGGCTGCCGTCACCGCAGGGCCTGGCCAGCGGTGGGAATAGTAGGGGGCGGTGAGGCCTCCGCGGCAGCATAGCCCGCCACGGGAGGCAGGAGCATGCGGCACGACCGACGCTGCTTTGGGCGGCTGGAGCAAGAAGACCAGAGGTTGAATAAGCACTACGGCCGTTGGATGGACATCGTGCGATCACTGGAGCTAGAATCATTCATATTGACTAAGTTGACAAAGCACTCCGTCCCCGTCAACTTAGTAGGCCCACAAGTCAGCCACCCACCAAGGTGGGTCCCAACTAGTAGGGGGAGTATTCATTTTTTTGTGCGTAATAAGGAGGCACTTCCGGTGGGTCCGAGCTGACAGCGGGGGCAACGTTTTTTTCACGAAATACGGTGACCCGTCCGGTGGGTCCCAACAGTCACGGGGGAAACATTTTTTCGCAAAATACGATGGCCCGTCCGGTGGGTCCCCGCTGTCAGGTGGAGGAATAATTATTTTGCACGTAATAAGGAGGCACTTCCTTGCTGCGGTCGTGGACCCAGCTGTCAGCCTCTCCATGTACAGTCCACGTCCGATGGAAGCCGTTCCTTGACCACGTTGACCACGCCGCACGGAGAGCACCAGGGCGGTGGACGATGACGAGGCCTAGGAAGGGGACGAAGTGGAGCCGGGGAAGACGCGGAAGTGGATGCCCACGCGTAGAGGAGTATGAGGTTTCACTGGTTCGCTGGGGTGTGAGGCTGCCGTCGCCGTAGAATAACAGGGGGTGTGGGTGAGTAGAGGGATGGCCTGGCCAGCGGTGGGAGTAGTAGGGGTGGTGAGGCCTCCGTGGCATCGCAGTCGGCCATGGGAGGCAGGAGCACGAGGCATGACTGGCACTGGTTTGGGCGGCTGGAGCAAGAAGACCAGAGGTTGAAGAAGCACTACGGCAGTTGGATGGACATTGTACGGTCAATGGAGCTAGAATCGTGCATATTGACTAAGTTGACAAAGCCCTCCATCCCCGTCAACTTAGTAGGCCCACAAGTCAGCCTCCCACTATACTGGGTCCCAGCTAGCAGGGGGAGTATTCATTTTTTGTGTGCGTAATAAGGAGGCACTTCCGGTGGGTCCGAGCTAACAGCGGGGGGGTGGGGGGGGGGTGGGGACGTTTTTTCGCAAAATATAGTGGCCCGTCAGGTGGGTCCCAGCAGTCAGGGGGGAAACGTTTTTTCTCCAAGTACGGTGGCCCGTCCGGTGGGTCCCTACTATCAGGTGGAGGAATCATTATTTTCCGCGTAATAATGAGGCACTTCCTTGCGGCTGCCGTGGACCCTGTCAGCCTCTCCACGACAGTACTCTTCCAATGGAAGTCGTTCCTTGACCACGTTAAGCACACCGCGCCGAGAGCACCAGGGCGGTGGACGACGATGAGGCCTAGGAAGGGGACGACGTGGAGCCGAGGAAGACGCGGCAGTGGATGCCCATGCGAAGAGGAGTACAGGGGTTCACTGGTTTGGCTGCGGTGTGAGGCTGCCGTCGCTGCAGAATAAAAGGGGGTGTGGGTGAGTAAAGGGATGCCCTGGCCAGCGGTGGGAGTAGTAGCGGGCAGTGAGGCCTGCACGAGAGGCGGGAGCAGGCGGTCCCGCCGGCGCTGGATTTGGCGACAGGAGCAAGAAGATCAGAGATTGAAGAAACACGACGGCCATTGGATTGACATCCAACGGTTACGTCTGCTAGAATCCTTTGTTGACGTATATAATAAATAAATAAATCTTGCATACGCATCAACTTAATAGGACCATAAGTCAGACCATTCCCTCTTTTTTTAATAATTAATATATAGCTCATTACGACTTCTTATGCAATTTATTCCAGTCCGTTTTTTTTTGGTTGGCCAGGGCCAATTTCGCATATATCTGTGGGTTCCAAACTATTTTTAATACCGAAATGTTGAGCCAGATTTAAAGTACTTTGAAGATATATTTAAATTAGGTTAATGCCCAGTGAAATAGGAATCTGAAAATGTGAAAAAATTCAGAAACTATAAAGTAATTGCCAATTTGTCATATGTTTTTATATTTACAACCAATTTCATATTACTTTCAAGATCTGTAGGCGTCTTGAAAGAGTTGCAGCCCATCAGGGCGTAGAAAAATAAATAGGCCTGGATTGGGTATTCTTCAGAAAAAATAAACTGGGCTCATTTTCACAAAGAAAAAATAGGTGGGCTGGTCACATGGTGAACATAAAATATAAGCCTAGGCTAGACGGGCCGCAACCCAGTTTAAACCCTGCTTCGTCTCAACAATAACAAAAAAAATACTACTCGAGCAGCTACGTCCTAGGTGTTAGCCGATCTTGTGTTGTTCTCTTGTCTATTGACTATATACGCTCACAATGTCGTGGGTCCAAGATGTCAGGAAAACACTAGGAGGAAGCATTTTATTTTTCCGTACGCTGACATGGTGGGCCCATACTGTCATCCTCTCCACGTACTTCTGCCGATTCCTGTTGTTTGTTGACCATGTTGACAACCCGAGAGGGCGGCGCCGCGGCGAGTGCACCAAAGTGCACGGAGGACGACGGCGAGGCATCAGACTTCGGCGTTAACGATTTAGGAGACGGTGGGGCGGCGATGCGTGCACTGAGGCGCAGCCAGCCGTGGGAGGCGGAAGGAGGCGGCCTCGCCAGCGTTGGTTTGGTTTTGGTGGCTGGAGGAAGACAGGACTGAAGAAACACGACAGACTGTAAAAGCAGCAGGAGTACTTAATAACCTTAACTGAAACCAGCAGGGGCACTTAACAACCATAGCTGAAAGCAGTATAAGTACTTATACAGGTTCAACCGTACAAAGCACGCCTCGAACAGTGCTACTTTGCCTACAGTTAACCAAGGGTGAGGCCGCCAAGCCCTAGGACAAGGCCCAGGCGCCACCCCGCGCATCCACAACCTTCTGAAAGCGGCTTCATCTCACAATGTGGTCAATAAACAGGATATTCGCTTTAGAGCCATGGAAAAGTAGGAACATAATCTTCGGTCCTATTCTCCAAGATGGACGGTCCTTCATTATTTGGGACCACCCATGAATAAGTATCTTTTCACCTCCAAGGGGAATGGAGTAGGTCGACATAAATATCATGTTGTGACCAAGCGCAAGTCTGACCCGACCATGGTCAGGCATTTGTATAGGAACAATAGAACTGGGCAGTTTCTATTTCAAGAAGATCACAGCTGTAAAACTGTGTATAAGCAATATTGTATGAACAACATATATAACAGAAAACAGCTCGCACCATTAGTTTCTCGACACAGTTGGACCTGTTCAACGAGTGCAGCAGTGGCACACATATCCCACGTGGTCTTCCACCATTGAAACGCCACACAAGGTCCTCAAGACGATCAATAAAGTGTGGGAACTTGTGGATGTCGTCCCAGTCGGCTTCAGTGCCATCAGTAACAGCCATGTTGTTACAGAATAACAAACGAGCAGCCTGCTTAACTCTGAAAAAACCTACACGTGCCACCAATTATAAGAAAATATTAGTTAGAAGTAGCATCTTCGTGAGAGATTCGTTGCTACTTCTAAAGTTAAATTGTGATCAGTTAGACAGAATAGGTGGATTAGAAAGTAATTGAGGCAACAAGCAAGAACCAGATACAAAACTAACATGGATGAACAATTGAAACGACATCGGGGTGGAAGATCGCAGTGAAGATGAGACCAGGTTCTGCTATTTCCATCAACATTCGTGTGCCAACTTTTAGTCTGTAACACTTGAGAAAGTTTATCCAAGTTCGGCCATAAAAAAGCAGCGATCTTCTTGGTTCATGAACCGAACTCGAAACTTATATCCATGGCTTGTCTTCACAGTGACCATTAAACTGCTGTATTCAGTTGTGGCAAGGCCGAGCATCTTGAGTACATGTGTTCTGGCAGAGCAAATAATGCACTGCAGGAAAAATAATATGACAACACAATGTATTCCCATGCTAGATTATTACATCAAAATCTCTCATAGGATAGATCAGTTCGGTAGTTGCGTGCTGCTACTGAAGAATTTCAAAGTTGATTTGGACCAGCTCTCCTTACCAAGAAAGTTCGATTTTGAGATCATCCCCAACCGCAAGATATGATTTAGATTTGGACCTTGAACATCCTTTAGCATCAAACATCATGCGACCATCCTTTGTACTTATGGTATATTGAGCAGGTTCATTCACACCAAGGCTGCGCATGGTATGAGAAACTTGGCCGCTGTCGCCCGAATTGTTGAACGACTCCCTCGTTGCTCTAGGAATTCTCTGTTTGCAAACAAGAAGACATACCCAAACAGTTAGATCAACACAGTGAATCATGTGAAACAACATGGAAAGAAAAAAGAACGAAACACTTCGGCGGCCAATGCTTACCAAGAAGGTGGACATGTCGGTTTTTGTAAGGACTTTGGTATATGAAGTGCGAACTACAGCCCAGTCTGTTGCCGGTGCAACTGCTCGTTTGGTTGCCGCTACACGGGCCGGAGCAGATGCAAGTGCAAGTTTTGGTGCAGGTGCCGAAGCCACTGCTGCTGCCGGAGATGGTGATCCTTGTAGAGCCGGTGCGGGTGTCGGAGCAGGTGCCGGTGTCGATGCCCGATCCTCCGGTAGATCAGCCTGATCTGCAGACGCAGTCGGTGCCCATTCCCCAGCTAGATCAGACTGAGCTGCTACGGCTGTCAGTGCTAGAGCAACTGCCGGTGCTTGATCCGTTGTTGAAGGTGGTATCGATGTGCGCGACAGCGGCGATCGTGTCTGGTCTACAATGATCAGCTTTCTAACTTGACTAGGCTTCGTGACCGTGATCCAGTTTTTTTCTTCATTTCTTTTAAACGCGAGAAGGACTAATTGTGGTGTTTTTTGTTGAACCAAACTATAGTTCATCATAGGGATTCAGCTTGTACTCAGACAACAGACTGATCCAATTTTTTTCCAGTAATATAAGTGATGGACAGTGCCTTCGTTACTGACACGACATAAGAAGTGAAACCTGCAAAAATAGCCATCGTACAGTAAACCAAACGGTTTATTCAGTGATGAATGTCACATGGCAAAACCTGCATCGTAAAATTGCAGGAAAAGAAAGAAAACATGACATTAAATCAATAAGGTTTAGACAATAAATGAATGAGATTTACTTGATGTGACACGAGTGAATCCTTACCAGGAAATCACTATGTTGAAGTACTAAACAGAAGATTGATCGTCCAACTACGAGTGGCATGCAGGGGCCCCGCCTACTCCCACAAGCAGGACAGTCCAAAGGTCGTGACAAATCGTATGGACCGAACATCCATGGGACTGGAAATCCTGGTGGGTGCGATAAACCCTGCAGTGCATACAAATATTGGAGTGTAACCATAATTGATAAACCGTCCTCACAAAAAAGATGATCCGGATACTTCAAAATATACAGACTGAATTGGGTGGACAGACATTAACATATACCGTTCTCAGGACTGACCACACACCAAAAGCGGCAGTACTAATAAACAATACAGGGTTCACAAACACAAATCAAGTACTGAACAATAGTACTTACTATAGACAAGCAAAGTGCACTAATTAAACTCTGCAGACTATTTCTTGCCATCGACCTACGGGATGAACCCCGCATAACTGACTAGGCCATGGACTTCATGAGAGATGTCTACATGCACCATCACCATCTTGTCAACCTTGGAGAACCTAACAGAGTGGTCTTTCCACTCATAAACATGATCATGAAGACATGCCGCATCAGATTTGTTGGGAAGCTTTACAAGAACCACACCCTTCGTAATCGGAGGCACAGCCAGGAAATTGTTCTGGTCAAGTACAGCCTCGAGAACACGCCTGACAACAATGCTACAGGAAAACACTAGTTCAGGACACGTGGCGACAAGGACACAACAACTGGATAGTTTAGAAGTGGAACTCATCCTCAGGTCTTCCAGTTCACATGGCATGACTTTGAGAACTTCATCTCCTCCGCGGACTTGGTTCTAATTCAAACAAAAACCATATTTTATTACTACCTCCATTCAGAAATATAAGATGATTTTCGATATTATACTCCATATATGACTACATATACGCACAGAAATGAGTGAACAAAGACACTAGAACATGTCTTCAAAGGCATGAGAGCAGAGGGATTACTTGCAATATCCATAACACAAGTTACTGAGGCAAATATACCCTCTTCAAAGGTAGCATTGATGTTCATAAAGTACTCCCTCTGTCCCAAAATTCTTGTCTTAGATTTGTCTAGATACGGATGTATCAAGTCACATTTTAGTATTAGATACATCCGTATCTAGACAAATCTAAGACAAGAAATTTGGGTCAGAGGGAGTAGTTGAAAGTAATCTATAAGAAATCAGGGTCAACCTCTCGCATTTTTTGGTCAAAAGAGAAATTTAGAACCGTCATTTGGCACACAAAAATCACATGCAAGATCACCCAGAAAGTTGTACTAGTAGTACTAGTACTGCGTGTTAGATGAAAAAACACGATCAAGATCGAGAAAAAGATCGTCAAGAAGAGATATTACTTGGACTTGCTTAATGAGGGATCCCGGAGAGGGGGGCTTGGACAGGGCGATGGCTTTGAGCTTGTCTGCGATAGTCTCGATGGGGTGCTTGCGCTTCTTCGTACCATGAGCCTCGACGGTTTTGGCCAGAGCCATAGACATCACTTCGGCCGGTGCTCTAGCGTCCATCAAGAAACTTTCAAATAGAAATAAAAGAAAAGGAACCATAATCACAAACCCAAAAGAAGAAAAGAGAGGGAGTTATAGGATCAGTCTTGGGGTTGCAAGACCGGGCCTTGGCCAGAATCAACACCATTGATGCACTCACCTTTCCTTCTTTGGGAGAGAAGAACAATGGCAGAAGCAGGTCGGGGTTTTCTTGAAGAAATGAGGAACAAGATGAGGGAGAAGCGAGTTGGGTAGAGAGGAAGCTGAGAGAGAAGATTGAAATGATGGTTGCTTCGTCCGTCCAACTTACTGCTGGAAAGGAGGGGGTTTTGTGATTTGACGGCTCATTGGGCATTACTGCGGCGCTTCGATCGGGGTAGTCTACCGTCACTCTACTACGGAGTAATTTAGTGCATGGCTGGTGGACCCCGATGCTGGCTGTCCCACACGTCGGCGAAAGTGAGTAATTTAGTGCATGGCTGGAGGAGGATCCGCACGGTAGAGCATGTCAACTATTTTTCTGAAGAAAAAAAATGATTACAGCAAGCGTTTCCACTCTTACGATGGAGGAGTGCGAAACACGGCAGCCACTTGAACATACACAGTGCTCCTATTACTAGGCATGTGCAGTGGTTCATACGTGAGTACTACATAATCTTGTTGCTAGTGTAGTAAGATATGACGACAACAAAGATGTTGTGCGCATGTCAACTATATGAACAGTAATGTTGTAATATAGTATCGCTTTCTCGACTGTCCAGTCGAGAATGAACGGTGAGATCAATGTTAACAGAACTAGGTCTACAACGCACGGAGAGTACGGTGCTACAGTACTCCACGAAACATGAACCATATGAAGCACGAATAGTGTTAGGCGGGGTGTATGAAGGGTGCACGGGATGGAGCAAAAGTTCCCTTCTTGACCCACTTTTGGGTGCTTGGCAGAGTGCATGAAGAGTGCATGAAGGGTGCATGAGTCCACACTAGTAGGTTAACACAAATACACGAAGAGGAAACAACTACTCCCTCTGTCTAGGTGTGTAAGTCATCTTACGTTGTGCACTGCGACTAAGGCGGAGAGGAAAACGAGAAAACTTAATGTCTTTTTTGCTAATTAATAGCATTGCATGCAATGAACTAACCACTGCATGTCATGTATATTAGTCTCAAGTCATTGAAAGCATGCACGGTCACGTCTCTTATTGGTTGATATGTCACAAAACAAGAAACGGGGAGGGAGTTAATGTACCGTGCCTAAGTGTTTTGGTATTATTTGGTTTTCGTAAGGTGACTTACACACCTAGACAGAGGAGTATATTGAGATGAGAATGCAACCAAACACACCCACACGCTTTGTGCTACAGTGACTAATATGCACCGTCTGAGTTTGATCCAACGGTCATGTTGCACCGAGACATGGACATGCCCATGCAGAGGGCGCCTAAACACCACTGGGTCCCTCTGCTTCTCGAGGCGCGCGACGTTGGTGATGCAGGGGGCAAAACGGCTGAAATGCAATGCAATCTACGGGAAGGCCGAGGGAGCCAGCCGAGGAGCGGGGAATCTTTTGGTTTTCACCATGGTAAAACATCAGCCGACGACTTCTCACATCAGGGAGCAGTGGGTTTTACAAGCGGAGTCATCGTGACTAATTGCTGCCGCGTCTGCTCCCGTCAATCAAAAAATTAAAAATCCTGCCGCGCCTGCTCCCGTCAATCAAAAAATTAAAAATCCTGCCGCACTCAAACACCAGAGCAACGCCGCGGTGGATATTTAAATTTACCTGCCCGCAAGTAGATAAAAAAAGGGGTGAAAAAACAAATTTGGCGGCGGCTTAGCTAATCGATCGAACTAGCCCAACTAGCTAGCCACCATGCTTCGCTAATGTACTCGGTGGGAAAAGTGGTCATTCGTGACCTGACAACTCATTTACTTGCTTCGGTGAAAACGCACGATAGGGCGTCCCACGTCAGGAAGAATATATGCGTGCACCACCCGGGAGGACCCCGGGTGGCGCGGTAGGGTGTGCCATGTCTCGGAACAGAGGAAAAATGTGCATGTAAAAATTTACTGTATCAGACGTAGTACCTATGGTTCGACCACGGGACCCAGCCAGTTGGTCAAACACACCCCACTAGCCACACAGCTTCATCATGCTAACATGGCACGGAGAATAGGTGTGGTTAGCTCCGTCTCGACCAGCCACAACGTCACTTGTTCTAGGCGATTCTTCTATTTTCCAAGCTTTTTTTAGTTGTAATAACACCACGGCAAGCTAGCGCCGCTCTTCCTGTGTGCCCGTGCAAAGGTTAGATGATGGAGAGAAGAGAGAGATCACAGACCTGGGACCCACCAGTAAGTGAGTCAACGGTCATGCACGTGTTGACGAGGCACTCCCTCTACTCTACTCAACGTAATACTGTATAAAATCAAGTTATGGGACAAAGCCAACAACCGTTGTTGTTTCTGGCTATCGACTTACGCTTTGTAGTCCAGGTTGCCAGTTCGAATCTCATCTTTCATATTTGTTAGTTTTAGGTCCAAATTTGATTAATGACAAGTAGGACCCCCGTGTGTTGTTCCGATATTTCAGTGTAGGATGTTTTTTAACAAACACTTTGCGCGGTTAGACAAGTAACGACACAAGTTACATGTATTTTGCAAGTTTACGAACAAAAATGATCGAGGCATAGAATATAACATCCACCTCGCAGCTTAGATGCTATGGTGGTACGATTTTTTACACCATTAGAAGTGAGATCCAATGGCTTGGGAGTAGTCTTTGTAATTATGCGCAATTTCGAAACTCTCCAAAGGTTTTTTTGCAAATAAAACATTCAGGCCTCGTGTGTGCCACTGCATCTTGGATCCAACGGCTGCCCGTTGCTCATATTAGGTGCTCCCTGTAGCTTAATTACCCGCTACGGTGATATGAGCATCTAGGTCGTATGATCAGTGATCAGATGGCACATGCGTAGTACTTGTACTTTCTGCGCAATTCCCAAACTCTCTCAGCCGTATATTGCAAAAACATTCAAACCTCCTACCGTGGGCCGTTAGATCTCCGTGAACTCGTATCACCATAGAATCTACGGTGCAGGAGCACCTCATATTCTCTCGTGCAAGAAAACATAAGGTGCTCTCGCAGCTTGGATGCTACGGTGATACGAGCTTCGAGGTCGTTTGATCTGAGATCCAATAGCATCTGAGCAGTCTTTGTGCTTGTAAGCAGTGGCCGAACTCTTTGGGGGCTTTTCTGCAAAAAAACCATTTGAACCACCGAGGAGGTGTTGGGTCACAAATCCAACTGCTCCGAAGAGCTTGTATCACCAAAGGATCTAAGGTGTGGTAGCACATGATATTCTTACATACAGGAGAATATGATATCCTCCTTCATCTTAAATGCTACAGTGATACGAGCTTCGAGGTCGTTGGATATGGGATCCAAGGGCATCTGAGTAGTTTTTGTACAAATTGTGTGCAATTCTCAAACTCATCAAGGTTTCCTGTAAAAATATTAAGACATCATGTGAGCTGCTATATCTCAGATCTACAAGCTCCAAGCAACTCATATCGGCATATCTAAGGTATGGGGGCACATGATATTCTCTCGGGGAGGAGGGGTGGGAGGTGCACAACCAATCGGTGGTTGGGAGGGTGGGGACAAATATAATCTAAACAACCCTAAACAGAGCTTCACAATTTTATCTAAGGTCGAGGGGGTGACCCCCGACAATCATAGCTCTGCCTAATTAAACACAACATTTGCATGTACTGTAGTACTAGACTTAATATTCATGTTTCAGTTTCATGTTCATTTTAAATATTGAATTGAGGACCATGCATGTCTTACATTTTACTCCCTTCGTTCCTAAATATTAGTATTTTTAGAGATTTCAAGTGGACTGGCACATACAAATGTATATAGACATATTGTAGAGTGCAGATTCACTCATTTTGCTCCGTATGTAGTCGCTTGTTGAAATCTCTGAAACACTAATATTTAGGAACAGAAGAAGTATTTTCGAATTCGTGTCATACATGCATGGTTTGGAAAAACAGATGCAATATACTTATTGGATAGTTGTTGTGTTCGTGTGTGGGTGTCTGTGTGTGTGTGTGGTCATATGCTTGATACATACAAAGTTTTCTCACCTCCATATTGTTCATCTTTTAAATTTGAATTTGCATTTAAAATTTTACCAGGGATACCATGAAATGTGAAATCCACGTTGAGATCACTATATCACAAACTCACTCTAATTCAACAACTCGTCATAAATCAATTACCACGTTGAGATTAGTATTTGTAAGGAAAATACGGGCATTGTAATACACATAGATTCGTTCGGCAATTTAAAAGGTTCCTTTCGTATTCTCGAATGGTAGGACCCAATGGCGTACCAGCCAAACCTTGGCTCGTGTTGATCCTAAAAAATAAAAAAAACCGGGCTCGTGTCCTTCTCGTGGCATGCGTGGTACGCACATTAGGCAACCCCAACCAGTCGAGTCTCCGCGTTTCGAGTCGAAATATCTGGCGGCCAGAATTCCAGCCCTAGGAAATTCCCCTCATGTCCCCGGTCCATAATGACTATCGATGAACAACGAAGGGATGCTTCAGTAACTAGACAATGTTACCTACCGTGCCAAGCACGGTTCAATTCCCTCGGTCGCCACTCGCCAAGGTCACCCGTCAACTGCATTGCCTAGTACTACTACTACTACACGAGGATGAGCACAGAATTGAGCCCGTTTGTTCGTGCCTAGTACTTGAGTTAATATATCAGGCAGTGCACTGGTACGGAGGGAATGTCCTTTTGCTCTGCATATATAACTTGTCTGAAGTCTAACTAAGAAAAATGTTTGACCAAATCATTTCTTAAGAAATTCAACAGGACAGATGTATGGCTTGAAAATTTAGTGCATGATGCAGGTTATGATATTGTTTCGAATCCTCGATCTTAAATTTCAGAAAATCCAAAAGTGGCCATAAATTCTTGAAACTGAGCATGGTCATGTGATATGGCACAAATATTACTTCGTATTTTTTTTCTTCAATTTGAGACAAGCTGCTTATGACAAGTTGCACAAATGAAGAGCCAAGGTATTTTGGAACAAAGACCTGACACGTTAAGGCGAACGCTTTCAATATTGAAATCGTGGGCGTTTACGTGCCGCCACGAGTCCCGCTTCTCATCGGCAGGTGCCATCCGAGCGAGCGTGTGAGTCGACGGGAGGCGTGCGAGCAGACCGCTGCGCCGGCTGACAGGGAGGCGTGCAAGCAGACCGCTGTGCAGGCTCACCGGGAGGCGAGCCCTTTGACCAGGCTCCACCGCCCACCTTCATCCCAACTGCTCCCACTTTAAATGTCATCGGCGCTGTAGTTTAAAATCAATCCCGCACTAACGGTATTGCTACAATCTTCTCTCTTCCTCTCTGACTCTCCTGTCGTCTACCTCTAACCAGCCTGACCTAAATGTACGCCATGCCGCATCACGATGGTCTACCCTTAGCCCTCCAGTTTCCTGAGGAAGACACCCAACTGGAGTCTCAAGAACATAAGGCGCTTTGGGACGAGCTTGAACTGGCCTTGCGGGAAGACGTTGCGCTTGTCCCCGCTCCCGTTCCGGCTCTCGTCGCCCCGACTGCGCCAGCGCCCATCCCCGTGGCATTGATGGGCTGGGAGCCCTACATTGTCGCCGAGCTTGATGCCACGGGGTTCCACGAGGTCCCCGCCAACTTTCACGCGCCCGTGCACCTGCCAGCGCATGCGCCTGCGCGTGCACTGACGCGCACGGCCGTGCCGGTGCCCGTGCATCTGCCAGTGCATGCGCCTGCGCGTGCACTGACGTGCGCGCCCGTGCCAGTGCATGTGCATAGAATGTCTCCGCCGCGCCGTTGACAGTGCATGTCCCTGCGCGGGTGCCAGTGCCCCCCTTAGCGGCATGGATGGCCGCTGTCGACCGCTTCCTTGCACCAACGCCAGTCGCCTCCTCCCGTCAGTTGACTCGCTCCGAAGTCCAGAACATTTTGGCCTTCCTTGAAGCTAGGCCAACGTCCAGGAGTACGCCAACAACGGCGCAAGGCGCCGCCGTCGCCGTCGGTCAGTGGCCCGACGACACACAGAGCACGGCAGAGGAGCCGCTTCCCACCGCAAGATGCCCCCGCCGCCGCCGCGTAATCTAAATTTGCCATGAAAACGTTCGGATTGCCATGCTTAAAATCCAAACGTTTATCATTTCTGTTTATTTTAGATCGATCGTCGTATAATTTAAAGTCGGAGTCAGACTGAACGAAATCTATGGTTTGATCGATTGAATGTTCTGCTAGAGCCGTATCAAATTAAATATAAAACATCATCAAGCCATATGTATTCCTTGTCATCCAACGACCTAAACTGCTTCAATGTCAAGCGCTCAACACGTTTAGCGCGCAGTTAATTTCATGCCAAAAATAGTGGTAATCACATAATAACACGCAAATAATATTCTCCTTAATATTTGCATGCACTTAATATACTTCCAAATTAACGTGCATTGCACGTACACACTGACTAGTGCTGCTAGCACGTGAAACTGGTGCCGTAACTTGTGAACGCGTCCAGATATGGTCAACGGCAACATCGCCTGCGAGTTTTTTGTGTTTGCCCGTGCGTCTAAACGCACAAGGGGAGGAGAGAGAGCACACATGGAACCCACGAGTAAGTGAAGGCGAATAGTACTAAAAATAATATTACATGTTATCAATTAAATAGGCTGTGGTAATATAAAAAACATTATGTGAACAAAGGGAGGTACAACAAACATTGTTGTTCTACGTATGTTGCCTATTGACGTCGGCTTGAAGGCCCTGGTCGCATGTTCGACCCTCGTCCTTTATTTTTTAATTTGTATATGGATCCAAATTTGTTTCATGACATGTGGGCCCCTCGATGTGTAGTTTGTAGCACTTTAATTTGTGGGTTGAAATTTGTTCCATTCCATATCGGTGTGTAGTTTTGTAGCGTATTTATAATAATTAAAGAGAGCAATAGAGTTTTTTGCAATAATACCTTGGTGCGGCGTTGAAGGCGAGAAAGGACGTGCGAGAGACCGATGACCGAGGCAGAGGGAAATCAACTAGGGGAGTTGCGGTGGTTGCAATGGTGTTTCGAGTAGTTGTGGGCCGAATGCTACGAAAATATAATCTAAACGGACCGGAATAAATGCCTACACAAATTAATCCAAGGTTGGAGTGCCCCTCGCAATGTAAATAGCTTCGACTTTGCGAGGGATGGAGAGGTAGCTTCAATGTGTGGAAGATACGGCGTGAGAAAGCGAGGTCAATCGAGAGACATATAGATAGAGAGACAAAGTGAGTGTGGTCCGACATTCATTGAACACATATATATGCTCTAGAGAGATATTGTCCGATTGAGCTTTTGGGAAGGGTGAGGGCTGTAAGATAGAGTTTGAGAGATGATCCAGCCACAGACGTGTAGATATATTTTGTGCGTAGGAGGAAGCAAGGTCAATCGATCACATAGGGTCGTCGTGCGATCGAAAGAGTGAGACGGGTTGGAGAGAGTGACCTAGATAGACAATGTGCGTGAGAGAGTATACAATGTGAATAAGTCGAATTGGGCTCAAACATGGTGCTATCGTTTTTGTCCGAGAAAGAGCAAGGTCAATCGAGACATACAAAGAGAGAGAGAGAGAGAGAGAGAGAGAGAGAGAGATAGAGAGAGAGAGAGAGAGAGAGAGAGCGAGGCCCGCCATGAGGTCGAAAGAGTGGGGGCGGCTTCGATGGACTGACCTAGATAGACAATCTACGTGAGAGAGTATAGAGTGTGTCGATCGAGGCCCGAACAAGGAGATATATCATTTGTGTGTGAAAGAAAACGAGGTTAAACGAAACTCAGATAAAGAGAGAGAGATTGAGTGAGTGTGGCCCGCCATGCGAAAGAAAGAGTGAGACAATCTTGAGGGAGTGACCTAGATAGACAACGTGTGTGCGTGCGCACGAGAGGTCGGGGAGCTAGATAGGCAATGCATGTATTTAGCGCGAGAGGGTGAGAGGGAGAGGGAGAGAGAGCTCGACATGGGGTGCAATGGCGGGTGTGTGAGGTAAATACATTTCGTAAAAGAGTGGAAAAGGGGGGTTGTGTAGTTGAGAGAGTTAGAGATCGAAACATGGAGAGAAAGAATGGATGTGTGTTGGAAACAGATAGCTTCCTAAGGTGGTAAGGAGAGGAAGATTGACCGATACAGGAAGTATGTAGCGTGTGTGC
>LR738711.1:157381020-157457394 GCA_902687465.1 Secale cereale | reverse complement strand
AAAACAACATTTGAATGTAGATAGTACAAGACTTAATATTGATGTTTCAATTCGGTGTACATTATAAGATTTGAACTGAGGACCATGCATATGGGTAATTATTTCGAATTCGTGCCATACTAGGTTTCGAAAAGTTGACATTGACTCGATTTGTTGTGCTATTTTGTAGGCCATATGTTTGAGTCCATCCAAAAGTTTTCTCACTACTATGAATTTGTACTCAAAAGGTAGCATGGCTACAGTGAAATGCGAAATCCACGTTAGAATTGGAGATCGCTATGTGACACACACTCTAATTCAAATAACTAATTATATGAGACACACTCTAATCCACGTTAGCGTGGATACCGTGAATACCATTTCGATTATTTTTCAAATAACTCCTCATTAATTAATTTATAGTATCTCTTTTCAAATGACTAATTATGCAAGGAAACCACGGGCATGGTAATACATACAGATTCGTTTGCAAATGAAAGAAGAATCGTTTGCATTCTCAAATGTAGGCGCACCAGGCAGACCAGGGTCGTGTCGTGGTGGTCGCGTGTGTCGGACGGACGCTTAGCACCCAACCACCCACCCCCTCCCTCCCCCCCCCAAAAAAAAGGACGACGGCAAAATAAGTTCGCGCTTCCATGTTTCGGATTGAAATATCTAACGGGCCCAATTCCAGCCCTGCAAAATCTCTCTTCTCCACCGTCCCCTTCCGCGCCCAGATTGCTCAAATCCCTAATTCACCGCCAACCCAAGCAAAGTTCGAATAGCTCCTCGTCTCGTCTCTTTCCCCACCTCCGTGCCGGACGAAGACGACGGTCGCGCTTCACCACCGCACCGGAGCTACCTCATCTACGCCCTCGACCACCGCACCGGGTGGTCCACCGACAACTGTCGGCCGCCTCAACCGACGTGCCTCACAGACATCGACTTCCACCGCATCAGGTGTGCTTCACCGACGTCGTCTCCCAGCTCACCGGGGCTACTTCACCGAGCACATCGTCGCGCCTCCGCCCCCCGAGGCCGCTGGGGCTTCACCAACGGTCTCGTCCACCGCATCGTAGCGCTCCGCTGCCACTCAATATCTGCATCCGTGCGCGGCCAGCCAACACCAGCGCATCACCCTCAACGGCTCTGAAGTGACCCGCACTCTAGCTAGGCGAGCATACCCAAACACCAGCCCGAACTAGGTATCCACACATCACTCCCTTGTGCACTATTCCGACGATGTTTGGATATCCTTTCACTGCTCTCTTGGCTTACACGCCTATCCAACTCTGACTTTAACTCTTATTTCTTCTGGAGATATCATCTAAAACAAGCAAATCCATTTTTTAGCGAAGCATGACGGCGCTACGGGATCTGGTACACATCCTGCACACCCGTATAACCTTGTAAGTATCTGTCCTTCGGTACAACAGCAAGGTCGATTCCTCTTATTTGATCAGCCATTCGTCGTGTCAAAAATGCAGAGGGGGATGCAAGGAGCACAAAGCCTGCACATCCAAGCAAGTGGTAACATGGACTTATATATGCAACATCTCAAGCGCAAGCAGAGCTGCAGTGAGCCTGTACAATGAGCTAGCGTAAGTCCCTGCATTTCATTTAATTCATACTGGCATTCGTGTATGATTTGTGTGCCATGGCGGATCCACGAATTCAAGTTACCAGGGGCGAACATTTAACTTAAAAAATACGAAGGCACTTGCACTCCGGAAATCAACATAACTTGAGAAATGTGATCCAAAGTAGTTCAGATTATAAACACTAAATGATGCAAGCACCAAAAAACACAAAATGCAACATGGTGTACAAGGACTACAAACATGGTCTGTACCTGCTTGAATTATTCATTCTCTAGCTGAAAATATGGAAGTGTAATTGCACCTATAACCAGTGCGCAAACTGCATATCAACATATTATCCTGCACAAGTATGCCAATAGTTTCAAACAACAGATTAGAAAAGTATTTATGCTACGTCGTCATGATACGGGGACTTTCTGGTAGATGGCCTCGACGTTTCCTCAAGCCATGGAAATGCACTATAATTTGCTTGTCATCAATGCCTGTAAATCTCTATGTCTCTCTCAACATAGCAGATCATCATTAGACACTAAATCCTTCAATGGGAGCTTGCAAAATGCTTGCATTAGATGCCTCATTAGAAACTATATGTTCATCACCAGGAGCATGTAAAATGTTTGCATCAAATCCTTCATTACCAGTCCGTTCATTAGACACTTCAGGCTCAAGAACAACATGAGCTTGGATGTTTGCACCAGAAACTTGATTAGATTCATCAGATTCAGTTAGTTCAGTATTGATTGGGGAGTTATAAAATAAGTAGAAATTGGTTTCATTTTCTCATAGATTCCCTACATACAAGCAGTTTTACAACACCGTCAGGTTTAACTATTGGCCAGAAATTGAAGAGTTGAATTAGATATAATCAGGGATGTGATGTACCTGCTCGTTGCGCATGCTACTCTCGCAAGCTGCGATTGTCCGTTTGCGCAAGCTCGATGCCATGCTCGTGTTGCCGCCGCTGCCTCCCACGCAGGCTACACCCAGGGTTGGATCTTCATCTTCTTATCCTTCCGTTCGCTTGAAGCCCAGCGACTGCCCTCCAACGAGGGCGTGAGGAAGTGTTGTGTCGATCTGTCCAGTGGCAACTAGGTTAGGAGTGAACCAGACTGGAGGCTGGAGCGGATGAATTGGGATTTTTCCTGCTATCGATCGATATGGGAGGCGCTCGTTTGGGCCGCGAGCCTGCTATAGGGCCTGCCTTGCACTTATGTTATTGGCCTATCCAAATTGAAACATTTTTCTTCATTTTTTACATTGCCTGCTCGTGCGTTGGGATGAACAGAACTAGCATGGGCCAACCTGGACGACTCAAAGTAGGTGCACACTTTCGAGCCACCCGAGGCGGCCGCCCATACCAGCCCCTATGGTAGCGTCTCCCCTTTTTGCGTGTATGATAGGGGTAGTGAAAAATATTCCAGTGGCGCTTTTGATTTACCCACAGAATGGTTGAACTTGTTTCTATGAACTGAGTTCGCCAATAATGTGAAGGATGCCAATCTTTTCATCCTATTTTAGATTGCTTAGATCTTGATATGCCAAAAGTAATCGCATGAAATATACAGTAAAAGCTAGTGTGATGTGTGTGGCTACAACTAGTCTGACTACACGTCCTTATATAGCATATCAAGGACACACCATCTTACCAAATTAACCATTCGACTTACCAATGCAGTGTGGGAAGAAAGAAGTATTTGGACTGCGTATCCAAGCAATTGATGCCATGGACTCCTTCGTACAACCTTGTAAGCGAAAAAGAAGTTGCAGTGTGCATGTACAAAGAACTAGCGTAAGTTCAGTTACCTGCTTCTCGGAATTTTAGTTAGCCACTTATTGCAAAATTGTTCAATTACGTTGCTTGGCTTAATTTAGTTTGCTACTGATTACATAATGCCACAGCCTATTAATCCTATTATAGACTGCACCTATCTATGTGTTTGATACTTACTGTTAAGAATTACATGTTTGCCTAAACTTAAATAGCTACTTGTTTGTTTAACTGCTTTGTTGCTGCAACAACGGGTTACAATGATGTTAATAACTACTTTTTAGCATCGAATTGAAACTCTTTAATTCCTTGTTTGTTTAACTGGTTTGCTGTTATAACTCCCATTTGAGATGTTTTGCTAACTTCAACTTTTCTGAATCCAATCAGAACTTTAATGGCAAAACAGGTTAGCCCAAGATCAAAGAGCGAGGTCCCCATGGACGTTGTATCATCCCACAACAGTGACACCGGCCCAATCGTGCATTATGAATTGCCAACTGCTGATGCTCTAGAGGCTAAACTAGTGGTAGAAAGAGATTCTGCTTCTGCACTTAGATATGAAGTTGACATGCTGAGGAAGCAAACAGCACAATCAGTAGCAGTACTCAAGACAACCATTAAATATTTGGTGGATTTCAAAATGAAGCAAGCTGAGACTGACCACATTGTTAAGTTCCTGAAGGAAAAAAGGAAATTAAACTCCCACTTGGTAAATAATAGGTGAAATGTTCTTTCCATCGTTGAATAACCTTTGTGTTGATTGTTCATGCAATCAATCAAACCATTTAGAGATCATGTAATAATTATTTTTTGTTTTTTGTTTTTTTGTTTGTAATTTTATTTGAGCACAAGTCTGTATTAATTGATAAGACTCGGAGACATTTCATTTTGATTGTTGTGCCAGACCTACAAATATGCCAATCGGGATGAATGTGCATTCAGCAATAATAGTAGTATAGATGGACCATAAGTGGCACACATCGGAAAGGGCCAAGATGTTGTAGTAGCTTGGCTAAAAAAAGGATGATGTTGTAGCAAAGAAAAGTACAACGGCCTGGCTTATGTATGTTAGTTGATATTATTGATCCATATACTCTATAAGTGTTTATATGTCTGTTAGTTCTGTACATTCTTGGTTGATTGACTCGGTATTTGAATATTGATACATCGCTTGTGTACATATCTAAATGGGAGTACACATTATGATGCGTGTGACATTTGAGTTGGACATGAAGTGTTCCAAATATTCGAATTCACCTTAAACTGGATTCTAGCTTCTGAATTTGAGTATCGGCATTTGTAAACCATATTCATATATGACAATGGAATACATCTTTGTCGTCCTTTTGAAGATATATAAAAACACATAGAATGATTTATAAAGATTCGTATAGGAATACAAAATGGATTGGAATTTAGTTGCCAGGGTAAACGTGGATGCTTATTGTCCCGAAATTCAAAAGAAGCGGCAAAATGTCCACTCCCACGTTGGCTGCCCGAAGTCAAGTATTTGGGAGATGGAAATTATTGTCTACCCATTACACGGACAATCCATCGGCCCAATTTCCACTGCTCTAAATAGGGGTAGGATAGTAACTTTAATTAGACGTGACACAACCACCTCTGAGCCCATTTAGACATGGTGGGCGCCAAACATGGGCGGCAAAACACATTTGATTCAAGCTTGTCCGAAAGACCTCTGTCTCTCCCTCCATTTCCCCATTCATACACGGTGGGTGGCAAAACAAACTCGACTCGGCCGAAATCGATGTAGGCAAATGTTTTCAATAGGGGCAGGTTTGTAACTTAAGCAACGAGTAGTGCTCGTAATGGTGAAACCAATCTCACGTAAGCGTACGCGTAATGTCGGTCCGGGCCGCTTCATCTCACAATACCGCCGAATCAAAGTATGACATGCTGGTAAGCAGTATGACTATTATCGCCCACAACTCATTGTGTTCTACTCGTGCATATCAGCTACGCATAGACATGGCTCACGATGCCACTATTGGGGAACGTAGTATTTCAAAATTTCCTACGATCACGCAAGATCTATCTAGGAGAAGCATAACAACGAGAAGGGAGAGTGTGTCTACGTACCCTCGTAGACCGAAAGCGGAAGCGTATAGTGACGCGGTTGATGTAGTCGAACGTCTTCGCGATCCAACCGATCCAAGCACCGAACGTACGACACCTCCGCGTTCAGCACACTTCAGCTCGATGACGTCCCACGAGCTCTTGATCCAGTTGAGCGTCACGGGAGAGTTTCATCAGCACGACGGCGTGGTGACGGTGATGATGAAGCTACCGACGCAGGGCTTCGCTTAAGCACTACAATGATATGACCGAGGTGTGTAACTGTGGGGAGGGGCACCGCACACGGCTAAAATCAACTTGTGTGTCTATGGGGTGCCCCCTGGACACGTATATAAAGGATGGAGGGAGGAAGAGGACGGCCCTCATATGGCGCGCCCAAAGGGTGGAGTCCTACTAGGACTCCCTAGTCCTAGTAGGATTCCACATCCCACATGGAATAGGAAAAGGGGAAGGGAGAAGGAGAAGGAAGGAAGGGGGCGCCCCTTTCCCTAGTCCAATTCGGACCAATCCATGGGGAAAGGGCGTGGCCACCCTTGAGGTCTTTCTGTCATTTCCCGTATGGCCCATTAAGGCCCAATACGAATTCCCGTAACTCTCCGGTACTCCGAAAAATACCCGAATCACTTGGAACCTTTCCGATGTCCGAATATAGCTTTCCAATATATCGATCTTTACGTCTCGACCATTTCGAGACTGTTCGTCATGTCCGTGATCTCATACGGGACCCCGAACAAACTTCGGTCATCAAATCACATAACTCATAATACAAATCATCATCGAACGTTAAGCGTGCAGACCCTACGGGTTCGAGAACTATGTAGATATGACCGAGACACATCTCCGGTCAATAACCAATAGCGGAACCTGGATGCTCATATTGGCTCCTACATATTCTACGAAGATCTTTATCGGTCAAACCGCATAATAACATACGTTGTTCCCTTTGTCATCGGTATGTTACATGCCCGAGATTCGATCGTCGGTATCATCATACCTAGTTCAATCTCGTTACCGGCAAGTCTCTTTACTCATTCTGTAATGCATCATCCTGCAACTAACTCATTAGTCACATTGCTTGCAAGGCTTATAGTGATGTGCATTACCGAGAGGGCCCAGAGATACCTCTCCGACAATCGTAGTGACAAATCCTAATCTCGATCTATGCCAACTCAACAAACACCATCGGAGACACCTATAGAGCAACTTTATAATCACCCAGTTATGTTGTAACGTTTGATAGCACACAAAGTGTTCCTCCGATATTCAGGAGTTGCATAGTCTCATAGTCATAGGAACATGTATAAGTCATGAAGAAAGCAATAGCAACATACTAAACGATCAAGTGCTAAGCTAATAGAATGGGTCAAGTCAATCAAATCATTCTCTAATGATGTGATCCCGTTTATCAAATGACAACTCATGTCTATGGTTAGGAAACTTAACCATCTTTGATTAACGAGCTAGTCAAGTAGAGGCATACTAGTGACACTCTGTTTGTCTATGTATTCACACATGTACTAAGTTTCCGGTTAATACAATTCTAGCATGAATAATAAACATTTATCAAGATATGAGGAAATAAATAATAACTTTATTATTGCCTCTAGGGCATATTTCCTTCATGCCCAACCTGTGCCTACTCAATACTTCGCTGAGAGCGAGATGGCCGTGGTTGGCGCGGAGGGATCCGGCCAGACCATGGGCAGAATTTAACCTCCAAGTCTCATCGGACTCGCTTGCCATTTATAGAGCAGCCACGAAGTGCGTCATGGGGGACAGACCCACGGTGCTGTTCTGGAAGGATTGGTGGCTTCAGGAGGGACGCATACACGATATCATGCCAAACCTATTCGGTGCCGTCAAGAAGAGCGCAGCCAAGGTCCAAACAGCGAAAGAGGCAATGACAGGGCAGTGGTGGCGTGACGTGTCACCCAACATGGACGCACATGCCATACAAGAGTTCCTGTCGTGGAAGTGTCACGGCAGATGTCCTAAGGTAAGGACTTGATTGTGGAGACATAGCGACATGGTTAGCTTAAAGGGGTTAAGAACAAAACAAAGGACACAGGGAGTTTATACTGGTTCGGCCCCTGCGGTGAGGGTAAAACCTACTCCAATTTAGGATGGGATTGTTGGGGTGTCGATTGCTAGGTTGGGGATGCGCTTGCCTAGCTCTCGATCTCTTGTTTCTTGCCCTAAGCCGCTGCCGGGTCGTCCCCTTATATACAAGGGTTGACGCCCTGCGGCCTACAGAGTCCCGACCGGCTCATACAATCGTATCTGGCTCGGTGACTCATCTTACATGCCTTACATTACAAGTTACATATATGGCGGTTTGATACTTACAGGCCTTAAGCCACTGCGGGCCTTGGGCCCTTATCTGAACCGCCATCTTAACAGGCTTCTGGGCTGGTCTGATGAACCGTTGTCGAGTAACCCGGCCCCTCCTGGGCGGGTCATATGAAATACTTATATCCCCAACATTAGGCCCCAGGTTGATCTTGAACTTGTTCATGTCAATCCTCCCTCATCTTCTTGTGAGAGACTGTAAACCGCTGACATCTTGTTTTTGAAATAACATTGACCCGCCATGACGTCAGCTTTTGAAGTAACGATAACCCATCGTGACATCACTTACTTGCAAATGGTCCAGATCTTAACAAATCTTTCATATTTATTGGTATTCCGAGAATTGAGGCGCATGCACAGTTATTTACCTTTTCCTCTGTATCCTCGATTTTCGCGCCTGACTTTATCCACTTGGCTTAAAAATAGGAACGAAGGTCCCTTTCCATTCTCTCCTTCGTCTCCCTTTCTTCATCTTCTTCCTCGCGTCGTCCCTGTAACTGAGCTTCCCCGGCGCCATCTCCCTCTGCTTCGTCCTCACTGACAGCCGCCACGCCAACTCATCGTGATGAGGCCTCTTCCGCGTGCCGACACTGTCATCTTGCCTGCACAGGTACATTCTTGCCTTTCTCCGCCAGATCCATTAGGGTTCCTGTGAAGTTCTTCCGAGTTCTTCTTTTTCTTCCTCTGCAACTATTGTTTCTTCTTCTGAACCTTCGATGTCTTTGTGTATGCCGATGTTTCATAGCATATCTCTAATCAATACTATAGAATCTCATCTCTGCTAATAACTGGATTCATCTCTTAGAACTGCATTATATCAATCTGAAGTTTTTGTCTGTTCGTCATTTAATCTTGATTTTTTAGCAGCCGTAGATCCAAAATTTCCGCCGCAACCTGTGAAAATTGTTTTTCCCAGACTATAATAAATTTTACTTTTCTGAACACTCGTATTTGCCATGGCGGCTTACTTTTCCAGTTTATGATTACTCTTATGCCATTAGGCCCCATGTAAGTTGCCATGCTGAACATGTAGCCATACCTTATCTTCGTCTCTTCTAAACCGGCACAATCTTTTACCTGTTAGGTTTGTTTGTTCATAATGCCACTGAAGACAGTCACAACTTGCAACTGGGTTCCCTCCATTGTCACTGAAGCTACACTCACCGACTTTGTCAGAGTTGGATTTCTGCCCAACGCTCCAATTATGCCTTACCGTGCACCTAACCCGGGCGAGGCAAGACCTGCACCCACGGATGATGAAGTGATCGTTTTTACTGACCACAAGAGCCGGGGTTTCTCACCACCTGGCTCTAAATTCTTCAGAGATGTCATGCACTTCTTCCAGCTCCATCCCCAAGACATCGGACCCAATTCCGTGTCAAATATATGCAATTTACAGGTTTTTTGTGAAGTATATCTTCAAGAAGAACCCAGCATCTTGCTTTTCAGAGAATTCTTTTACTTGAACCGCCAGAATGAATTTACCAATGGCCCTAGCCTGGAGCTTGGGGCTGTCTCTATCCAAAGAAGAAGAGACTCTATTTTTCCTTATGCATGTCTGTCGAGTCATCCGAAAGACTGGAACAAAACCTGGTTTTATTGCAAAGATACCTCTCCGGCTGATGAACATACTTTGTCGGGTTTCCGTCCTCAACGTTTAGATACCAATCATCGTCTTGCTAAAAAACTCACCCCTGCAGAACGCAAGTCAATTGCCCCCACTTTGTCAAAAGTGAATGCCCTTCTTGGAAACGGTTTCACTGGAATCGATTTAGCTCGATGCTAGCTTGCTTGGCGAATTATTCCGTTAAGACGTAGGTCCGGCTTAATGTGCGAATATACTGGAGAGAAGAATGATCCCTTGTGCCATAACTCTGAGGACCTGGAGGAAAATGTCATCACGGATATGACCAAAATTGTTTTAAATGGATCTTTGTCTGATTGCGGCAAAGTGGGCCTGTTGCCTTTCTACAAATCTAACCCGGCTCCAGAGGTAACTCTTAATTTTGACTGTTGTCCTTTATAATTCAACTCCATTGCCAATGTTAAATTCGCCGCTTCTCACAAGCTAAGTCAGCCTTCTGGAAGAAAACTTATGATCATGAGGCCGCCAAAAAAGCCAAAGCCGCCAAAAAAGCCGCCAAAAGAGCTGTTAAGAAGACTAAGAAGAAAACCAGTGCTTCTAGTCTGTTTGAACTGAATTACGGCACTCAGTCGGAGGTAATCCTTGACTCTCTTGGCTCTTATTTCAACTATCTTATTGACACTGATTATTGCCAGGATGACACGGAGGTCAGTCAGGCCGCAGACGAAGTGGTAATTACTATTTCCTCCGGCTCAGAATCCTTGCCCAGACAAAAAGTTCGACGAGTTATCCGGAAAGTTAGCTTTTCACACCCATCAACTCATTTAGATCCTCACTTTCTTTTGAAGCAACAGCAACACGAGAACCATCGTCGGACCCGAAACTCCGGAGAGGAGGAATTGTCCTCCGGTTTACCCAATACTCCACCTCGACAAAAACACCGGAATGAGGTACTTCCATTCATAAGCTCCTACCATCTGCCAATGGGCCTTATTCAGTAATCCCTGAACTCATCCGATTCAAAATAAACAGGAAATTTCTCGTTCATCCTTCGGCGATTCATCTTAGAGTCAACTTCCGGCTTTCAAGACCGCTCCTGGGTAAATGTCTTATCTCAAATTCATTTTAATCTTTAGATCTTTATATTCTTCTATTGATGTAGAGGCCAAGCAAAACCTATTAAGAGGGCCAGGGCGACTAAACCGGTGGCTGACCCCAAGATTGTTGAACCGACACTACAAGCGTCAGCGACAGATGCTCAAAAGTCAACTGAAGAAGTTACTCATGACACTCCTCCTGAGGTACCCGATGCCACTACTGCTCCTACCTAGACTGACACTGCACCTGCCAAACCGCCTGCCCCCACTGAACCGGCCGAAGACCGGTCTGAAGATGTTACGTTTATTGGCACTAGTTTCCGAGAACCGGGCAACCCAACAGTATTAGCCAAACACACCGCCAAGCAAGAGCTTCCCGAAAGCCGGCACATGAGGTTTGACATGTCACAGTACACACAGTTAAGTACTGGCGAAGTCTTGTCTGGTTTTCTCAGTCAGGTTCATAGCAATCGTGATCTTGAAATCGACATGGTGAAGCGGATGCATCAAAAGTTTGAGGTAACGTTCTTGACCAATTTCTAACTGTCCTTCCAGCCCCCAAGTCTAGTGGATATGATGAAACTGAATATTCTATAGACTTATAAAATTGGCATATCACTTAACCAAAAAATCCCTTCTTAAGAAACATTGCATGTGTAGCCCCCAAGGGCCGGCTTAATCAGGTTGAATGAGCCAGTCCTTATTATACAACTTGCCTGTACTTCATCCATAATTAAATTGATATATAAAAGCGATGTACATTAACCCCCAAGTGCCAAGTGTTGTTGCTTGCAAAGTGCTTGGGACTTAATACCATGGATTCTGCCCAGAAAGAAAAAAAATTCATCCTCCATTAGCCCCCAAGGGTCAAGTGCTCTTGCTTGCAAAGTGCTTGAGACTTAATGACATGAATCCGGCTCAGAAGAAAACTTCAGCATCCATTAGCCCCCAAGGGTCAAGTGCTCTTGCTTGCAAAGTGCTTGAGACTTAATGACATGAATCCGTCTCAGAAGAAAACTTCAGCCTCCATTAGCCCCCAAGGGTCAAGTGCTATTGCTTGCAAAGTGCTTGAGACTTGAATCCTTGTTAAACCGGCAATTAACCCATCTCATGTTTATTTACCTGTTCAGGAAGCGACTGTAGAATTAGAAACACAGCTGAAAGATGCCCGGGAATGGCTTAAGCACCAAGAATCTGAAACTCAGAAAGCTGAATCCAAATTCCAATTTAGCTTGACTGAAGCGAATGATTTGAAGGCTAAACTTAAGTCCGAGGAATCTACATGGAATAAAGAGAGGGCTGCCTTAGTGCAATGGGCTGAAAAAGCCGAAACATCTCTTGAAGCGGTGACGACGGAGCTCTCCGGCTTAAAACACCGTGTATCAGAAATGACTGCAGCTATCTTTGGTAAGCCGCCATAATCATCTTGTAAAGTCTTAGGAGAACATAACCTGTAACTGATCAACTTTATTGTTATGTAGGTAAAAGAAGCAATATTCTTGGCAAGGATCCACTTGTGAAGCTGAAAGCCGTCTATACTCTCGTGGAACAATTGTACAATGGGGCGCAGCGTTCTCTGGCTGTTATCTCTCCGTCCAGCCAAGCGCCAACATTCTTTGTAGATATCTTGCGAAGACTCTTTGTTTTGCCTGCTAGGATTGACGAAATCAAACGGTCCGCGAGAGTCGGTGTTGTCACAGCTTTAAGCCGGGCTAAGGCATGGCTTCCATAGCTGGAGACGTCCGACCTGGCTACTGGGTATCCAAGTTTAAAAGAAGACGGCTCAACCTTTGATCATAAAGACTTCACTGCTTGTGTCAAGGACATCTAGCCATTGGCCACTTTGATTGCAAATGAGACGGACTTGTCAAAATATCAGCCGGCTTATGATGCGGAAAATCAGAAGATGTCCACTCCTTCTTATAAAGTGATGGATTTAATTCGTCCAATTAGTAAGCATACCTTTGCCCGTGAAATTGATCCCACTAACCTTATTGATGGGGCGGCTAAATTTGAAGCTCTAGCTGGCTTGGATTGGTTGGCGCAGAATTTTCAAATAGTGGAGGACATAGAACCGGCGATGGATGACCTGGAATCACTAAAGCAGCAAGGCCAAGGAGAATGATCCGTCGGATGGCTCACACCACTATGATAGAAGCATTTGGACCGTTGCGTGGCTCTCAGCCTTTTGTAATAGGATAGCAAACACTTTTCCTGCCGGTTTATTATGCCAACTGTCGCGCTGTCGTGCACACAGCTTATCTTTTGATGATATTACGAATCTTCAAACGTTGGAATCCTTATCCTTGTGATGATATTGGCACGCGCAAATCAATATAAACTGTATCCTCCACATAAACAGAAACAAGTGCCCCGGCGGTTTACCGCCGGGCGGGTCACTGCATCCAACCAATGCCACTGGGGACAAACGTCCAAAACCAGGGCCGATTTACTTGTTATAAACATAACCATACCTGAATATTTAATTTGAACTGCTAGCTTAATCAGCCTCCATACGTTCATGAAGCTGTTAAGGTATGATTCCATGAAGTTTGTTTATTCTCTGGTGGCCGAGAGCCGTTCCAGTAGATTCGGCTGTAGAGACCCGAGAGGCTTCAAATATGAGCCATGAAGGGATGCGATTTTAAGCCGATCTTGCAAAGGACACAACTTCAAAACGAAAAATTCTCAAGAAAGCGAAGAGAAAACAGAAAGCAAAACAAGCAAAACACTCGAGGCTTTTGCAGGCCACCAAGACAAAGGTTCTTCTTAAATGAAACTAGCCGTGGTGGCCCCTGGAAGATACGTGTGTGCTATGAGCCGGCTCTCACAGTACCCAATCGACATTTGAACCTAAACAAGTACATGTCTTTGTTTTTGTTTGTTAAAGATAGACTTGCCTAGATTACGCAAGGTCAGAGTTACATCTTGCATCATAGGCCGAGTTATCCAAGTTTCAAGGAAGGCGGTATTTCGAGCCTGGATATATCCTGACTATCTGTAGCACCGTGCTCTCGCAGTGACAGCCGACGTTTGAACCTTAGCAAGATCAGGTCTTGGTCGAATACGCCATTAAGACTGATCGCCAAGAGTTCGTCGGGTCAATCAAGATGACCTGATGGAGTTGAAGCAGCTGGGTACAGGTAGGATGACCCACAGGTTATGTCTTCTTTAGTTGAATACGCCTATGTTTAAACATAACCCGGTCAAATGGGTAGTAACGTTGTGTTCTCTTTGGTCGAATACGCCTATGTTTGAACAGGAAGCCCCCAAGTGATATACTTGCTGATTATTCTTACCAAGCGCTTATGCTGGAGTTGTGCTATGCATCCAACTCTTTCATGATCCTTGTGATTTGGGTAGTAAGCTTCTTGAGAAGATATATATGATGATAATAGAGACACATCTTTGAAAAAATGGCAGAGGCCCCGAATTGGCTGGGATGCCGGCTTTATTATATTGTATTGATATTTACATCATCGGATTACATCATGAAAGCCGGAGGCTTAAGTATAGTAGGGCCGGAGGTGAGCAATATTCCATGGCCAATTAGTCTCCTCTTCTAACGTACGTGAGTCCTTGTGCTCTCGGATATCAATCAAGTAGTATGACCCGTTGTGCAGATTCTTGCTGACGACAAAAGGTCCTTCCCAAGGTGGCGAAAGTTTATGCATGTCAGTCTGATCTTGGATGAGCCGGAGAACTAAGTCGCCTTCTTGAAAAGTTCTGGTCTTGACCCACCGGCTGTGATATCGTCGCAAATCTTGTTTATAAATCGCCGATCGAGCCGCTGCGAGATCTCGCTCTTCATCCAATCGATCCAACGCATCCTATCGTGCCGTCTCATTACTACTTCCACGTAAGCCGCCACTCGGGGTGAGTCATGACGGATATCACTGGGAAGAACCGCCTCTGCTCCGTAGACCATGAAAAAGGGCGTGTATCATGTACACCTATTGGGTGTTGTATTAATGCTCCATAACACGGAAGGTAATTCTTCCACCCAACAACCCGGCGTTCTCTTTAGAGGAACCATGAGCCGGGGTTTGATCCCTCGTAAGATCTCTTGATTAGCCCGCTCTGCTTGGCCATTGGACTGGGGATGAGCCACAGAATATACATCAAGCCGGATATGCTCACGCTAGCAAAACTCCTTCATAGCACCCTTAGACAAATTAGTGCCATTGTCTGTTATGATACTGTGGGCGAAGCCAAACCGGAAAATCACCTTCTTGATGAACTGCGCCGTTGTTTCTGCATCACATTTGCTGACTGGCTCTGCCTCGATCCACTTGGTGAATTTATCCACTGCCACCAACAGGTGGGTCTTCTTATCCTTGGATCTTTTAAAAGGTCCTACCATATCAAGCCCCCAAGTTGCAAACGGCCAAGTTATCGGGATCATCCTCAACTCTTGAGCCGGAATATGAGCACGTCGCGAAAATTTCTGACAGCCATCACATTTACTGACTAAATCCTCAGCATCAGCATGAGTCGTCAACCAGTAAAATCCATGACGAAAAGCTTTCTCTACTAGAGATTTAGAACTGGCATGGTGACCACAATATCCCTCATGAATCTTCCGTAGAATCTCGCAACCTTCCTCAGGCGAGACACAGCGTTGAAACGCGCCTGAAACACTACGGTGGTGCAATTATCCATTGACGATCGTCATTGACTTAGACGCCAGGTTATCTGCCTGGCTAATATTTCATCCTCAGGTAACTCGCCCCGGGTCATATAAGTCAAATAAGGAACTGTCCAATCTGGTATAACATGAAGAACCGCCACCAACTGTACCTCCGGGTCAGGGATAGCAAGATCCTCCTATGTAGGCAACTTGACAGACGGGTTAAGCAAAATGTCTAAAAAGGTATTGGGCGGCACCGGCTTATGCTGAGATCCTAGCCAGCTCAAGGCATCTGTTGCATCATTCTTCCTTTGATCGATGTGCTCAATTTGGTAACCTTTGAAGTGACCTGCAATAACATCAACCTCTCGGCGATAAGCCGCCATGAGCGGATCCTTGGAGTCCCATTTGCCAGAAACCTGCTGAGCCACCAAGTCTGAGTCGCCGAAACATCTAACCCGGCTTAAATTCATCTCTTTAGCCATCCGAAGGCCATGTGTAACACCCCAAAAAATTTAACCTTGTTTTATTAATTAAAATTTTGCCAGGAAATTAAAATTTTCATTTGCTGGATTTTTCTTTTGATTTCAGGACCATTCTTTTCCTTTTTATTATGGAGTTTTTACCACAAGTGAAAACTTACCAATTATTGTTAGACTCTCATATTCTCTCAATAAAACTTTTCATTTATTAGTGGAATTAATTATGTAATTGTCTCCCTAATCTTCTTTTCTCTAAATATGGTTTCCCATCGTTTTAGGGCCCCATTTGAACTACAACCACTTGATAAATTTATTTAAAATTTTCACCAAAAATTGGAGATGTCATGTGATGTTTTTAAATCACTTTTATGCAAAAATATATTTCATTCATTTAATATTTTGAGCTCCGCACCAAGTTTTCAAATCTGGTCCAGTGGGTAATTTTGCACTACAACCCCTTTAAATATTTCTTTAAAGTTTCCACCAAAATTATGGGATGTTCATAGGAGTATATTATTCAACCTTATGAAAAAACCCAGAGTTGCCCTTTGAAATATTTGAGTGAATCAACCTCATTTTCATTTTGGTCCAGCATGGCCAGTTTTGGCATGGTTTTTGTTTTGCATTGTGATCTTGCCCCTCTGTACATACTGGCATGTCCACTAATCTCCCTAATGCCTCTAGCCTAGACCTGCTAATTGCCAGCCTCACCCAAGCTTTGTGGCATGCTTTGGCATTTCGTCAAGTAGCTAGCGTGCGTGCTCTGGGCACGCCCAGAGCGCACGTATTGCACGCGCGCGCACCGAGCCGCCGCGTCGCACGGTCGCCTCCCCGCGCTCGTTCTGGCCACTCCCCTCACACAGCCAGCACATCCAACCCCTCCCTCGTCGCAGAGACACCCCTGGAGCTCCACAGCGCCGCCGTCAGGTCGGCCACGGCGGCTAGCGAGCGGCCACAGCAGCCTCTGCCGTGGACGGCGCGGCCCGAGCCACTAGCGCTCGCCAGCTGCCCCCTGGAGCAGCTCAAGCTCATCCGCAAGCTCGTCCTCTAGCGCACGTCGCCGCCACGTCGCCCTATCTACAGAATATCGGTCGCCGGCGTCCTTATCCACGGCCATCGTCGGAACCGACCCCGATTGCCTATTTAAGGAGCCCCGAGCCTCTCTGAAACCTCAGGCGACCTCAAGCCACCCCACATAGCACCCCCGTAGCAGTCAATCGACCAAGGAAGGTCTTCTTCCCCATCTCCGGCCAGTACAGCCGATGCCGCCCTCCGATCCATTCACTCGCAACCCGAGCCCCTCCCGTCCATCTAGCGCCACCGTCCGACTCCTCATGACCCTACGGAGCCACCCAACACCTCAAACCCGCTCGGGAACCACCGTAGCACAAATCCCCAACTCCCCCGAGGCCGCCGTCCGCCGCGAAGCTCGTCGCCGGTGACTTCCTCCATCCCCGTCGCCCCCTCGACCACCGAGAGGACCGCCCCAGTCTGGCGGGTCCATCCCTACCCTCGGATTCCCTCGAGGAGCCGCCGTTCGCCGGCGTTGATCGTCGGAGCCTCGCCTCTGTTCGGCCAGAGGAAGAAGGAGGCGGGGGCGACTGGTCAAACCTGACCAGTGGGCCCCCTGGACCCCCTATCAGCGACCCAGCGCCGGTCCATGCGGGCATAAGTGGAGGCGCGTCTCCTCTACTTCGAAGATGTATTCTGCCCGAACCGTTTTCCTTTTCTGTTTTATTTTAAAAACAAATATTTGACAAAACTTTGACTGGCTATATCTTTTTAAATATAAATCCAAATGACTGGATTCTTTTTCTGTTGTTTCCCAAATATTGTCTAGTTTATTTTCATATTTATTTCAAAATTTTCCAAACAACTTTTTTTGTACCGCTCTTAAACTATGTGATAATTTGAATATTTTCAAAAATAGGATTTGTTGGAGAGAGGAGAAAACTTTCAAAAGTTTTGGAACACACCGTGCCTCTCCACAACTTGAAGGCAAGCACTTTAGAACCCTGGTCTAATGCATGTGGTTGTTGTTGATACGATTACAACGATATGGATGCATTCATTTTCTTTCATATGTGATGATATGATCATACCCATGAGTGCATGAGGTAGACCCCTTGCTGTGAATAATTAGTATGCATGACGGTAATCCCCCTCGTATGCCTTCCATGCCTAACGGAAGAAAGCCATGAAAGTCGCTATCTTGTGTAGACACGAGCTTGTCAGTAGCTCCCCATCGGGAAGGTGGAGTCCGGTATGGCTTGGTGAGGCATGACGGGTGGTGATTACGACTATTGATGTGGGATATGTTGGTTATGCTAATCATACCAGTGATGCTTGAACCTCCTAAGTCAACTGTAGATCGAGTCATGTTCTAGTAACCCCCATACTCGTTTCGTACTACCACTTGTCCCTGCCACAGGTAGGGTACGGTTCAGTAAGTGTCAACCCCTGTCCTAGCACACACCGTACAGAGAGGCCATGGTGGAAGATACCGGCTGCATCCGGTAGGCATGCCACCTGGTCCGGGGGCATGGGTGTTTCCGGTTGGGACCGAGAGGGGGGCACCCCTTAGAGCGCGCGATAAAAATTTGATCCCATGCTACACGAGGTTGTAGCCTCCCCACTTAGAGTTTTGCTTAACATGTGTCGTGGGTGATTCCAAACACGAGTAAAGTTAAGCTAGTGTGTGCAAGTCAGGCGTGTTTTTGACTAAAAGACCATAGACAGAACTAGTTCCGATGGACTAAAGAAATCTGTTACTCGTGGGTAAAGAGTACACCCTCTGCAGAGATATTAAATCTATTCGAATAGCCGTGTCCATGGTTAAGGACTACAGTCTGGGATGGGTCGAGTATCGGTCTTAGTGTCGGTCCTCGGAGGAGAAACTACTAAACCAGAACATTGATTATGACCTGTGACATATGGTGATTATGATTATTATTGTGGACTAACCATTTGTATTATTTGAATTAATGAGTATCCCTGGGACGGTTCTACCTCCTGGATATTCACTGTGATTATGGTTATATATAAGCCCCGTTCTGTGGTGTCGCTCAGACGCCCGACTGTGGCATGCTTGCTATTTCTTTTATATATAAGCCCTTTATGCGGTGTCGCTCAGACGCCCGACTGTGGCATGCTTGTTATTTCAATTGCTTATAAGCCCTTTCTGTGGTGACGCGCAGATGCCCGACTGTGGCATGCTTGTTATTTCTTTTATATATAAGCCATGTATGTGGTGTCGCACAGACGCCCGACTGAGGCATGCTTTGTATTATTATCCTTTCGAGGCGTCGCTTCAGACACTCGATCGGTGCCTTTTATTTCATCCCTCGGGTTGTTGTTCATGTTCTATATGATCGACTTGTTTGTGTGCATCTTCATATATCTGACTTTGTGACTGACGTAGTGATCATGGCATATTTTAGAGCATGCTTATCATTTGTTATATTATACCTGTGTTCGTAATGTTTGCGAGTACATTCAAAGTACTCACTGGCTTGTCCCTGGCTATTGTCTTGGCCAGATTTCTTGCGTGGAAAGGAACGATGCGATGACAGCCCCGGAACCTACGTAAATGGAGATAGCAGCCTCGCGAAGATAGGAGTTATCCTGGTTAGCTGTTCCTGTGGGAAATGGAGTCCCATAGTCACCGATGAACCACAAACCGCTTCCGCCATCAGCCACTAGAACCCTTGTGTTGTACTCACAGGCCAGAATGGTCTTGTACTACATATCTTGTATTTTGCTTGGAGTTTCTGAAACAAGTTGGTGCCTCATCAGCTAATAGTAATCCTGAGGCTGGTGAGCACAAGGGCCGCTTTTGGGGAATTAATATCCCCAAAAGCCGGTCCTGACAAACTTGGTATCAGAGCCAGGCTAACCATTGGCTAATCCTATCTTAGCCGGGTCGAAAACCTAGGAAAACCAACCCACCAGACCTAAACCAGACCCCGGCCAAGCTTCTCGTGTAAGATAGCCACACAGTGACCGACACCTAAATAGTCTCTTCCGCAAGCGTGCGAAGGAAGACATCGTCCCCTTTTTCTATAAAAAGGGCACGCTAGCCTCAACCCAGCACAGCACAGCCTCTACCCCTAACCAAGCCAAGATGCGTGGACCCATTGTTCACAATGAAACCATAGCAACCAACCTTGGAGGTTTTGTGACCGTGCTAGCAAACCTCACCCGCCGTGCCTTTGCATTAGAAGAGCCCCTAGAATATGTTGTGTACCAAGAGAGCCGTCAATTCTGGGCCACTGTGCACGTCTATGGTAGGGGTCTATCGCCAGAACGCCCCTACAGGTTCACCGGAAGGACAACTTCCTTTGAGCCGCAAGCCCTCCAACTAGCTGCTCGAGACGCTATAGTTCAACTCCGGCACTTGTCACCCAGAGTTAACTGTCGCTCATTCTACTACTACCCCAGCCGTGACGGGTATGGTAGGCCATCCCAGGTTGCCAACGAAGATCACGAGACGGATCCTGCATTATTGCATCTGGTGCGCTATTTAAGTGCACTAGAGGAACTGTTCGATCAGATCACCCTTGATCTGATCACAGCTCGTGGAGAACAGATCCGCAGAGCCCCGGCAAGAGGAGAAGATGAGCCCGACGCCGACAACCCAGTCGTGCTGTTCGGACAACCGATAGAGTCCCTGAGGTCTGCCCCAGCCATCGACCAAAATGCTTTGGTGTCCCCAGAAGTGATTCGTCGCCTCTTGGGAACACGCTCCAACGGGATTGTGGCCAACAACCCCCGAGATGGTCATCATCGCTACCCCGACCCTGCAGTCCCTCAACCCCATCAAGCTAACCCCGATGGTGAAAACCGTGGAGAAGCCTCGACGTCCACAAGGCACGCCCGCTTAGATATAAACGAGGTAGACTAAATCACTCTAGTAGCGCCGAGTCTTAGTATGTCCACACCATGTCATTGTGTGATCTTGTATCGCTATATTTAAATGCGGTCTGCTCGTGCGCCCCTATTTTTTATATATAAGTAGCTGTGCATACGTGTGTTGATGTACAGTTGCATTTTTAATTCCGGGCGTAACTACCAAAACCAACCCTGACGGCACCCACAGTAATACGTCACTTTTGCGAGATAGGTGTATCTGTAGCATTGACCCCGACCCCATAGAGCAGAACCGACAAGATAGTTGCCCACTCACTATAACCACATTTTACTGCATTTGTAGGATGGTAATTTTGTGATATTACTTTGTGATAGTAGGAGTAATTCTTTTCATAACAGCCTTAAGCAAATCTCGAGAACGAGATTTTTCTTAAGGGGGGTAGTGTTGTACCACCCCAAAAATTTAAACTTGTTTTATTAATTAAAATTTTGCTAGGAAATTAAAATTTTCATTTGCTGGATTTTCCTTTTGATTTCAGGACCATTCTTTTCCTTTTTATTATGGAGTTTTTACCACAAGTGAAAACTTTCCAATTATTGTTAGACTCTCATATTCTCTCAATAAAACTTTTCTTTTATCAGTGGAATTAATTATGTAATTGCCTCCCTAATCTTCTTTTCTCTAAAAAATGGTTTCCCATGGTTTTAGGGACCCATTTGAACTACAACCACTTGATAAATTTATTCAAAATTTTCACCAAATATTGGAGATGTCATGTGATGTTTTAAATCACTTTTATGCAAAAATATATTTCATTCATTTAATATTTTGAGCTCCACACCAAGTTTTCAAATCTGGTCCAGTGGGCAATTTTGCACTACAACCCCTTTAAATATTTCTTTAAAGTTTCCACCAAAATTATGGGATGTTCATAGGAGTATATTATTCAACCTTATGCAAAAACCGAGAGTTGCCCTTTGAAATATTTGAGTGAATCAACCTCATTTTCATTCTGGTCCAGCATGGTGATTTGTACAGCAACCATCATTTAACTTCCCCTTTTAGCTATGATTCCTTTTCCTACTTATAGCACATCCTGCAAAAACCTTAAGTCCAGGAGAGTGGACTCACTGGAGGATTTTAAGTGCATGCAATGGTGCCTTTTCCCTTCTGTCCAGAATCAGTTTTCTCAAAAACTTGAACTAACAAGTTTTTGCTTTTAGCAAACTAACATTTCCACCCTCTGTATCACCTAGAGAGACCCCAATCTAGAAGATTTGGCCACCCCAAGAGTTGCCTAGCTGTCCTTAGCATTTTATCAAACACCTGGTGTGCATGGCCAGTTTTGGCATGATTTTTGTTTTGCACTGTGATCTTGCCCCTCTGTACATACTGGCATGTCCACTAATCTCCCTAATGCCTCTAGCCTAGACCTGCTAATTGCCAGCCTCACCCAAGCTCTGTGGCATGCTTTGGCATTTCGTCAAGCAGCTAACGTGCGTGCTCTGGGCACGCCCAGAGCGCATGTTTTGCACGCGCATGCACCGAGCCGCCGTGACGCACGGCCACCTCCCCGCGCTCGTTCTGGCCAGTCCCCTCGCACAGCCAGCACACTCGACCCCTCCCTCGCTGCAAAGACACCCCTGGAGCTCCACAACGCCGCCGTCAGGTCGGCCACGGCGGCTAGCGGGCGGCCACAGCAGCCTATGCCGTGGACGGCGCCTCCCGAGCCACTAGCGCTCGCCAGCTGCCCCCTGGAGCAGCTCAAGCTCATCCGCAAGCTCGTCCTCTAGCGCACGTCGCCTCCACGTCGCCCTAGCTACAGAATGTCGGTCGCCGGCGTCCTTATCCACGGCCATCGTCGGAACCGACCCCGATCGCCTATTTAAAGAGCCCGGAGCCTCTCCGAAACCTGAGGCAACCTCAAGCCACCCCACATAGCACCCCCGTAGCAGTCAATCGACCAAGGAAGGTCTTCTTCCCCATCTCCGGCCAGTACAGCCGCCACCGCCCTTCGGTCCATTCAGTCGCAGCCCGAGCCCCTCCCGTCCATCTAGCGCCACCGTCCGACTCCCCATGACCCTGCGGAGCCACCCAACACCTCAAACCCTCTCGGGAACAACCGTAGCGCGAAGCCCCAACTCCCCCGAGGCCGCCGTCTGCCGCGAAACTCGTCGCCGGTGACTTCCTCCATCCCCGTCGCCCCCTCGACCACCGGGAGGACCGCCCCGGTCTGGCGGGTCCATCCCTGCCCTCGGATGCCCTCGAGGAGCAGCCGTTCACCGGTATTGATCGCCGGAGCCTCGCCTCTGTTCGGCCAGAGGAAGAAGGAGGCGGGGGCGACTGGTCAAACCTGACCAGTGGGCCCCCTTGACCCCATGTCAGCGACCCAGCGCCGGTCCACGCGGGCATAAGTGGAGGCGCAAAACCCCCGAGTACGTCTCCTCTGCTTCGAAGACGTATTATTCCCGAACCGTTTTCCTTTTCTGTTTTATTTTAAAAACAGATATTTGACTGGCTATATCTTTTTAAATATAAATCCAAATTACTTGATTCTTTTTCTGTTGTTTCCCAAATATATTCTAGTTTATTTTCATATTTATTTCAAAATTTTCCAAACAACTTTTTTTGTACCGCTCTTAAACTATTTGATAATTTGAATATTTTCAAAAATAGGATTTGTTGGAGAGAGGAGAAAACTTTCAAAAGTTTTGGAATACACCCTGCCTCTCCACAACTTGAAGGCAAGCACTTTTGAACCCTAGTCTAATGCATGTGGTTGTTGTTGATACGATTACAACGATATGGATGCATTCATTTTCTTTCATATGTGATGATATGATCATACCCATGAGTGCATGAGGTAGACCCATTGCTATGAATATTTAGTATGCATGACGGTAATCCCCCTCGTATGCCTTCCATGCCTAACGGAAGAAAGCCGTGAAAGTTGTTGTCTTGTGTAGACACGAGCTTGTCACTTGCTCCCCGTCGGGACGGTGGAGTCCGGTATGGCTTGGTGAGGCATGACGGGTGGTGATTCCGACCGTTGATGTGGGATATGTTGGTTATGCTAATCATATCAGTGATGCTTGAACCTCCTAAGTCGACCGTAGATCGAGTCTTGTTCCAGTAACCTCCATACTCGTTTCGTACTACCACTTGTCCCTGCCACAGGTAGGGTACGGTTCAGTAAGTGTCAACCCCTGTCCTAGCACACACCGTACAAAGAGGCCATGGTGGAAGATATCGCTGCATCCGGTAGGCATGCCACCTGGTCCGGGGGCATGGGTGTTTCCGGTTGGGACCGAGAGGGGGGCACCCCTTAGAGCGCGCGATAAAAATTTGATCCCATGCTACGCGAGTTTGTAGCCTCCCCACTTAGAGTTCTGCTTAACATGTGTCATGGGTGATTCCAGACACGAGTAAAGTTAAGCTGGTGTGTGCAAGTCAGGCGTGTTTTCGACTAAAAGACCGTAGACGGAATTAGTTCCGATGCACTAAAGAAATTCGTTACTCGTGGGTAAAGAGTACACCCTCTGCAAAGATATTAAATCTATTCGAATAGCCATGTCCATGGTTAAGGACTACAGTCTGGGATGGGTCGAGTGTCGGTCTTAGTGTCGGTCCTCGGAGGAGAAACTACTAAACCAGAACATTGATTATGACTTGTGACATATGGTGATTATGATTATTATTGTGGACTAACCATTTGTATTATTTGAATTAATGAGTATCCCTGGGACGGTTCTACCTCCTGGATATTTACTGTGATTGTGTTTATATATAAGCCCTTTCTGTGGTGTCGCTCAGACGCCCGACTATGGCATGCTTGCTATTTCGTTTATATATAAGCCCTTTATGTGCTGTCGCTCAGACGCCCGACTGTGGCATGCTTGTTATTTCAATTGCTTATAAGCCCTTTCTGTGGTGTCGCGCAGACCCCCGGCTGTGGCATGCTTGTTATTTCTTTTATATATAAGCCATGTATGTCGTGTCGCACAGACGCCCGACTGAGGCATGCTTTATATTATTATCCTTTCGAGGCGTCACCTCAGACACTCGATCGGTGCCTTTTATTTCATCCCTCGGGTTGTTGTTCATGTTCTATATGATCAACTTGTTTGTGTGCATCTTCATATATCTGACTTTGTGACTGACGTAGCGATCATGGCATATTTTAGAGCATGCTTATCATTTGTTATATTATACCTATGTTCATAATGTTTGCGAGTACATTCAAAGTACTCACTGGCTTGTCCCTGGCTATTGTCTTGGCCAGATTTCTTGCGTGGAAAGGAACGATACGATGACAGCCCCGGAACCTACGTAAATGGAGATAGCAGCCTTGCGGAGATAGGAGTTATCCTGGTCAGCTGTTCCTGTGGGAAATGGAGTCCCATAGTCACCGATGAACCACAAACCGCTTCCGCCATCAGCCACTAGAAACCTTGTGTTGTACTCACAGGCCAGAATGGTCTTGTACTACATATCTTGTATTTCGCTTGGAGTTTCTATAACAAGTTGGTGCCTCATCAGCTAACAGTAATCCTGGGGCTGGTGAGCACAAGGGCCGCTTTTGGGAAATTAATATCCCGAAAAGCCGGTCCTGACACCATGGAGCAAGGCTTCGTACTCGGCTGCATTATTAGTACATGGAAACATGAGCCGGAGGACATAAGAAAGCTTATCACCTCGTGGGGAAGTCAAAATAACTCCAGCCCCCGAGCCCTCCAACTGCCTGGACCCATCAAAGTGAATCGTCCAATACGTATTATCTGGCTTTTCTTCAGGCGTTTGTAGTTCTGTCTTGTCGTTGACGAAATCCACCAGCGCCTGTGATTTGACGGCTGTTCGAGGCACATATTTTACATCATGAGGCCCAAGCTCAATGGCCAATTTGGCCAATCGTCATGTGGCTTCCCTATTCTGTATAATGTCTCCCAAGGGAGCAGAGCTCATGACCGTAATGGGATGACCCAGAAGATACTGCTTGAGTTTCCGGCTTGCCATAAAGACTCCGTAAACCAGCTTCTGCCAATGTGGATACCTCTATTTAGACTCGATGAGGACCTCACTCATATAGTAAACCAGCCTTCAAACCAGATGCTCTTTACCAGCCTCCTTTATTTCCACCACAATAGACACACCAACGGCCCTTCTGTTTGCGGCAACATATAACAACAACGGATCTTTGTCAATGGGGGTCGCAAGAACCGGCGGCTCAGCCAATTGCTTCTTGAGTGCCTCGAGCGCTTCATCAGCAGCTTCACTCTACACGAAATCATCTGTCTTTTTCATCATCTGGTATAGAGGGATAGCCTTTTCACCTAAACGGCTTATAAACCAGCTCAACGCCGCTATCCGTCCTGCCACGCGCTAGACATCATTGATACACTTTGGTCGTGCCAAGGAGGTGATGGCCTTGATCTTTTCGGGGTTAGCTTCAATGCCTCTCTCAGAGACTAGAAAGCCCAGAAGTTTGCCTGCTGGAACACCAAAAACACACTTGGCCGGGTTAAGCATCATTTTATACACCCGAAGATTGTCAAATGTTTCCCTCAAGTCATCAATCAGAGTCTCCTTCTTCCTGGATTTGACCACGATATCATCCACATAAGCATGAAAATTGCGCCCAATCTGACCATGCAGGCAGTTCTGTACACACCTCTGGTAAGTTGCCTGGGCACTCTAAAGTCCAAAAGGCATAGATACATAGCAGAAGGCTCCGAACGGAGTGATGAAAGCCGTCTTCTCCTGGTCCTTAACTGCCATTTTGATCTGATGATATCCAGAATATGCATCCAAAAAACTTAACCGTTCACAACCCGTCGTAGCATCAATGATCTGATCAATACGAGGGAAGGCAAACGGGTCAGCTGGACAAGCCTTGTTTAAATCTGTGTAATCCACACACATGCGCCACGTGCCATTCTTTTTAAGCACCAAAACCGGGTTAGCCAACCACTTAGGATGAAAAACTTCTACAATGAACCCAGCCGCTAAGAGCCGGGCCACTTCTTCATCGATGGCCTTCCGCCTCTCTTCATTAAAACGGTGGAGAAACTGTCTGACCGGCTTATACTTCGGATCAATATTAAGAGTGTACTCAGCGAATTCTCTCGGTACACCCGGCATGTCTGAAGGCTTCCATGCAAAGATGTCCCGATTCTCACGGATGAACTCGATGAGCGCGCTTTCCTATTTCGGATCCAAATTGGCATTGATACTGAACTGCTTGGAAGAGTCGCCAGGAATGAAATCTACCATCTTGGTGTCATCTGCCGACTTAAACATTAGCAAAGGATCATACTCTGTAGTTGGCTTTTTTATAGAAGTCATATCTGTCGGGTCAACATTATCCTTGTAAAACTTGAGCTCCTTTGTGGCACAAGCCGACTCTGCATAAGTTGCATCACCTTCTTCACATTCCAAAGCTATGGTGCGACTCCCATGCACTGTGATGTTCCCCTTATGACCCGGCATCTTAAGCTGCAGATAAACATAACATGGTCTTGCCATAAACTTAGCATAAGCCGGTCTGCCAAATAAAGCATGGTACGGACTGTGGATCCGCACAACTTCAAACGTCAAGGTTTCTGTCCTGGCATCATACTCATCTCCAAAGGTTACTTCCAAATAAATCTTACCAACTGGATAAGCCGACTTACGAGGCACAACTCCATGAAAGACGGTGTTTGATGGTTTAAGCTTCTTATCAGTTAACCCCATATGACAGAAAGTATTATAATACAGAATGTTGATGCTGCTCCCTCCATCCATGAGTACATTGGTGAACTTATACCCTCCAACCTGAGGTGCTACCACTAGGGCCAGCTGACCCGGATTATCAACTCAGAGCGGGTGATCTTCGCGACTCCACATAATGGGTTACTCAAACCATCTTAAATAACGTGGTACCACCGGCTCAATGGCATTCACTGCCCTCTTATGGAGCTTATGGTCTCGTTTGCACAGACTCGTAGTGAATACATGGTATTGCCCATTGCTCAACTGCTTCGGGTTACTCTGATAACCGGATTGCTGCTGGTTCCCTTGGCTATTCTGCTGATTATTGCCGCCTTGACTGCCTTGTCCCTGCAAAACCGGAGCTGGAGCCACCGCCTCCATGACCTGGACCCTGAAAACCGGATCCTGAGCTGCCGTTCGGTCCCTGACCGTTCTGGATGAACTCTCTATAAGATCGCATGATGCTGCAATCCTTCCACGCATGGGTGGCCGGCTTTTCATTCGACCCGTGCTTCGGACACGGCTGATTCATCAGCTCATCAATATTGTACCTTGGAGGTGGCCTTCCCTTGCGATGCTGGTTAAAGTTTCGTGCCCCTGTATTAGCTACAAAAGCGTCAGCCTTGCGTTTATTACCACTCTGCTGATTGGCCGGGTTATATTGCTGTCCTCCTGGGTCATTAACTTTTTTCCCTTTCCCGGCCTGTCTGCTTCAGACTCGGGGTCCTTGGTACTATCAGAGTCGGCATACTTGACGAGAGCCGCCATGAGCTCCCCTAGATCATTACAAATGGCGCTTAAGCCGGCCCAGCTTCAGCTTGAGTGGAGGGAAACAACATTTTTTCTCCAACGTGAGTATCGCAATTCTGCGCTGATCTTATCTGAGGAGTGCATGATGGTTAAAACCCGGCGTACCCAACTAGTTGTTGGCTCACCCTCGTTCTAAACACGAGAGTCCAGATCTATGATCGACATGGGATGCGCACACGTGTCCTTGAAGTGCTTGATAAACCTGGTTTTCAACTCTGCCCATGACCCGATGGAATTAACGGGTAATCCCTTTAACTAGTTGTGAGTCGTGCCTTCCAGCATCATGGTAAAGTACTTAGCGCATGCAGCTTCACTAACATCTAACATCTCCATCGCCATCTCATAGCTTTCTACCCATGCCTCAGGGGGCTGTTCTGCTGTGTAGTTCGGCACCTTGCGAGGAACCTTAAAATCCTTAGGCAAACGCACGTTCCTTATAGCCGCCGTCAGACATGGCACACCCCATGCCTGGGAAGTTCTACCTGTTTCTACTGACGTTGCCGGGTAATGAGGCGCCGGCTGATGATCAGCCGCCTGAACCGGCACATCTTGTCCCCTGGCATCATGTCGTGCCGGGTTATATCCACGAGGTGAGTTACGACGTTGTTCTATGCTTGAAACCTCTGGCGAGTCTACGTGTCTGCTGTAGCTAGCACTTGGACGGGGGGTTGAGTGAATCCGATCTCGACTATAAGAATAAGCCTGCTGCTACTGCAGTGCTGTCTGAAACAGCTCATGAGCTCTCCGGGTTTCCACTGCCACCGGAGTTTCGCCCTCAACTAGCAATGACGCCAACCTTGATGCTACTGCTATCATGTTAACCAGAGGGTTGGAGTAGTAACCCGCCGGCGCCCGAGGATAGCGAGGGGCCGGATGGTTCTGATCTGTGTATAGAGACCCGGTTCTACGCTGATGAACCGGACCGCCGATCCTGGGTGCCTCTGCCGTCCGGTTTAATACTGGTGGGCCACTGCCCCCTGCCCCGTCTGCGAAAAGATTCCTGGGCTCATAGACAAAGGGGAGACGACTCTGTTGTTTCCTCCTCATCAGGGCTTCATTAGCAGCGTTCTGCCCTACCGAGAGCTGGAAAGCCTCCACTTGAATCCGCTGGGATCGGGCATCCAGAACAGCCCGCTCTTCAGCCATCCTGGTGTTCTCGGCTGCCATGTCCTCCCTAACCTGTGTTATCTCTTGCCGCAATTTATCGACAGCCGTCTTGTGTTGATCCTGATTTTCTGGAGTGACTTCCGTTCCCATCAGAGTCGCCAGATTCTCCAATAGATCTGATAGAGCTTGAGCCGGCAATTGTGTTGAGCCGTCCGCACCTGCCGCATCTTCTGTCGCGCCGGGTGTTATGGTCCCGACGACCGTTGACCTGAGAGCCGGCTGGGTACCGGCTATGACGCCCCAAGACCGATGCTCCAGAAGACTTCCATATGTTCCGAGTGTTACCGTGTGTTTCATTTGTGCTTGCTCTATTTATTTATTTGCATTGCATCATTTCATCATGGCATCATGTGCATTGCATCCGCATTTGTTCATAAAACTCGTAACCGTTCATAGTTGCCGCTTCTTCCTTGTATCTGTCCACCTCCTCTCGGATCACCTGGACCGCTCTCTTCCCTCTCTTCTCTGAGCCCGTCAAAACCCCTTGTCTTCATGGCCTCTATCGATCCACTTGCGCATGTCCGAAACTTCCCCGAACGCGAACCGAGATGTTGTTACCGATGGATCTGGATCGTCCCCAAACATCCCTAAAATATCTCTGTTTTCTTATTTGGGCCACCTAACCTATTTATTTCGGACCGTCCGATTACGATCGGGGGGACCGAATAGCCCTAACCTAACCCACTCACTATATAACCAGCCTAACCCTAGAAACTAGGGATCTTGTCCCATCCACCCCTGTCCGCCGCCACCCACCTCGTATTCATGACCACACCAACCCGAGCCAAGCCAGCTCTCCTTCCACTCTGCCTCTTCATCGGGATCCCTCCTGATCCAAAACCAACCACAGCCGCCACCCCCTCTGTTCCTGAGGCCCGAGAAGGAGCGCTCGGCCTTGTCTTCATGCACAGTCAGCCGCCTCGAAGGTGACCTCCAGGATCACCGCAGCGCCCTGCTTCTTCCTCCTCCTGGAGGAGATGCCCTCGCCTCGAGCACCAGCGCTCCAAGGCCATCTTCTACATCCGTCGGCCCGTTTTCCCGTGCCACCATCCAAATCTGGCCGGAGCTCACCTCCTAGCGCCCACCCCCGCCTGATTCTGCAGAGACCTCGCCATGGATCCTCGTGGCCGAGATCTCCCCATCATCGGTTGCCTCGCCGACCCGCCGCTTCTCGTGCCTGCCGACCCCACCATCTCGCTTCCGCCCGCCTTCATCTTCTCCCCGGAGGTCCGTCGTCGCGCCCCGCTTCCTCTGCTTCGAGGAGAGCCAGGTGCTCGCGTTGACCGACTCCAAGTCATCCGCACCAGCGTGCACGCTGTGCCGCAGCTGCTTCTGCCATGGCCTTGTACTCTGCCGCCTCCATGCCGTCTGCTCCACCAGGACCTCGTCGGGCCCCGTCGTCGCCGTCTCCGGCGTCCATGAGCCCAAGACCCCGCCATGGATGTACACTGCCGCTCTCAGTCGGGAGCTCAACCCCGAGCCCCCATCGACCTCCAGGTCAACCCCATTGCCTGGCTCGCCGTTCCTCTCCTTATGTTCCCTCCTCCCGAGCTCTCTCTTCCATTCTAATCTCTCTCTCTCTTTGAACCTCTTGCTCAGGGACGCCATGGACGCCCAGCAGGAGATCCGTCGGCTTGACTCCAGGTCCGGTCGCCGTCCGCTGCAGCCTCCTCCTTTGCCCCGCGGCCCTCGTCGCCCGCTGGGACCCGCAGCAGCGCCGACTCCCATCTCCAGCGCCCCTGGTTCGTCTCGGATGGGGGAAGCAGCGAGCCAAGCGCCCAGCTGCCCCAAGCGAGGACAACGTCAAGTCCCCGCTCGCCGTGCTCGTTAACACGTCGTCCTCCACGTGGGCTGCTCCAGCAGGCCCAACTGCGCGCCGCCCTGCCGGCCTCACCTCACCACCGAACTGGGCCCTTGCCCATGGTGAGGCCACCTCCAGCGCCCCACCCTTTTTTTCTTTCTCTGTTGGGCTGGCCAGCCAGTTTCGGCCCTCTTCTATTTTTTTTCCAGTTCTGCGAATTTAGCTATTATCCAGTGTTTTATAGTTTTGCAGAAATGTCCCTCTAGATCATGCATTTAATAACTCCACAACCGTGCATCGGATGAAAATGTTTTAAATTTGAAAATTGCTTAGAATCCGGTGTAGTTTCATAATAACCAACTTTCTTGCATGTTAAAAATGATTAAAATATTGTTTGCTCAAATTTGCTTAAATAACATGCTAAAATGGTTTAATTCATAACTAAATAACCGTAGCTCCAAATTTAATAAACTTTATATGTAAATGGGGTGGAAAATGTGTAGATTAACATGGTGCACTTTGTTTTGCTGTTTAACAATTTTAAATATGGTAATAGTCAGAACAGTACCAAACTCATAATATGCACATGGGAATTTTCCTGAATTGTTGTTGTTGTTTCCGGCCTCATTTAAAAATTGCCTAGATAGATAGTTTACTTATGCTTCACCTCTTGCCATGTTTCAAAAAACATTTAAACTTGTTGGGTTCATAACGAGATCAAACTAAATAATCTAACATGGTGTTTTGTCAATATGCAACTCGTTGCATATTGAGCTCCACTTAACTTGTAGTATTGTTCATGCACTTTGCCATGCCATGCATAATTAAACCGGACATGCATCGTACTTGGTTGTGCATCATATGCCATGTTTATGATTGTGTGTTTACCGTGTTGTTTACTTCTTTCCGGTATGCTTCTCTTGTTAGCTTGGCTTTTGTTCCGGAGTTGTGAGGATTCGCTCGACCGCGTCTATTTGTCTTCTTCATGGACTCGTTCTTCCTCCTTGCGGGATCCCAGGCAAGATGACCATTCCCCGATATCACCTCTATATTTGCCTATGCTAGCTGTCTCGCTCTTTAGCTATGCCTCGATGCCTATTCCTGTTTTGTTAGCCTCCTATGTTGCCACGAAACACTCTAACCGCGCTCCTAGTAAACCGTTGATTGGCTACGTAAGCTTTGCTCAGCCCTTCTTATAGCATTGTTAGTTGCAGGTAAAGTTTGAAGATCGCTCTGTGATGAGCTTGTTTATTGGGATAACACAATATATATAACTATGTTAACTAATGCACCTATATATTGCCAATGGGTGGAAGGCTCGGCCTTCTGCTTGGTGTTTTGTTCCACTCATGCCACCTTAGGACCCGATAAACCGGTGTTATGTTCCTTGATTTTGCGTTCCTAACACGGTTGAGGTTTATGGGCCCCCCTTGATAATTCGCACTGCTTAAAGCTTTTCCAGAAAGGCCCAACTTTGGTTTTACCATTTGCCTACCAACTAAAAACTTGCATAGGGAGTAATTAACCCAAGGACTTAATTTTACAACCCGGGCCAATGCTCCGCATGAGTGTTGGTCCAAACTGGGGGTTCTGCGGGGCCGCCTTGGGGAAACCCGAGGTATCTGGTATTACCTGTAGAATCGCCCATCCGGTCGTGGCCTAAGACGAGATACGCGCGGCTACTATTAGGGTGTCGGCACGCCGGGAGGTCCTGCTGGATTAGTTTTACCTTTGTCGAAATATCTTGAGCACGGGATTCTGAGAATACTCGGGTCTTCCCAATTTGGAGTTGCGACTCCGCAGATCATGAGCTTGTGATGGGCTAAGTTGGGACACCCCTGCAGGGTTTGATATTTCGAAAGCCGTGCTCGTGGTTATGTGGCAGATGGGAATTTGTTAATATCCGGTTGTAGATAACTTGACACCATATCCTTAAGAATACACTACCTGTGTGAGTAACCGTGATGGTCTCTTTTCGAAGGGCTTCGGGAAGTGAACACGGTGGGGTTATGTTTGACCGTGAGTAGCTAGGATCACTTCTTGATCAACTTGGCGACCGTTGGCGCATATTCTCATCTCGCTCTGAATTCGCAAGCTAGTTGTTTAGTGCTTGCTGCAGACACTTTATTACCTTTCCACACCTAAGGCTTTGTTAGTTTTAATACCCGGGAACAGGATTACTGAGTCCTTGTGGCTCACATATTACTACACACATCATATGTAGGTTCAGCCGAGTACGATGCAGGAGATGGATCAGAACTTCACTGGGAGTTCGATGAAGAGCGTGGTCGTTACTATGTATCTTATCCCGACGATCAGTGGTGGTTCCTACTAGGGGCGATCAGGCCTTGTGTTTATGGTATCTTTTCTCGTTAGGATTTCGTCCGTAGTCGGACCCTATGTTATTTGGATGAATGTATGTTATTGTATTCATTGTGTGACGTGGCGAGTGTAAGACAACTATTTTACTCTTTCATCCATGGACTTTTACATGAGTTGTGCAAAGATACCACACTTGCGATCATTCCAGAATGCGCTTATGTCTCTAAGTCATGCCTCGAGACGTAGGAGATATAGTCGCATCTTGGGCATTACAAGTTGGTAATCAGAGCCTTCTCCGACCTAGGATCCCCCTGATTGATCGAACCATTGTCGGTTGAGTCTAGGCACACACACAAAATGTTTTTGAGTCTTTTATATATATATATATATATATATATATATATATATATATATATATATATATATATATATATATATATATATATATATATATATATATATATATATATATCGGAGAGTAGGATTTCTCTTTACTCCTCATCCCCTTCGTCGCTCTGGTGAGGACTCCTAACATGTTTTATCTTCACTATTCTCTAAATTTCACCAATTTTTTTAGGATCATGTGACGAGAACATTGTTCTTGGTGCCTCCTGTCATTTAGGGGTTGTGGCAGTGTCCCGGGGAGTTGAGCTCCGAGGTGTTGTCGTCAAAAATCTATTGTAGCAGTTCTAGAATACCAGAGGCGGCCGACATCGAAAACTCTTCTATGCGGTTAGTGGTGAGATAACCCCGACGTCACCCAGTACTAGCGGGATAGTTTGGGAGTATTGCCTATTGGGGAACGTAGCAGAATTTTAAAATTTTCTACGCATCACCAAGATCAATCTATGGAGTCATCTAGCAACGAGGGAGAGGGGAGTGCATCTACATACCCTTGTAGATCGCGAGCACAAGCGTTCAAGAGAATGGGGTTGATGGAGTCGTACTCGTCGTGATCCAAATCACCGATGACCGAGCGCCGAACGAACGGCACCTCTGCGTTCAACACACGTACGGTTGGGAGAGACGTCTCCTCCTTCTTGATCCAGCAAGGGGGGAGAGGTTGATGGAGATCCAGCAGCACGACAGCGTGGTGGTGGAAGGAGCGAGGATCTCGGCAGGGCTTCGCCAAGCTCAGCGAGAGGGAGAGGGAGGTGCCAGGGGCTAGGGTGCGCAGCCCTCCCTCCCCCCTCTTTATATAAGGGCCCTAGGGGGGCGCCTGCCCCGAGAGATCCCATCTCAAGGGGGCGGCGGCCAAGGGGAGAACTTGCCCCCCAAGTTTGGTGAGGCGCCCCCACCCCCAGGGTTTCCAACCCTAGGCGCAGGGCGAGGCCCATGGGGGCGCACCAGCCCTCCAGGGGCTGGTTCCCTTCCCACTTCAGCCCATGGGGCCCTCCGGGATAGGTGGCCCCACCCGATGGACCCCCGGGACCCTTTCGGTGGTCCCGATACAATACCGGTGACCCCCGAAACTTTCCCGGTGGCCAAAACTGGACTTCCTATATACAAATCTTTACCTCTGGACCATTCAGGAACTCCTCGTGATGTCCGGGATCTCATCCGGGACTCCGAACAACTTTTGGGTTACCGCATACTAATATCTCTACAACCCTAGCGTCACGGAACCTTAAGTGTGTAGGCCCTACGGGTTCGGGAGACACGCACACATGACAGAGACGACTCTCCGGTTAATAACCAACAGCGGGATCTGGATACCCATGTTGGCTCCCACATGCTCCTCGATGATCTCATTGGATGAACCACGATGTCGAGGATTCAATCAATCCCGTACGCAATTCCCTTTGTCTATCGGTATGATACTTGCCCGAGATTCCATCGTCGGTATACCGATACCTTGTTCATTCTCGTTACCGGCAAGTCTCTTTACTCATTCTCGTAACACATCATCCCGTGAACAACTCTTTGATCACATTGAGCTCATTATGATGATGTCCTACCGAGTGGGCCGAGAGGTACCTCTCCGTCACAAGGAGTGACAAATCCCAGTCTCGATTCGTGCCAACCCAACAGACACTTTCGGAGATACCCGTAGTGCACCTTTATAGCCACCCAGTTATGTTGTGACGTTTGGTACACCCAAAGCATTCCTACAATATCCGGGAGTTGCGCAATCTCATGGTCTAAGGAAAAGTTACTTGACATTGGAAAAGCTTTAGCAAACGAACTACACTATCTAGTGCTAGGCTTAGGATTGGGTCTTGTCCATCACATCATTCTCCTAATGACGTGATCCCATTATCAATGACATCCAATGTCCATGGTCAGGAAACCGTAACCATCTATTGATCAACGAGCTAGTCAACTAGAGGCTTACTAGGGACACGTTGTGGTCTATGTATTCCCACATGTATCACTGTTTCTGGATAATACAATTAAAGCATGAACAATAGACAATTATCATGAACAAGGAAATATAATAATAACCATTTTATTATTGCCTCTAGGGCATATTTCCAACAGTCTCCCACTTGCACTAGAGTCAATAATCTAGTTACATTGTGATGAATCGAACACCCATAGAATTCTAGTGTTGATAATGTTTTGCTCATGGAAGAGGTTTAGTCAACGGATCTGCGACATTCGGATCCGTATGCACTTTACAAATATCTATGTCTCCATCTTGAATATAATTCCGGATGGAGTTGAAACGGCGCTTGATGTGCTTGGTCTTCTTGTGAAACCTGGGCTCCTTGGCAATGTCAATAGCTCCAGTGTTGTCACAAATGAGAGTCATCGGGCCCGACGCGCTTGGAATAACTCCTAGGTCAGTGATGAACTCCTTCATCCAGACTCCTTCCTGCGCTGCTTCGGAAGCAGCTATGTACTCCGCTTCACATGTAGATGCCGCCACGATGCTTTGCTTGCAAATGCACCAGCTAACTGCCCCACCATTCAAAATATACATGTATCCGGTTTGTGACTTGGAGTCATCCAGATATGTGTCGAAGCTAGCATCGACGTAACCCTTTACGACGAGCTCTTCGTCACCCCCATAAACGAGAAACATATCCTTAGTCCTTTTCAGGTACTTCAGGATGTTCTTGACCGCTGTCCAGTGTTCCATACCGAGATCACTTTGGTACCTCCCCACCAAACTTATGGCATAGTTCACATCAGGTCTGGTACACAGCATGGCATACATAATAGAACCTATGGCCGAGGCATAGGGGATGACACTCATCTTTTCTCTATCTTTTGCCGAGGTCGGGCATTGAGCTATGCTCAATCTCATACCTTGCAATACAGGCAAGAACCCTTTCTTGGACTGATCCATATTGAACTTCTTCAATATCTTCTCAAGCTATGTGCTTTGTGAAAGACCAATGAGGCATCTCGGTCTATCTCTATAGATCTTGATGCCTAATATGTAAGCAGCTTCTCCAAGGTCCTTCATTGGAAAACACTTATTCAAGTAGGCCTTTATGCTTTCCAAGAGTTCTACATCATTTCCCATCAGCAATATATCATCCACATATAATATGAGATATGCTACAGGGCTCCCACTCACTTTCTTGTAAATACAGGCTTCTCCCCAAGTCTGTATAAACCCAAACGCTTTGATCACCTCATCAAAGTGAATGTTCCAACTCCGAGATGCTTGCACCAGCCCATAGATTGAGCGCTGGAGCTTGCATACCTTGTTAGCATTCTCAGGATCGACCAAACCTTCCGGCTGCATCATATACAGTTCTTCCATCAGGAAGCCATTGAGGAATGCTGTTTTGACGTCCATTTCACATATCTCATAATCATAGAATGCGGCAATGCTAACATGATTCTAATGTACTTCAGCATCGCTACGGGAGAGAAAGTCTCGTCGTAGTCAATTCCTTGAAATTGTCGATAACCTTTAGCGACAAGTTGAGCCTTATTGATGGCCACATTACCATCCGCTTCAGTCTTCTTCTTAAAGATCCATTTATTTTCTATGGCGTGTCGATCATCGGGCAAGTCCACCAAAGTCCATACTTTGTTATCATACATGGATCCTATCTCGGATTTCATGGCTTCAAGCCATTTGTTGGAATCAGGGCCCGCCATCGCTTCTTCATAGTTCGAAGGTTCACCGTTGTCTAACAACATGATTTCCATGACAGGGTTGTCGTACCACTCTGGTACGGAACGTGTCCTTGTGGACCTACGAAGTTCAGCAGTAACTTGATCTGAAGCTTCATGATCATTATCATTAACTTCCTCCCTAGTCGGTGCAGGCACCACAGAAACATCTTCCTGCGCTGCGCTACTTTCCAGTTCGGAAGAGGTGACTATCACCTCATCAAGTTCCACTTTCCTCCCACTCACTTCTTTCGAGAGAAACTCTTTCTCCAGAAAGGATCCATTCTTGGCAATGAAGACCTTGCCTTCGGATCTAAGGTAGAAGGTGTACCCAATAGTTTCCTTAGGGTATCCTATGAAGACGCATTTTTTTCGATTTGGGTTCGAGCTTTTCAGGTTGAAGTTTCTTGACATAAGCATCGCATCCCCAAACTTTTAGAAACGGCAACTTAGGTTTCTTCCCAAACTGAAGTTCATACGGTGTCGTCTCAACAGATTTAGACGGTGCCCTATTTAAAGTGAACGCGGTAGTCTCTAAAGCATAACCCCAAAATGATAGAGGTAAGTCGATAAGAGACATCATAGATCGCACCATGTCCAACAGAGTACGATTACGACGTTCGGACACACCATTACGCTGAGGTGTTCCAGGCGGCGTCAATTGTGAAACAATTCCACAGTTCCTTAGGTGTGTGCCAAATTCATGACTTAAATATTCTCCTCCACGATCCGATCGTAAGAACTTTATTTTTCTGTCACGTTGATTCTCAACCTCATTCTGAAATTCCTTGAACTTTTCAAAGGTCTCAGATTTGTGTTTCATCAAGTAGACATACCCATATCTACTTAAGTCATTACTGAGGGTGAGAACATAACGATAGCCACCGCGAGCTTCAACACTCATTGGACCGCACACATCAGTATGTATGATTTCCAATAAGTTGGTTGTTCGCTCCATTGTTCCGGAGAACGGAGTCTTGGTCATCTTGCCCAAAAGGCATGGTTCGCACGTGTCAAATGATTCATAATCAAGAGACTCCAAAAGTCCATCCGCATGGAGCTTATTCATACGTTTGACACCAATATGACCAAGGCGGCAGTGCCATAAGTATGTGGGACTATCATTATCAACCTTACATCTTTTGGCATTCACACTATGAATATGTGTAACATCATGTTCGAGATTCATTAAGAATAAACTATTGACCAGTGGGGCATGACAATAAAACATTTCTCTCATATAAATGGAACAACCATTATTCTCGGATTTAAATGAGTAGCCATCTCGCATTAAACGAGATCTAGATACAATGTTCATGCTCAAAGCTGGTACTAAATAACAATTATTGAGGTTTAGAACTAATCCCGAAGGTAGATGCAGAGGTAGTGTGCCGACGGCGATCACATCGACCTTGGAACCATTCCCGACGCGCATCGTCACCTCGTCCTTCGCCAGTCTCCGCTTATTCCGCAGCTCCTGCTTTGAGTTACAAATGTGAGCAACTGCACCGGTATCAAATACCCAGGAGCTACTACGAGCGCTCGTAAGGTACACATCAATAACATGTATACCACATATACATTTGACGTCATCGGCCTTCTTATCTGCTAAGTATTTGGGGCAGTTCCGCTTCCAGTGACCCGTTCCCTTGCAATAAAAGCACTCATTCTCAGGCTTGGGTCCATACTTTGGCTTCTTCCCGGTAACAGGCTTACCGGGCGCGGCAACTCCTTTGCCTTCCTTCTTGAAGTTCTTCTTACCCTTGCCTTTCTTGAACTTAGTGGTTTTATTCACCATCAACACTTGATGTTCTTTCTTGATCTCCACCTCCGCTGATTTCAGCATTGAATACACCTCGGGAATGGACTTCTTCATCCCTTGCATATTGAAGTTCATCACGAAGCTCTTGAAGCTAGGTGGGAGCGATTGAAGGATTCTGTCAACGACCGCGTCATCTGGGAGATTAATTCCCAACTGAGACAAGCGATTATGCAACCCAGACATTTTGAGTATATGCTCGCTGACAGAACTATTCTCCTCCATCTTACAACTGTAGAACTAGTCGGAGACTTCATATCTCTCGACTCGGGCATGAGCTTGGAAAAGCATTTTCAGCTCTTGGAACATCTCATATACTCCGTGCTGCTCAAAACGCTTTTGGAGCCCCGATTCTAAGCTGTAAAGCATGCCGCACTGAACCAGGGAATAATCCTCACTACGCGACTGCTAGGCGTTCATAACATCTTGCGTTGCTGGGGAAACGGGTGCATCACCTAGCGGTGCTTCAAGGACATATGCTTTCTTGGCAGCTATGAGGATGATCCTCAAGTTACGGACCCAATCCGTATAGTTGCTACCATCGTCTTTCAGCTTGGTTTTCTCTAGGAACGCGTTGAAGTTGAGGGCAACATTAGCGTGGGCCATTGGATCTACATGACATATTGTAAAGATTTTAGACTATGTTCATGACAATTAAGTTCATCTAAACAAATTTAATGAACTCCCACTCAGATGGACATCTCTCTAGTCATCTAAGTGATACATGATCCGAATCGACTAGGCCGTGTCCGATCATCACGTGAGACGGACTAGTCATCAACGGTGAACATCTTTATGTTGATTGTATCTTCTATACGACTCATGTCCGACCTTTCGTTCTTCCGTGTTCCGAGGCCATGTCTGTACATGCTAGGCTCGTCAAGTGAACCCTAAGTGTATTGCATGTGTAAATCTGGCTTACACCCGTTGTACGCGAACGTAAGAGCCTATCACACCCGATCATCACGTGGTGCTTCGGAACAACGAACCTTAGCAATGGTGCACAGTTAGGGGGAACACAATTCTTGACATTTTAGTGAGAGATCATCTTATTTACTACCGTCGTTCTAAGCAAATAAGATGTAAAACATGATAAACATCACATGCAATCAAATAGTGACATTATATGGCCAATATCATTTTGCTCCTTTTGATCTTCATCTTCGGGGCTCCATGATCATCATCGTCACCGGCATGACACCATGATCTCCATCATCATGATCTCCATCATCGTGTCTTCATGAAGTCGTCTCGCCAAACATTACTTCTAGTACTATGGCTAACGGTTAGCAATAAAGTAAAGTAATTACATGGCGTTTTCAGTGACACACAGGTCCTATGGCTCCTACCGGTTGTCACACTCATCGACATGCAAGTCGTGATTCCTATTACAAGAAGATGATCAATCTCATAAATCACATATATATCATTCATCACATCCTTTTGGCCATATCACATCACACGGCACATGCTACAAGAACAAGTTAGACGTCCTCTAATTGTTGTTGCAAGTTTTTACGCGGCTGCTATAGGTTTCTAGCAAGAACATTTCTTACCTACGCCAAAACCACAACGTGATATGCCAATTTCTATTTACCCTTCATAAGGACCGTTTTCATCGAATCCGATCCGACTAAAGTGGGAGAGACAGACACCCGCTAGCCACCTTATGCAACTAGTGCATGTCAGTCGGTGGAACTTGTCTCACGTAAGCGTACGTGTAAGGTCGGTCCGGGCTGCTTCATCCCACGATGCCACCGAATCAAGATAAGACTAATAGCGGCAAGTAAATTGACATGATCTACGCCCACAACAACTTGTGTTGTACTCGTGCATAGTAATTAGGCATAGACCTAGCTCTGATACCACTATTGGGGAACGTAACAGAATTTTAAAATTTTCTATGCATCACCAAGATCAATCTATGGAGTCATCTAGCAACGAGGGAGAGGGGAGTGCATCTACATACCCTTGTAGATCGTGAGCGGAAGCGTTCAAGAGAACGGGGTTGATGGAGTTGTACTCGTCGTGATCCAAATCACCGATGACCGAGCGTCGAACGGACGGCACCTCCGCGTTCAACACACGTATGGTTGGGAGAGACGTCTCCTCCTTCTTGATCCAGCAAGGGGGGGAGGTTGATGGAGATCCAGCAGCATGACGGCGTGGTGGTGGAAGGAGCGAGAATCTCGGCAGGGCTTCGCCAAGCTCAGCGAGAGGGAGAGGTGTTACGAGGGGAGAGGGAGGCGCCCGGGGCTAGGGTGCGCAGCCCTCCCTCCCCCCCCCTCTTTATATAGGGGCCCTAGGGGGGCGCCGACCCCTAGAGATCCCATCTCAAGGGGGGCGGCCAAGGGGGGAACTTGCCCCCCAAGTTTGGTGGGGCGCCCCCCACCCCAGGGTTTCCAACCCTAGGCGCAGGGGGAGGCCTAGCAAAAGGACTTAGTCGTGAGGCCATCGCTACAGGTTAGCTTAAAGGGGTTAAAGCAGACAAGGACACATGGGATTTATACTAGTTCGGCCCCTTCGATGAAGGTAAAAGCCTACGTCTAGTTTGGTGTAGTATTGCTAGGGTTTCGATGACCAGGGAGCGAATCCGCTTTGCCTGTGTCTTGAGTTGTTGTTCTCTGCCCTGAACCATCGACGGGTCGTCCCTTTATATAAGAGGTGACGCCCGGTTCGGTTTACAAAGTCCCGAGGCCGGCTTATAAACGTATCCGGCTCGGTCTCTATTCTTCATGTCTTACATTACAAGTTACACATCATATGGCGGTTTACAAATCATGGGCCCTAACGCCTCTTGGGTTCTAAACCTCCTGGGCTAAAGTCTCTCGCTCCATGCCCTGCTGGGCTTCAGTAAAGGTAATCTCCATAGGCATAAACCGGCCCCTCCTGGGCGGTTTATACCTAGTAATAATATACCTGACATTAGGCCCCAGATTGATTTGAACCTGTTCATGTCAATCTTCAACGTCTTGTACATATTTCCCTTTCCGCAGCTTCAAATGCTTCATAAACCGGCATGACGTCATCTTCTCAGATCGCTTTAAACCGCTGCGACGTCATCTGCACATTTAATACGTGTACCTGTTTTTTATCTTTTATTCGTTAAAGCTCCGAAGATCGAGGTGACAGTATCATCCCATATCCACTTTTTCGGCTCCTTGATTCCCGCGCCTGCCGTTTTATCCTTCGGCTTATAAATAGGGCAGAGGGGCATCTCTTTTTCCCCCTTGCCTCTTCTTCTTCTTCCTCCGTCCGTTCGCGCTCGAGCTCCGCCGCCGTCGTCTAGCTCTCCATCCTCGTCAAGTCTGGCCGCTGCATCAACCTGATTGTTCCAGAGACTCGCCGGCGCTTCTCCACACCCGTCGCCTCAGGTTCACCCTCTCCTTATCCTGCTTATAGATCTTACTCTAGGGTTCCTTCATACGAACTTTCGGGTAGGCGTTGTTCTTCATGGCTCTTCCTCACAGCCCTATGAATCAACGTAGATATAATCTTCCTGTCTCCATATCGTAGCAGTAAACCGCTTTGTTAGCCTACTTGTTTTTCTCCCCGTAATAACTAGTTCAGATTGCATCTGCTAGAGCTTTCTTCAGTCCGCCGAATATAACCTGAATATCTCTGAATTTTCTAGCATGTTGTAGATCCATATTTCACTGCTGTCTGTGCGAAAGCTGTTTCTTCATAACTTCATATCTGCGTCTTGTTTACCTTTGTTGGCGGTTTAGCTTTTTCAGACTCTATAACCCGGTAGATGTCATTATTATACTGTTCCAGATACTTTAACCCGGTAGATACCACTAGGCCCATGCTTAAACCGCCATTTAGACCAGTACCTTTATAAATCATGCCGGTTTAAACTTGCTTTAGATTGTAAACCGACTCTTCATTGTATTTTCAGACTTTTCCTTCCGAAAAAATGACCACTCAAGCCAAGCAGTTTGTCTCCTGCAACTGGGTCCAATCCCGGATTACTGAGGAGGATTTAGAGAAAATGGCCAAAATTGGTGGTTTAGGCCCAAAAAATGTCCTTCACTGGAGGGTTCCCGGATCAGAATATCCTCCAAAACCCAAAGAGGGAGAGGTTGACGTCTTCTTTGATCATTTAGCCCGGGGATTTAGCCCTCCCGGGTCAAAGTTCTTCCGTGACGTGTTAGCAAATTTCCAGCTTCATCCACAAGATCTTGGTCCCAACTCTGTGTCAAACATTTGCAATTTCCAAGTCTTTTGTGAAGTTTATCTGCAAGAGGAGCCATCAGTTGAATTGTTTCGGGATTTCTTTCACCTAAACCGTCGCACGGAATTTCACGACGGTCCAAACATCAAACTTGGCGAGATGTCTATTCAAAAAAGTAAGGATGTTAGTTTTCCTCACGCCAGTCTCCACAGCCATCCAAAGGACTGGAACCAGACTTGGTTCTACTGCGTAGATACTTCCCCGGAAGATGAGAATCCATTGCCGGGTTATCGCTCCCACCGTCTTCCAGAGAATCACCCCTTTCCACAGTGGCTAAGTGCCCAGGAGCGAGCTCAGTATGCCCCTCAGCTTTCAAAGCTCAGGGCCTTTATGGCCAACGGTCTGACAGGGGTTGACTTCGTCCGCTGCTGGATTTCTTGGAGTGTTCTCACGCTAAGACGGCGTTCCTGTTTAATGTGTGAGTACACTAGGAATCCCAAAGACCCTTTGCGCCACACAGAGGCGATGCTATCAGAAAACGAGGTCAATGAATCCGTCAAGAAGCTGCTGAATTTACCTATAGAAGCTTGCAGTCAGACCGGCTTGGAACCCTTCTGTGTGACCAACAAACCACCATCGGTAAAAATATCTTCCCTATTGTTTTGCTTTGTTTTAATCCGTCTGCAGCACTTGTCTTGAAATGTCTTTATTTCTTTCAACAGGACAATGACCCTTTCTGGAAAAGGAAGGCCCAAGATAAACCGGCGAAAGGACCTCGCCAAAAGACCCAGGCTGTCAAGAAAAACAAGAAGAAGAACACTGCCGCGTCGGGATCCAATGCGGAAGAAGATGAACCGGCCTCCAAGGTACCACCTGATTCTTCTAACTTCCTTGTCTTTTCTTTATCTGCATTTTTATTAACAATGACTGCTCCCAGGGACATGCCGAAGGCAGTAAAGCGGACGATGTTGAGGTAATTACTCTTTCTTCCGGTTCAGAACCACTGCCATCACAAAAAGTTTGTCGAACAAGACGGAAAGTACAGTTTTCTCATCCTTTCGCTTATTTGGATCCAAACTTTCTTTTGAAGAAACAACAACATGAAGCTCGCCGCACCACTCGTTATAGCGGTCACGCTATTGAATCCACCGGATTACCGCACACTCCAGCCCGGAGGCGTCGTTCCGAGGTTTTACTCACTCCAGATGCTCTTTACCCCAAAGCAGGTCTTATTCGACAACCCCTTAATCCGTCTGATTCGAATTATCAGGAAACTCCTCATTCATCTTCTGGTAAATCAACAGCCACTCAGATTCCTCCCCTCAAAACCATTCCTGGGTAAGCTGCTTTTCATTGTCCGGTTTAACTTTTGTCTTGACTCTTCTGATTTTTATTATCTTTATCTTTCGCAGTAAACCTAAGCCTAGCAAAATGGCCAAATTGAGTAAACCGGCAGTCGATAATACCACTCCTGAATCGGCGGAAAATCCTGAACTTGTTGAACCTTCTGAAGACAATGCTGAGATTCCGCATGATGATCCTCCTCCCATGGATCATGAAGTCTTTGTTGATCAGGGGAGCGATCCAATGGACCGTGACCTTGAACCGGCCAGTCCTACCCGAGCTAGCCCTGCTCCTGCTAGTCCCACCAAGAAAATGGCCGCTTCACCTGGCGATGTTGAAATCACTCAGACTGGTTTTACTACTCCAGGGAAGCCTGTCGCTTTGTCCAAGCATACTGCCAAGGAAGAAGTTCTCAGCAAGGACAAAGGCAAGTGGAGTACTGTTCTATCCAGCTATGCTCAACTCAGTGCCCAAGAACTCCATTCCGGCTATCTAAACCGGTTGTACACCAGCCGTGACCATGATGCTGGATTGGTAAATTTGATGAAGGAGCACTATGAGGTAACCTCTCTACCTTTGTCTTGTCCTCTATTTCTGCTTGCCTCTTGTAGCTGTATCCTTACTCCATCGTAGCCCCCAAGTGCCGGTTTAGCCTTTTAGGGTGAACCGGGACTTTAGTAGATCCAGTAGACAGTTTTGTTTTGCACATGTGTAGCCCCCAAGGGTCGGTTTACTCCTTTAGGATGAACCGGGACTTCTACTTGAACTCTGTTCTGAACAATGTCACATTAGCCCCCAAGTACCAAGTATATGACTTGTTTATGTGCTTGGGACTTGACTAAAAAGATGTATGTTTAACTGCAAATATACATTAGCCCCCAAGTGTCAAGTGCATAACTTGTTATGTGCTTGGGACTTGACTGAAATGCCTCATGAATCTATAATGTGCTTTTATTTTGGCAGACTGACTTGAACCGGAAAAACTCTAGAGTGATTGAGCTCCGGGATACGTTGAAGTTCCAAGAAACTGCTGCGCTCAAAGGCAAAGACGAGCTAACACTTGCTTTAGCAAACGTGGAAAAACTGAAGAAAGAGTTTGAACAAGAGCTGTCAGATTGGGATGCTGAGAAGGCTGCCTTGGAGAAGAGAGCCACTGATGCAGAGGCTGCTCTTAATCCGGTGACAGAGGAATTGTCTGGATTGAAGCAGCAGATAAATGCCATGACGACTGCCATCTTTGGTAAGTACTATTTAACATAACTCTGAACATTGCAATCATGTACCGTTCTGGTTTAACTCATACTTGTGAATGCAGGACGACGCATTGCTCATCTTGGCGATGACATGCAAAAGAAACTGAAGGCCGCATATACTCTGGTGGAGCAGTTATATTCCGGCGCTCAGAGGGTTGTCAGTGCTATCTTGCATAACAAACCGGCTCCCACCACAATCAAGGGTACTTTGGAAAAATTGCCCATTCTGCCTGCCCGCCTCGTGGAGGTGAAGAAGTCATCTGGAAGGGCGGGTGCTCTGATGGCTGTAACTCGAGCGAAAGCTTGGGTGCCTGATTTTGATCCGGCAGAGGCGATGAAAGGCTACCCAAGTATGAAGGAAGACGGATCACCCTTTTCCAGTGATGACTTACGTGCATTAGATGTGGCCTCTGGCTAGCAAACTAGCTGACGAGGCTGATCTGTCTAGATATCATCCGGGATATGATGCTGCGAACGTGCGGGCAGAGCGTTCGGCTTATGAGATTGAAAATCTTATTCCGCCCGTCCATAAGCACACTTTTGCCCGTGACATTGATCCGTCAGACCTCGTGAATGATGAAGTTTATTTCCGAGCGCTGACCAAGATTGACTGGACCACTACTGACTTCTAGCAGCTGGAAGAGAGCGTCGAAGAACCGGAGCAAGCTGATCCTCAACCTTCACATCAGGCTGACGCAGAGTCTTAAACCGGTGCCGGTTTAGCTTTTATGTTCCGTTACTTTGAGAAAAACTAATTCTTTTGGGCTTTCCAGCGCCTTGTAATAGGATAGCTGAGATACTTTATGCTTGTCACATACTATCCTTTGTATGAGATTGCTTCAGTTGGCAATTTCTTAATTATGTCCTGCTTTCAATGCTTTTAACGGTTTATTTTACCTGCTTCTGCATAAAACAATGTTTAAAGTGTCCTGGCAGTTTATCGTCGGACGGGTCATAATACCCAAACACATGGTCTAAGTTTATAACTTGAACTGTGTATAAAATATAAAATTTGTATCATACCTGTGATTAAGTGTGTCACGATTAACCTTAATCCGGTAGGAAGAGATAATGATCCAAGGTGCAAATGTTGATGACTCCCTTGATTATTTGTCGATTCAGCATGAAACCGAAACGGGTTATGATGAACTCCGGTTTAACTGTAGTTAGCACTGGTGTTTGTAACCCAAACTAAGGTTCTGTACCCGCAGGTGTAGTGGCAACTTATAGTCATCCACTCCGTGAATCAATGGACTTGGATGGATACCAATGACCTTGAAAATAAAAAATTTGAAAAGTAAAAAATAAAAAATAATTTTTTGGGCAAATAATACCATGTAGTCGAGGCTTTGTACGAGCTGCCAGGCTCCAAATTTGAGGCTTTTTATGAGCTGCCAGACTACTGTCATTAACCATTTTGCAAAGCCTGTTAAGATGGTCCTCAATCCTTAACCAAATCATCAATGTTTAATGCTACCAAGTTCAAAATCTGTAAAGATTGACTTGTGTAATCACTTGATGATCGTCAATTTAACGTTACCAAGTTCACGGTATGTAAAGATTGACTTGTGTATATGTTCGACGGGTCATACCAGGTTTACCTGGGCGGAGTGACTTACTTAATGCAGGCAGGCTAATCCGGGGTTTTAGGTGTATACACCAGGCTTCCAAGCTGTGACTACTACAAGGGTTGTCAACTCGTTGATGCTTTGCATCAGGAGCCCCCAGGTAGCATTTGAGCTATGCTTGTCGGGGCCTATGTTTGAGTTGTGCTAGGCATCAAAACACTCTTTTGCCCCTCATCATAATGTGGGAATTGCCGAAGCAACCAGAGCTATGCTCTTATGATCGCCTTGATGTGGTCGCCGGTTTAAGAGGCCATATGAACTCCCTTGCACACAGAAGCCCCCATGTGACAAACTCTTATGAAAAAAAGGCGGCTGTTACCCCGCTTTATCGGGGGCACCGGTTTATTATATTGATCATAATATATATATTGTAAAGATATGTACATAAAGCGGAGCCTAGGGCTCAGGTGTAGTAAGGTCGAAGAAGAGCGATGTTCCACGATCGTCTGGTCTCCTCCTCCGCCGTACGTGAGTCCTTATGTTCTCAAACATCGACGATGTAGTATGATCTGTTGTGCAGGTTCTTGCTGACCACAAAGGGTCCTTCCCAGGGCGGGGACAACTTGTGCATGTCTGTCTGGTCTTGGATGAGCCGGAGCACCAGATCTCCTTCTTGAAACGTTCTGGTTTTAACCCGGCGACTGTGGTACCGGCACAGATCTAGCTGATAAATCGTTGATCGAGCTGCTGCCGTGTCCCATTCTTCATCCAGTCGGTCCGCATCTAGCAAAAGGACTTAGTCGTGAGGCCATTGCTATGGGTTAGCTTAAAGGGGTTAAAGCGTACAAGGACACGGGGGATTTATACTAGTTTGGCCCCTTCGATGAAGGTAAAAGCCTACGTCTAGTTTGGTGTAGTATTGCTAGGGTTTCGATGACCACGGAGCGAATCCACTTTGCGTGTGTCTCGAGTTGTTGTTCTCTGCCCTGAACCGTCGCCGGGTCATCCCTTTATATAAGAGGTGACGCCCGGTCTGGTTTACAGAGTCCCGAGGCCGGCTTATAAACGTATCCGGCTCGGTCTCTATTCTTCCAGTCTTACATTACAAGTTACACATCATATGGCGGTTTACAAATCATGGACCCTAACGCCTCTTGGGCTCTAAACCTCCTTGGATAAAGTCTCTCACTCCATGCCCTGCTGGGCTTCAGTAAAGGTAATCTCCATAGGCATAAACCGGCCCCACCTGGGCGGTTCATACCTAGTAATAATATCCCTGACAGGCGCCCCCACCCCCAGGGTTTCCAACCCTAGGCGCAGGGGGAGGCCCATGGGGGGCGCACCAGCCCACCAGGGGCTGGTTCCCTTCCCACTTCAACCCATGGGGCCCTCCGGGATAGGTGGCCCCACCCGGTGGACCCCCGGGACCCTTCCGGTGGTCCCGGTACAATACCGGTGACCCCCAAAACTTTCCCGATGGCCGAAACTGGACTTCCTATATACAAATCTTTACCTCCGGACCATTCCGAAACTCCTCGTGACGTCCAGGATCTCATCCGGGACTCCTAAAAACTTTCAGGTTACCGCATACTAATATCTCTACAACCCTAGCGTCACCGAACCTTAAGTGTGTAGACCCTACGGGTTCGGGAGACACGCAGACATGACCGAGATGACTCTCCGGTCAATAACCAACAGCGGGATCTGGATACCCATGTTGGCTCCCACATGCTCCTTGATGATCTCATCGGATGAACCATGATGTTGAGGATTCAATCAATCCTGTATGCAATTTCCTTTGTCTATCGGTACGATACTTGCCCGAGATTCGATCATCGGTATACCGATACCTTGTTCAATCTCGTTACCGGCAAGTCTCTTTACTCATTCCCGTAATACATCATCCCATGAACAACTCTTTGATCACATTGAGCTCATTATGATGATGTCCTACCGAGTGGGCCCAGAGGTACCTCTTCGTCACACGGAGTGACAAATCCCAGTATCGATTCGTGCCAACCCAACAGACACTTTTGGAGATACCCGTAGTGCACCTTTATAGCCACCTAGTTACGTTGTGATGTTTGGTACACCCAAAGCATTCCTACAGTATCCGGGAGTTGCACAATCTCATGGTCTAAGTAAAAGTTACTTGACATTGGAAAAGCTTTAGCAAACGAACTACACGATCTAGTGCTAGGCTTAGGAGGGTCTTGGCCATCACATCATTCTCCTAATGATGTGATCCCGTTATCAATGACATCCAATGTCCATGGTCGGGAAACCGTAACCATCTATTGATCAACGTGCTAGTCAACTAGAGACTTACTAGGGACACGTTGTGGTCTATGTATTCACACATGTATCACTGTTTCCGGATAATACAATTAAAGCATGAACAATAGACAATTATCACGAACAAGGAAATATAATAATAACCATTTTATTATTGCCTCTAGGGAATATTTCCAACATTGCCACAGCTAGTATAGCGGATGTGTTTCGAAGGTCCGACGTAAACAGTTTCCGAAGATGACTGGTTATGTGTTGACGGATGGATACAGCTAGATGTAGCTTTAGAGTTGAGTGCGCGGTGCTTCCCCTATATCCCCAACACCAGATTGCATAACCGGAAAGCTTCGGGAATTAATAGGTGGGTTTCAAGTAGATCTTAGGTAATCTTCCAACGGGTGCATGATACGAGGTTGGGGTTCAACATCTAGTGGAGAGGCTATCATGGGCGTTGTTGCACTAGGGGGTTGCAACTTAAAGGATCATTGGCTATGTTGATCCGGGGATTGCAAGGCCCTTTGTAACACGTGACATGGGGCAATCAGCACGAACATGTGGGACGAAGCCTCTATTATGTATTTGTTCCATTTGTTACCTTGTTGTTTATTCTATCATTCTATCAAGTGGCTTCTCGACAAGTTGATGTACCATTAAGCTACGGAATTCATTCGTTTAATTCTCTGTTCAAATGATATTGTGAAGATTATGTTGCAACATATCTATCCTTTGTTTTGTTTTGATTGTGGTATCAGAGTTGCTTCGATGTCAAGTGTTGATTCCATACCTTTCCTAAGCGGTGTTCTCCTATTTCTATGGGAGTGCTAGTCCTTCTTGATCATCGAGATTGTCATGTTTAATTCTTTTTCAACCGGTGCGTTTCTCTTCAAGCTAACCTGATTCTTTCAAAATGTGCAGACCAAGTCTTGGGTTTTTCTCAACGGTGTCTGTTTCATTCATCCCAAGTTGTCTTTGTTTTTCCCCACCCTCCCACCCTTTTCTTTATGAAGCCTGAGTCCTTAATTAAGTGTCCTTATATTCTTGTGATGTCTCTTCATCAATCTTCTTTAATGTTTTATCCGGTGATTTCTCAGGAAGATGCTCAGGAGCTTCAAGTTCATTATTCTTCGTTCTCTTTTTTCTTTTTCAGTGGATTTAATTCAAGCTTTGGTGTTGAACATATCTCTTCCTTCTTGTTTCACATGTTTTCTTATGTTGGAATTCTTGTCAAAGTCTCTATTGTTTATTCAACTTTCTTTAATTCTTCTCCGGAGTGCTCAAGATATCTCGGAAGATTCGTGTTTCCATTCTTAATCCGTTCAAGATATTTTGAGGTTGTTATCTCATTCAAGCCATTTAATTCAACCGGTGCAATATCTCTTAAGCAATCTTTTGAATGGTGAGTTCTTTTGAGTGGGCCCTAACCCACAGGTATTTTCCCAGGATCTTACCCGACTCTTCTAATTTCTTTTTTCGGAGTTATTCTGAAATTCTTTTCAAGATTTGACGTAAGAATGAATTTTCATCAGTCATATGCCTTCTCTAAGATCGCTTTCAAATTCTTTTCATCGTTGGTTCAACATTTTAATTCTTCATTCTGGAGTGCCTCAACAATTCATGGTGGTGTATCTCATCGTCTTCTCAGATTTTGAAGACCGAAGAAGAGTTTCTCTCAAATCTTGGCCCGTTCTCTTGAAGATTCGTGGTTCTAGCTTCATGCATCCTCATAATTGTTTCGACCACGAGGAATATTTTTATACCCATCTTAAGCATTTCATGAATTCTTCACATTGTGATCCTCCGAAGGCCATCATTTCAGAAGAATTCTTCATTCTCAGTTTTCAACTTTGTCCCCCAACTATTCTTAATTGATGCCTCTTCGTTCGTCTCCATATTCTTATGGTGGTTCATTCAAGATTACTCTTCCATCATTATCATATCAATTCATTTGTTCTTTTCATAATCCTACCGGTGAGTCGTTCAAGATTTTTCTCAAGTTTGGCTATATCCCTCTCCAATCCTTTTCAAGAAGAATGAGTAGTATGCCAAATCCATTGGTTGTCATCAATTTAAATTGGTGAAGGATAAGCATGACATAATTCTTATTTAATTCCTTTGTCTGAAGTTCATTCATGATATCAAATTATTGGTTGTTCATCTTCTTTTTCGGAGGTCCAAGCTATATTAATTATCTCATCACAAAGCTTCATCTAATCATTGCAAGGCTTCAATCTTATTCTTTTCATCTTTCACTCCTCATCCTTTTGTTACCGGAGTTCTTCTTGGTGGTTCATCATGATTTAATTCATCCTCGAAGTCTTCTTCATGATTCTTGTTGGGCCTCAAGTATTCCTCTTCATGCATTTTGAACTGCAATTCTTGCTCCCTTATCTTTTGGGGTGGTGTTATGTCATTCTTGACAATTTCCCGTCATGTTTCATGATTCACAAGTTGTCAGGAAGGAGATATTAAAAAACCATCATCTTCCTTTGTTCAGGAGATCTTTTCAACCCTTCAATTTATTCATTGGAGTTATCTTGGGTTGTATTTCACCTAAAATCTTTCCCTAAGGATTGTTGCTATTGTGGTGCTTATAAATTACCCGAGTTCTTCATTTATCCTCCCAGTGAAATAAGTTTTTCGTCTCCTTGTTGATCTCAATCCAATCAAATGTTTTCGTCAGTGGCTGGTTGTCACCTCATAATTTTGAGATGTTTTCCATAAGCCCACAACAAGCTTATTCTTTTGTTGTTGATTTTTCCAACAACTTCATTCAACCATTCTTTCTAAGGATGCTTTTCAAATTCATTTGTGGGAGAAGTTGTCATTTTCTACTCCGTTCTTTTCTTTCCAACGATTTAGCATCTATTCTTTTGTTCCGGAGGCTTTGTGATATTGCTTTCTTCGAACCATTATCTTGTCATATCAAGATCATGCTCTTGTCCTTTCTGTGGGGTAACGTAGCAGAAAACAAAAATTTCCGACCTACGCACCAGCCCAGGACTAGTATGGAGACTGCATACATGGTTTGATCTTTTTCATTACCGACTCGTAGCGCAGCGGAAGTAGAGTCGATGACGAACGGCGGTGCAGATCCTCGCAGCTAGGATTTACAACCTCCCAACCGCGAGGATGTATACCCTCATCTGCTCCTCAGACAGCCCTCTGGGAGGCGGTCGAACAGCCCCCCCGGACGGTGTCGCGGACAGCCCTTCGGGAGGACCTTCAACGAACGGTCACTCGGACAGCCCATCGGGAGGACCTTCAAAACTCAGACGGTGACACGGACAGCCCTTCGGGAGGTACTCACGAACTAAGACCGAAAATACGATCTCTCTTCAGAGTTGCACACATACGGTGTCATCTATCCGGCAGGGCTTCGCCGTCCAGAACTAGTTCCTGCCGGAACCCAGACAGCCTTACGGCTCTACGAAACTCTTTTCGTGGGAGGGAGAGAAGAAGCCAGATCATTGCATGGCACTTGTATGTGAGAAGGGATGAGGTTTGGGGAGCCCCCTCACCTCCTATTTATAGGGAAACCAAGGGGTAGGATGGGTATTCTGAAATACCAAAAGTGCCCCCACTTTATGTCACACACAAAGGGTATAAAAGGCATAAAGGGATGACAAGTGGAGCCCCATGAAGGAGCTGCACCTTCCAACATCCCACCTTCATGGGGGGCCCCCAAAGGGGGTTCCTTGGTCCCCAAGTCCTTCTAGAAGCCTTTTGGGAAAAGCCCCAAAAGGTGGATTTCCATAAATATACCAAAAAGTACTTTCACTATTCACGACGACATTTTTCAACGTCCGTTCGAACTGAAAATATTTATGCGGGCTTAGAACATTTCTAGTACCCACCAAAATGATTTTCAATGCGTTCCGAAAAAATTCCGGTTTAGTGATTTTCATCCGCGAAAAGCATCTGAAGTGGTTCCGGCAGCTCCGGAGCATATCCGGTTATTATCCCGGGAAATTCCAGAAAGCTTCCAGAATGATTCTGGCACCCTCCAAGAATTATCAGGCATGTGCCAATACCAATATGACTTCATGGTATCCCCTGAAACAACTTTTCAGTTTCATCGAAACTCATCCGATGACCTCTCTCTGCGGAACCTTTTCCGCTGTCCGAAACTTTTCCGGTGTCCGAAACTTTTTCGGTGATTTTCTCTCAGACTCCTTGTCTAGTATTCAGCAGATAGATGACCCTTAAGCGTGTGACCCTATAGGTTCGGCGAAGTATAGACATGATCGGAACCGTTTCTGATCAATGATCAACATCGGAGCCGTGAAAACCCATATTGACCCCTATACCCACACGAATGAATATTTGAGTGAACCTCCAGTTGCCGTGTGCTATTCCTGTTGCTTCGTGATATGTTACAAATACCCGAGGTGATACATGTTGGCATTCCCGTGGATCAACAACTTGTCCACTATGCTAGTTACCTCATTACCGGTATTGTTCTCTTTTCTCGTTTCCGTGTTCCGGCATCCCTGTGATCAAATCACACTGTGTCTGGCCAGACGATGATGAATACCGTAATACCGAGAGGGCCCAGAGATATCTCTCCATCGTCGGAGGAGCAAATCCCAATCTTGAGCTATCAAGTTACTTGACATTCTTCTCCATGAACCTGTAAGCCGCCGTAATAGCCACCCATTTACGGATGACGTTTAACTAACCCCAAAGTTCATGAGGCAAGCATGAAGGAACTCGATACTCTCATGATCTAAGGAATCATGCAAACGTTAACCATCTCTGTGTTATTTACCATTAACTTGTGATGAATGAATCTCATAGCATAACATCAATCCGGGTCGATTCAACACAAATGTTCTCTTAACATTGTGCCCTCAAAGTTGCTGGCATAGACATGCCCATGATTGGGAAAATATAATCATCATGCAACACTTGAGCTAGTCTTAGAGGCATGACTAGGAATACATTTTACCATTTATTATTCCACACGTGCACATGGGTTTTCCCCAGAGCCTTTATGGATATACGGGCTCGGGAACCACATCAGTTATAGCATGGAACATAAACATAATTATGGACTTGGAGATAAATAGTAGCATTTATTATTGCCTCTAGGGCATATCTCCTACAGACTCCCACTTGCACTAGAGTCAATAATCTACTTTAATGCTAATGCACTTCACACCTGTGGCACATCGGTGTAAATATGCTTCGCTTGTGGTATAGCCTTATGTCCGACGGATCTGATAACTTCAGCTCCGTGTCTATCTCTGCATATCCTCGCGTTTTCACGCTTTCACAAAATTCATATTTTGTGCGGACTTGGCTTTTATGTATGTGAATCATAGGTTGAACCTGGATTCCTCATAATTAGTTATGGAGAAACTACCTGCAGTAGTGTCCCATAGACAAAAGCCATCTTGGAACCATACTAAGTTCATGAATGAACTATATGATTCAACATCTTGTTTGTCGCTTCTATAGCGTCAACATACTTAGTCATTTGTTATAGAATTCGCCACAATATCCTGTTTGGAACAATTTCCAACTACCGTGCCACCATATTGTGTATTACACAAAACCCTTAACTTAAATCGAAAATCGCATGGAGAAAAGATGAAGGTTGTATCGATGTAACATTTTACAATGAACTCTTCACGATCTCTGCTTGCGAGAAAACATATCATCAGTACTTACTCTAGTACTTAATGACATCTTTCATTGTTGTCCCATGATCAGTACTTTGATCACTTTAGTATCCATACCCGCAACTGTTGGGGAACATAGTATTTTAAAATTTTCCTACGATCACGCAAGATCTATCTACCAGATGCATAGCACCGAGAGGGAAGAGTGTGTCTACGTACCCTCGTAGACCGGAAGCGGAAGCGTCAAGTGACGCGGTTGATGTAGTCGAACTTCTTCGCGATTCAACCGATCAAGCACCGAACGTACGGCACCTCCGCGTTCAGCACACGTTCAGCTTGATGACGTCCCACGAGCTCTTGATCCAGTTGAGCTTCACGGGAGAGTTTCGTCAGCACGACGGCGTGGTGACGGATATGATGTATTCACCGGCGCAGGGCTTCGCCCAAGCACCGCGACGGTATGACCGAGGTGTGTTTCTGTGGAGGGGGGCACCGCACACGGCTGGAACAATTCAACTTGCGTGTCTTTGGGTGCCCCCCTGCCCCCGTATATAAAGGAGCAAGGGAGGGAGGCCGGCCCTGGTGCGGCTAGGGAGTGGACTCCTACTAGGAATAGGATTGCAATCCTATTCCTAGTAGGATTCACCAAAAGAAGGAAGAGGGAAAGGAATAGGAGAGGTGGCGCCCCCCCAATCCTAGTCCAACTAGGAACCCTAGGTGGGGGCGCCGGCCAGCCCTATGGGCTGCCTCTCTCTTTCCCTTTAGGCCCACTATGGACCATCCCCTCTCGTAGGGGGTTCCGGTAACCCCCTCCGGCATTCCCGATAAATCCGAAACTTTTCCGGAACACTTCCGGTGTCCGAATATAGTCGTCCAATATATCAATCTTTATGTCTCGGACATTCCGAGACTCCTCGTCATGTCCGTGATCTCATCCGGGACTCCGAACTACCTTCGGTACATCAATACTCATAAACTCATAATACCGATCGTCATCAAACGTTAAGCGTGCGGACCCTACGGGTTCGAGAACTATGTAGACATGACCGAGACTCATCTCCAGTCAATAACCAATAGCGGAACCTGGATGTTCATATTGGATCCTACATATTCTACGAAGATCTTTTATCGGTCAGAACCGCATAACAACATACGTTGTTCCTTTTGTCATCGGTATGTTACTTGCCCGAGATTCGATCGTCGGTATCTCTATACCTAGTTCAATCTCGTTACCGGCAAGTCTCTTTACTCGTTCTGTAATACATCATCTCGTGACTAACTCATTAGTCTTTTGCTTGCAAGGCTTATTATGATGTGTGTTACCGAGAGGGCCCAGAGATACCTCTCCGACACTTCGGAGTGACAAATCCTAATCTTGATCTATGCCAACACCACGAATACTTTCGGAGACACCTGTAGAGCATCTTTATGATCACCCAGTTACGTTGTGACGTTTGATAGCACACAAGGTGTTCCTACGGTATTCGGGAGTTGCATAATCTCATAGTCATAGGAACATGTATAAGTCATGAAGAAAGCAATAGCAGAAAAACTAAACGATCATAGTGCTATGCTAACGGATGGGTCTTGTCCATCACATCATTCTCCTAATGATGTGATCCCGTTGATCAAATGACAACTCATGTCTATGGTTAGGAAACATAACCATCTTTGATCAATGAGCTAGTCTAGTAGAGGCATACTAGGGACACTCTGTTTTGTCTATGTATTCACACATGTACTAAGTTTCTGGTTAATACAATTCTAGCATGAATAATAAAAATTTATCATGATATAAGGAAATATAAATAACAACTTTATTATTGCCTCTAGGGCATATTTCCTTCAGTCTCCCACTTGCACTAGAGTCAATAATCTAGCTCACATCGCCATGTGATTTAATACCGATAGTTCACATCGTTATGTGAATAACACCCATAGTTCACATCACCATGTGACCAACACCCAAAGGGTTTACTAGAGTCAATAATCTAGTTCACATCGCTATGTGATTAATACCCAAGAGTAATAAGGTGTGATCATGTTTTGCTTGTGAGAGAAGTTTAGTCAACGGGTCTGTCACATTCAGATCCGTATGTATTTCGCAAATTTCTATGTCTACAATGCTCTGCATAGAGCTACTCTAGCTAATTGCTCCCACTTTCAATATGCATCCAGATTGATACTTAGAGTCATCTGGATTTAGTGTCAAAGCTTGCATCGACGTAACCCTTTACGACGAACTCTTTATCACCTCCATAATCGAGAAACATTTCCTTAGTCATCCAGTTACTAAGGATAATTTTGACCGCTGTACAGTGATCTACTTCTGGATCACTTATTGTACCCCCTTGACAAACTCATGGCAAGGTACACAACATGTTTGGTACACAGCATGGCATACTTTATAGAACCTATGGCTGAGGCATAGGGAATGACTTTCATTCTCTCTATATTTTTCTGCCGTGGTCTGGCATTGAGTCTTACTCAACTTCATACCTTGTAAAACAGGCAAGAACCCTTTCTTTGACTGATCCATTTTGAACTTCTTCAAAATCTTATCAAGGTATGTGCTTTGTGAAAGTCCAATTAAGCATCTTGATCTATCTCTATAGATTTTGATGCCTAATATGTAAGCAGCTTCTCCGAGATCTTTCATCGAAAAACTTTTATTCAAGTATCCTTTTATGCTATCCAGAAATTCTATATCATTTCCAATCAACAATATGTCATCTACATATAATATTAGAAATGCTATAGAGCTTCCACTCACTTTCTTGTAAATACAGGCTTCTCCAAAAGTCTATATAAAACCATATGCTTTGATCACCTCATCAAAGCGTATATTCCAACTCCGAGACGCTTGCACCAGTCCATAGATGGATCGCTGGAGCTTGCATACTTTGTCAGCACCTTTTGGATCGACAAAACCTTCTGGTTGCATCATATACAACTCTTCTTTGAGATATCCATTTAGGAATGCAGTTTTGACATCCATTTGCCAGATTTCATAATCATAAAATGCGGCAATTGCTAACATGATTCGGACAGACTTAAGCATCGCTACAGGTGAGAAAGTCTCATCGTAGTCAACTCCTTGAACTTGTCGAAAACCTTTCGCAACAAGTCGAGCTTTGTAAACAGTAATATTACCGTCTGCGTCGGTCTTCCTCTTGAAGATCCATTTATTTTTGATGGCTTGCCGATCATCGGGCAAGTCAACCAAAGTCCACACTTTGTTCTCATACATGGATCCCATCTCAGATTTCATGGCTTCAAGCCATTTTGCGGAATCTGGGCTCATCATCGCTTCCTCATAGTTCGTAGGTTCATCATGGTCTAGTAACATGATTTCCAGAACTGGGTTGCCGTACCACTCTGGTGCGGAACGTACTCTGGTTGATCTACGATGTTCAGCAGAAACTTGATCCGAAGTTTCATGATCATTATCATTTACTTCCTCACTAATTGGTGTAGGAATCACTGGAACAATTTCCTGTGATGTACTACTTTCCAATCCGGGAGAAGGTACAATTACCTCATCAAGTTCTACTTTCCTCCCACTCACTTCTTTCGAGAGAAACTCTTTTTCTAGAAAGGATCCGTTCTTAGCAACGAATATTTTGCCTTTGGATCTGTGATAGAAGGTGTACCCAATAGTCTCTTTTGGGTATCCTATGAAGACACATTTTTCCGACTTGGGTTCGAGCTTATCAGGTTGAAGTGTTTTCACATAAGCATCGCAGCCCCAAACTTTAAGAAACGACAACTTTGGTTTCTTGCCAAACCATAGTTCATAAGGTGTCGTATCAACGGATTTAGATGGTGCCCTCTTTAACGTGAATGTAGCTGTCTCTAATGCATAACCCCAAAACGATAGTGGTAAATCGGTAAGAGACATCATAGATCGTACCATATCTAATAAAGTACGGTTACGACGTTCGGACACACCGTTACGCTGTGGTGTTCCGGGTGGCGTGAGTTGTGAAACTATTCCACATTGTTTCAAATGAAGACCAAACTCGTAACTCAAATATTCTCCTCCACGATCAGATCGTAGAAACTTTATTTTCTTGTTACGATGATTCTCTACTTCACTCTGAAATTCTTTGAACTTTTCAAATGTTTCAGACTTGTGTTTCATTAAGTAGATATACCCATATCTGCTCAAATCATCAGTGAAGGTCAGAAAATAACGATACCCGCCGTGTGCTTCAACACTCATTGGTCAACATACATCAGTATGTATGATTTCCAACAAATCTGTTGCTCGCTCCATAGTTCCGGAGAACGGAGTTTTAGTCATCTTAGTGCCACAAATAAGTTGCACTATCATTACTAACCTTGTATCTTTTGGCTCCAATATTATGAATATGTGTATCACCACGATCGAGATCCAACAAACTATTTTCATTGGGTGTATGACCATAGAAGGTTTTATTCATGTAAACAGAACAACAATTATTCTCTAACTTACATGAATAACCGTATTGCAATAAACATGATCAAATCACATTCATGCTCAACACAAACACCAAATAACACTTATTTAGGTTCAACACTAATCTCGAAAGTATAGGGAGTGTGCGATGATGATCATATCAATCTTGGAACTGCTTCCAATACACATCGTCACTTCATCCTTTAACTAGTTTATGTTCTTTATGCAACTCCCACTTCGAGTTACTACTCTTTAGCAACTGAACCAGTATCAAATACCGAGGGGTTGCTATGAACACTAGTAAAATACACATCAATAATCTGTATATCAAATATACCTTTGTTCACTTTGCCATCCTTCTTATCCGCCAAGTATCTAGGGCAGTTCCACTTCCGGTGACCATTTCCTTTGCAGTAGAAGCACTTAGTTTCAGGCTTGAGTTTAGCTTTGGGTTTCTTCATGGGAGTGACAACTTGCTTGTCATTCTTCTTGAAGTTCCCCTTCTATCCCTTTGCCCTTTACTTGAAACAAGTGGTCTTATTAACCATCAACACTTGATGTTCTTTCTTGATTTCTACCTTTGCTGATTTCAGCATTGCGAAGAGATCGGGAATTACCTTCGTCATCCCTTGCATATTATAGTTCATCACGAAGTTCTACTAACTTGGTGATAGTGACTAGAGAACTTTGTCAATTACTATCTTATCTGGAAGATTAACTCCCACTTGATTTAAGTAATTGTAGTACCCAGACAATCTGAGCACATGCTCACTGGTTGAGCTATTCTCCTCCATCTTGTAGGCAAAGTATTGTCAGAAGTCTTATACCTCTTGACACGGGCATGAGTATGAAATACTAATTTCAACTCTTGGAACATCTTATATGCTCCGTGGCGTTCAAAACATTTTTGAAGTCCCGGTTATAAGCCGTAAAGCATGGTGCACTAAACTATCAAGTAGTCATCATATCGAGCTTTTGTCAAAACGTTCATAACGTCTACATCTGCTCCTGCAATAGGTTTGTCACCTAGCGGTGCATCAAGGACATAATTTCTTCTGTGCAGCAATGAGGATAATCCTCAGATCACGGAACAATTCCGCATCATCTCTACTACTATTAAACAAGCAAAGATATTCATCGCTAAGCGCACACAGTCTGATGTACACATAACAACACGGACCAATCATAGCCTCACGATCAGAACCACTTAATTTGATCTAGCCATTAAGATTATACTAACCCATAGCCATTAAGATTATACTAACCCACAGCGAAAAGTGTGTTTAGCAATTAACCTAGGCGGACGAAAACTCTGCCCAACGAGACGTCGCGCGGCTCGGGTCCACCCATACATCGCTGCCCATACCAAAAAAGAAACAGGAAATCGCTTCCCGAAGGAAAACACAACCGATCGTGCAGGAAGCTAGGTCAGGGCGCCGCCGCACTGCCCCATCCCTTCGGCCGCCATCCGTCCTGCTCCACGTCCAACCATCGCTCCGCCCCCGCCCCCGACCCCATGCTCAACCCGATGCACCACCACGACGCAATCCGCAGCCCGGTCTTGCCTTGCCGTCCACCCGCACATCTCCTCCATCTGGTTCCGGTGAGCTGCATCGACAGCCACGGTGAACTGCCATGGGTGCGGCCAATCCGAGCTCCAGTTCAGGCAGGTCGACCGGGTCTCGACGGTAGCGTCGGCCAGCCCGGTGGCGTCGGACGATGCCAGTCTGGGCCATCGTGAGATTGTGCGGATGAAGCTCGGCTTGTCCGTGCAAGCGCCGACTACTACTGCTCCCTTTCCCCGTGTAATTATCCAACACTCGGAAAGTATTTTTTTTTTCAGACTGACCTGCTCTTCAATTCTTGCTGATTTGTGGTTTTCAGACCCACCCAAGCACTGTATGAATTTTCTTACCCCCCATTTTATTTCAGATGCTGCAACCTTGGTCGATCCGTTCACTCAAATCTTGAAACTGTTTGTGTATTATGAAGTAAGTCTGGCACAGAGGTGCACTCATGGGTGTAGATTTATCCATTGGCTACCCACTGAAGCATCACTTGCACGACTCTCTGTTTACACGCATAATTGATGTAGCTTTTCTAGCCTTCTGTGTATAACTACCTTCTTTCTTAATTTTATTCAGTAAGGATTGCTTTTATCCATACATTGTTGGCATAAAAATTGATGCTCAATCTTGTGGCAGACTTCCTGTATTAGAAGACACTTGCCCCAGATCCAATTCGTCGATGGAGTTAGAACAATTCTGTACATCAGAGTCTTAGGTAATTTATGTGCTAACCATTTTATTATTATTGCAAAATCAAATACAAATGCTTAATATGAGTTATTTCTCACTCCATTTCCTCTAGGTCCCTACCAATTATTGTTTGTCTTTCGAGGTGAATGTAGCTGCTGGTCATACTTTAACCACACGTTAATTGCAGGAGTGCGACAACGCCATCATGTGCCACAAACCATGCGAAGAATGGTGAGTGGTGTAATCCTATGCTAGCTAGAGTGCTAGACAGATTTAAGAAACTCTTTGGAGCTCATCTTTTGGCCTGAAACACTAAGAACTAACCTGCCACCGTAGTGATTAATGATTAATACAATGGAGTTCATTTGCTCCATCTGATAAAAATACCTATTGGGGAATAAGAATGAATAGTAATCACTCACTGTTTCTGCAGTGGAATTCAGGTATACGCGCTCCTCTATTTATTTGACTGTTATTAGATTGGTTCATCCTGGTCTGACGTGTTAATGGAGTTATTTCATTCCTCACACGACCCCTTTTAATTGGATCAGTTCTCCTTTTTGGGTTACTCTATATTCCCTACATATATATTTATTATGTTCATCGAGACTTCAGAGTAAGATGTTTATTTTGCTCATATATTACCTTCAAGGTAACATGCTAACTACGACGCAGGGGGCTAATGGCAATCAGTTTTAAATCTAATCAAGTGTAAGTTTCTCTGTTGTCTGTATTGCAGCCGTGATGATCAGAAGTTCAGGACTCCACTGTAGGCAGGAAAAAAAGGAATAATCTTGGTAAGCTACAGTCTTCTGATCACAATATTACTTTTTTTGTTAGTGCTTCCATTAGTTTCTATTGAAAAATGCTCAATGGGCTAGGGAGTGGACCCTTTTAGTAAGTTATATGTATAATTGGAATTACTTGATTTTCTCATTGTTATCTGGTTAGCAATCCCACCAAAATCAAGTGATAAACTGATAATACATAGAGTGTGTATAAGACTAGGAGTATTGGATGGTTGTGATTCAGCACTGTGTATTTTGAACGAAGATTGTAGTATGTATAGGGGTGATAGGTTGGGTAGGAACGTCTGCTCTAATTATTATGGTTGTAATTAAATTAACTTTTGGTTGAATTATGTATTTGGCACTGTTCTTAATTTACTGGATAAATTATACAATAAAGTGGTTTGTGATTTTTTGGTTTTACACTATCCATCGTAGTAAATGAACTTATTAGTCGCACTTCAGATATCCTGAATTTTTTATGATATCTGAACTTCCCGTGTACTGTTAATCCAAATCAATTCGAAAATCCAAAAAACTTCTATATTTACTATAATTTTTTCAAACAGGAGTATTGCTTGTTAATCAAATTTATTTACATTAATTTCTTAAAAGGGGGTCGCACACATATCCTGGTGCTAGAAGTTTTTAGAAAGGGTTTATATAATTTTGGTAGTGAAAAAAATGTAACCCGAGTTCTTTAGTATTATGCAGAGCTAGGATATGTGAGTAGATTATTATCATTTTTTAGCTCACATGTGAGATCATGATAAAATTTGGAGGATATGCAGTTTTGTTTTATTTGGAGATGGATAAAAAAATTGAGCTACAGTGACCGAAAAACAATGTGAGTACTGAGTAACATCTCCATATCATTGAGTCTGAAAAACTATTGTACCATCTTTATTGTACTAGATTTTATTCATTTTGTTCTTCTTCTTTTTTGTACCACTCAGTACTTTGATGTTGCCATAGGGGACATCGCTGATCAATGGACCCCATGATGAGATAATCGACGGCGCCATCTCTGATTCTATGGATGAGCACCTACATACACCACCGGCAGCCACTTAGGTTGGTATGCTCGCCTAAACATTATTAGAAGAAGAGATATCTACATAATTAGGTTTTGTACTCCTAAGTCTAATGTTTTGTTCCTCACGTCTGAGTTCAGGTAAACCAGCTAAGATACACAATCAATATCAACCGCTGCTAGCTGCTCTGCCAACATGTGCGAAAACAAACTTAATACTTTGCTGAAAACAATAGCACTAAGCACTAGCACAATCCTTTAGGCAGCGGTGAAACCAGTAGTCAATGGTTTAGCACTAATTACTTTTGATTAGCATGATATTGCCAAAAACAATGATGCCGAGTACTAACACAATCACCTGAGTATATTACATGGGTTTAGCACTAATTATTGTTTGATGATTATCAATTTCTGCACCTTCTGAAGGTAAGACATTCAAAGTTGGGTTCTAAACCACATTTACTTGGCATTTTACATTTAAAAGGCGACACTGTGTGTCCTCTTGCCACATATACTTATATTTCTAGAGCAGCAAGTATAGCCCCCCTTTTGTCCCTTTTTCCAGTTTCTCTTCACATCTTTGGTCTTCTATTCTTCCTGTTGATGGGAATGGTACCATGCATTTATGGATGCATTTATAGAGTTCAAGGATGGTAGGATAGTTACAGATGTTTATGGACGACTCCTAATTAAATTAGAACAAGAAATTGCTTGCAACCTTTTTGCAATTTTCATTGCTTGCTGTTGGCAGTGAGGTGCATGTAATACATTGAAAACTTACTGCTATCGGCAGAGACAATATGGGTGTATTTGTAGGCAGAGTTGTTTATCGTTTATTTTGGTTGCATCAGGCAATGTGTGAACTGAGCTTTTGCCATTGCTGATCGTATATTCTCTCTGTGCTAGGAAGCATGGTTTCAGCTTATCCCCTATATCAGTGTAAGCATGTTTAACTCACTTATACTTGGCATTTGATATTTAAAAGGTGCCCATGTGTCCTCTTGTCATGCTTAGTCTACTGTAAAGGCCGCCAGGAACCGCGCCAATTTGAACAAGGAGCCATTGGCCTGTTTCTATTGCGAGGGTGGACGTGGTCTTAGGAGCATCAGGACATACCTATCTGTACTGGCATAGTTTTTGAATTGAGTTAGTTTTCATAATACTTATGTCATGCTCAGAATATTATTTTGTCAATATTTTGACATGTGCAACATATATGTATATGTATAAACAAAGGGTAAAATGACAGTCAATTCACAGGGTCTAACCTTGTACTGCTGCTATTTGTCCCAACCATCTAATACTCATAACTAACTTCATTGCCTTCATTGTTAGTCTAAAATCTAGAGCCGATAACGGAGCAATTACTAACAATCAGTTAACAGAAACACAATCTGACCTGAAGTTACAGAGTAGTCAAGGGTGGTATACTGATATGCCATGACCATCTGATAAGAAAAAAAGCAGAATATCTAAAGAATGAAATACCATAAAAAAGCAGAAATATAGTGAGTGTCAGTTTTGGTCAGGCTGCCCACTATGTGTGTGTTTCAGCTGAAACACCATAAGGATATTTAATTACTCATGTTTATTTACCTTTCATGTGATCAAATTAAAATGTCTAATCATTTTTTTGTAATCACGTAGGTGGATTATATTGAGGTTTATGGATGTTAAACTTCTGGAGAGGAATATTTCATTTATCTATTTTTGAGCATCTATATTTCACTCAGAATCCCCACCATTGTTCTTTGTCGACTAATTTTGATTAATACTTGGCAAAACATATACTTTTATAGGACACTTCAGAACAAAATTATTTACCATTTTAGTGGACTTGAATTAAGCGATGATATGGTGAGAAGTAGAAATATGAAAGTGATGAGCACAATAGTGAACTCTTATATCGTGTGATTTCGGACAGCCATCCTAGGTAACACAAACTCCTAATACCACCATTGGTGACCCGTCATCAAGCCGACAAATGTTGGCTTAACAGATGAACTTTGCCACTTATTGTCTATATTATAGACGTGCGTTGCACGTACATACTTACTAGTTGCTACTAACATCTTTCAACTTGGTTTTCTCTAGGAACATATGAAAAATAAACGGGGAGCAACATCGCGAGCTATTGATCTACAACATAGATATGCTAATACTATCAGGACTAAGTTCATGATAAATTAAAGTTCAATTTAATCATATTAATTTAAAGAACTCCCACTTAGATAGACATCCCTCCGGTCATCTAAATGATCACGTGATCCAAATCAACTAAACCCTGTCCGATCATCACGTGAGATGGAGTAGTTTCAATGGTGAACATCTTATGTTGATCATATCTACTACATGATTCACGCTCGACCTTTCGGTCTCAAGTGTTCCGAGGCCATATCTATATATGCTAGGCTCGTCAAGTTTAACCCGGGTATTCTACGTGTGCAAAACTGGCTTACACCCGTTGTATTTGAACGTAGAGCTTATCACACCCGATCATCACGTGGTGTCTCGGCACGACGAACTTTCGCAACGGTGCATACTCAGGGAGAACACTTATACCTTGAAATTTAGTAAGGGATCATCTTATAATGCTACCGTCATCCTAGCAAAATAAGAAGCATAATAAGATAAACATCACATGCAATCAAAATATGTGACATGATATGGCCATCATCATCTTGTGCTTTTGATCTCTATCTCCAAAGCACCGTCATGATCACCTTCGTCACCGGCGCGACACCTTGATCTCCATCGTAGCATCGTTGTCGTCTCGCCAACTATTGCTTCCTCAACTATCGCTACCGCTTAGTGATAAAGTAAAGCAATTACATGGCGATTGCATTTCATACAATAAAGCGACAACCATATGGCTCCTGCCAGTTGCCGATAACTTTACAAAACATGATCATCTCATACAAAAACGTATAACTCATCATGTCTTGACCATATCACATCACAACATGCCCTGTAAAAACAAGTTAGACGTCCTCTACTTTGTTGTTGCAAGTTTTACGTGGCTGCTACGGGCTTAGCAAGAACCGTTCTTACCTACGCATACAAAACCACAACGATGTTTCGTCAAGTATGTGCTGTTTTAACCTTCACAAGGACCGGGCGTAGCCACACTTGATTCAGCTAAAGTGAGAGAGACAGACACCCGCCAGTCACCTTTAAGCAACGAGTGCTCGTAACGGTGAAACCAGTCTCGCGTAAGCGTACGCGTAATGTCGGTCCGGGCCGCTTCATCTCACAATACCGCCAAAGCAAAGTATGACATGCTGGTAAGCAGTATGACTAGTATCGCCCACAACTCATTGTGTTCTACTCGTGCATATCATCTACGCATAGACCTGGCTCTGATACCACTGTTGGGGAACGTAGTATTTTAAAATTTTCCTACAATCACGCAAGATCTATCTACCAGATGCATAGCAACGAGAGGGAAGAGTGTGTCTACGTACCCTCGTAGACCGGAAGCGGAAGCGTCAAGTGACGCGGTTGATGTAGTCGAACTTCTTCGCGATTCAACCGATCAAGCACCGAACGTATGGCACCTCCGCGTTCAGCACACGTTCAGCTTGATGACGTCCCACGAGCTCTTGATCCAGTTGAGCTTCACGGGAGAGTTTCGTCAGCACGACGGCGTGGTGACGGATATGATGTATTCACCGGCGCAGGGCTTCGCCCAAGCACCGCGACGGTATGACCGAGGTGTGTTTCTGTGGAGGGGGGCACCGCACACGGCTGGAACAATTCAACTTGCGTGTCTTTGGGTGCCCCCCTGCCCCCGTATATAAAGGAGCAAGGGAGGGAGGCCGGCCCTGGTGCGGCTAGGGAGTGGACTCCTACTAGGAATAGGATTGCAATCCTATTCCTAGTAGGATTCACCAAAAGAAGGAAGAGGGAAAGGAATAGGAGAGGTGGTGCCCCCCCAATCCTAGTCCAACTAGGAACCCTAGGTGGGGGCGCCGGCCAGCCCTATGGGCTGCCTCTCTCTTTCCCTTTAGGCCCACTATGGACCATCCCCTCTCGTAGGGGGTTCCGGTGACCCCCTCCGGCATTCCCGATAAATCCGAAACTTTTCCGGAACACTTCCGGTGTCCGAATATAGTCGTCCAATATATCAATCTTTATGTCTCGGACATTCCGAGACTCCTCATCATGTCCGTGATCTCATCCGGGACTCCGAACTACCTTCGGTACATCAATACTCATAAACTCATAATACCGATCGTCATCAAACGTTAAGCGCGCGGACCCTACGGGTTCGAGAACTATGTAGACATGACCGAGACTCATCTCCGGTCAATAACCAATAGCGGAACCTGGATGTTCATATTGGCTCCTACATATTCTACGAAGATCTTTTATCGGTCAGAACCGCATAACAACATACGTTGTTCCTTTTGTCATCGGTATGTTACTTGCCCGAGATTCGATCGTCGGTATCTCTATACCTAGTTCAATCTCGTTACCGGCAAGTCTCTTTACTCGTTCCGTAATACATCATCTCGTGACTAACTCATTAGTCTTTTGCTTGCAAGGCTTATTATGATGTGTGTTATCGAGAGGGCCCAGAGATACCTCTCCGACACTTCGGAGTGACAAATCCTAATCTTGATCTATGCCAACACCACGAATACTTTCGGAGACACCTGTAGAGCATCTTTATGATCACCCAGTTACGTTGTGATGTTTGATAGCACACAAGGTGTTCCTACGGTATTCGGGAGTTGCATAATATCATAGTCATAGGAACATGTATAAGTCATGAAGAAAGCAATAGCAGAAAAACTAAATGATCATTGTGCTATGCTAACGGATGGGTCTTATCCATCACATCATTCTCCTAATGATGTGATCCCGTTGATCAAATGACAACTCATGTCTATGGTTAGGAAACATAACCATCTTTGATCAATGAGCTAGTCTAGTAGAGGCATACTAGGGACACTCTGTTTTGTCTATGTATTCACACATGTACTAAGTTTCCGGTTAATACAATTCTAGCATGAATAATAAACATTTATCATGATATAAGGAAATATAAATAACAACTTTATTATTGCCTCTAGGGCATATTTCCTTCAGCAACACCTTGGGAGTATCGGACATATCTGGTTGTTTTACATACCATGGAATACATGATTAATCCAAACACAAAAGTGTGTGGAATCTGCATCATGTATTTTGCTCATCAGTGTTTTGGGACACTGATTCTTGCAAAAACTCTTTCCATGTGACTTCAGCAAGAATCACTCCTTGTCGTTCTTAGTGCTAAACGGTTTTAGCATCTTGTCAATATGTATTTATTTCTTAGCCCTATTAGGTAAATCTATCTCCATAGATCATTATGCCTAATATTGAGGCTATTTAGCCTAAGCACTTCATCAAAAAACTATTTTCAAATGAAGTCCTAATTCGTGTCAAGAAATCTATTTCCAATTAACAATGTGTAAGCACACAAGGTTTTTAGAAATATTATTACGCTCCCACTTACTTTCTTGAATTACAAGCATCTTCGTTACCCATTGATGAAGCCAAACCCCTTTGACCATTTCATTAAAGCACGAAGATTCCAACTCCATTTTGCTCTCTTCTGTCCATCGCTGGAACTCTGAAGTTTGCACCCTTACTAGCGTCCTCTGGATAGACAAAATGCCTTGGACTGTAACACATGCAAGTCCTTGGTTTCATTTCCATCGGATGGAAATCCTATTGTCATCCATGTTTCATATCTCATAATTGAAATATGTATTAATTGCTAGTTCAACCCGAACCGACTTTAAGCATCACTACGATGAAAACAACTTCATCGTAGTCAACTCTTGAACTTGTTATTTCAACAAGTCGAGCTTTATGGATAAAACATTTTTATCCGTATCAATTTTAAGTTCCATAAATATTCGTTAGACTCTAAGTCTTCCGAAAGGTGTATCAAGGTTTTAATCTTGAATCACTTATATGGAAACTAACTCGGATTGTATTGGCATTTAGCCAATTCCGGAGTCAGGGCCCATCAACGCTTCCTTCTGTATCATAGGTATAATGTTGTCTAACAAAAATATCTCGTTTGCGCACCTGAGAGGTTTGCACGAGCCTTGCCTACGTGGTTCAGCTGCAAGTTTGACCGAAGTTCATACATTTTATTGTAGAGACTTCCGTATCAGTCACAGTAGGAAACTCTGGAATTACTTCCAATGTCTCTTTCCTTTGATCCGATGGCGAAGATACTGTTTATCTCGTCGAGTTGCACTATTCTCCCACTCACCTTTTTGAAAGAACCATTCTCTTTAAAAGTACACCGTTTCGCGGCAAAACTATTTGCCTCGGTATAGTGAGGGAGGAATACCCAACATTTTGGTATAAGCTACAAAGTAGCACTTGTCTGATTTGGAATAGGTTTGTAACCTTTTACACAAGCCCCATATTCCAAATGTTAAGAAAAGATATAACATGGTTGGGCGTACCATACCATGGCTTCATTTCAACAGACCCGATGTAGCTCTTTTCAGTGTAAAAGCCGCAGTCTCTAAAACATCACTTTAAAAGGGATAATGACAATTCTATTTATGTCTTCTTTGACCTTACCATGTCATAAATGGTTAGATTACAACTCCACGGACTTTTCACTTGCAGTGGTGTTCCGGGAGGTGCAAGTTATGAAACCCCTTTCACAACTCATTAGACATTCGCTAAAGATGTAACTCAAATATTCCTTTGTGCAATCAAATTGCAGAAACATAATTTTCTTGTTACAATAACTTCTACTTCATTTTTGAAAACCTTTCAAATGATTTCAAAAGATCCAGACTTACGTCTCATCAAGTAAATATCCATATATCTACTTGAGTCATTTTTGAAGATAAATAAATCCACCACTTGAAACAACATTTATTGAACTACACACATCAAAATGTATGATAACCAATAAGTTCGTTGCTCGTTCCTTATGGCATGTGAACGGTATTTCAGTCACTTCACTTTTCGAAGGAAAGTTGCAAGTGTCAGATGATTCATAATCAAACGACTTCAAAATCCATCATAATGGAATTTTCCATGCGGGTTTCTCCAATGTGACCAAATGCAGTGCCACACATGTGTGGTATTCTCATAGTCTTGCGAAATTTAGCATCAGCGTTATGGATGTATCATTTTACCATCAATATTCATAACATACATCCCATCTTGGATGGAATCATGGCCCTTAATGTTATTCATAATACTTAACAACTATTGTTGTTTTTATGAACAACTCTTTTGCAACAAACATTGTGCAATGGGCTAGAGTGTAAGAAACTCTAAAATGAATTATGAAAGTAAACATAGAGGTAATATATTAATATCATTATACATAACATACATCTCATTCACAATGAAAGTATGGCTCTTCTGTTATTCATAACATCCAACATCAAAAGTTCTCTTATGAAGAACCTTCTTGCAAGATACTTTATGCAATGGGCTAGAGTGTATAAAACTCCAAAATGTTTTATGAAAATAAATACATAGGGTAATACACCGATGGAAGATATAGTAACATTTACTATGTTCCATGTGTGTATCTAAACCTCATTCCTGGTCAGTCTTTCACGCGGTAGTAGTTCTTGCAAGGATTCGTAACAGAATGCAATCGAGCGGGTATCTTTGTGATAAACTCACAATACCCAAGAATTAGTGATTAACAAGTTTAATCATAATTCCCAAGAACTATTTCTTCTGACCAGCCTTCTATACATCAATAACTAGTATGACATTCATACATATGAGCTAGATATTCCAGTCTTCATTCTTTTTGCCTTTATACTTCTAACAGTTTAACTTTCAATATTTCTCCTACTCTCAGAAGAAGCACTCAACCTAAGAGTGGCGTTAGCCCCGGACTTCCTAGGCGTGAAAGTTTCACTAACACCCTTCGGACACTTCCTTTCTCTTTAAGTTGTTGTTTTATTCACCTTTCATCATATGACAGGCGTTCTTCTGGATTCCTCTCTTATCAGTCTAATGCATAGTAAACTCCTTACTAATAGTTTGCAAACAAACATTGCTTTGGATATCTCATATCTTTTAGCCTTTGTCTGTCTCTGAAAATGATTTTCGGATTCCATGAATATCACATAACAATCCGGTCTCATGGAAGCAAACATATTGCACTTGACTGAAACTGAATTCTAGCTTTTGGATCGAAGGACGAGAGTGTAATGCCCAGGATGGGATTATACCTCCTACGTGTCGAGGCACGACTTAAAGGTATAAGCCCATTCTAGAATGATCTCAAGTTTGGTATCTTTGCACGACTCATGTAAAAATAGGGATGAAATTGCAAAAGGATAGTTGGCTTACACTCGCCACGTCACACAATTCATTACATAAGCAAAACATCATCCAAATAACATCACAACCCGACTACGGGCGAAGATCCAAATGAAAGATACCAAATACATAAAGCCATAGGTCCGAATCGCCCCTAGTAGAAACCACTACTGATCATCGGGATAGCGCACATAGTATCGACTACGTTCTTCATCGAACTCCCAGTACAACTCCGTGCCGTCACCTGAGTAGTTCACCATGGCACCTGCATCTTGTGTGGTGTAGAATATGTGAGCCACGGAGGACTCGGCAATCCCGTTCCTGGGTAGCAAAACTATCTAAGCCTTGGGTGTGGAACAAGGCTGAAGAAAGATAAAAGGTTGCAGCTCGACTAGCACTAGCTTACGTGTTTAGAGCGAGAAGAGAAGTGCCACGAGCGTCAACGTGATCATGAAGTGATCCTATCTAAGCACGTCAATCATAACCCCACCGTGTTCACTTCCCGAACCCCTTTCAGAAAATGACCGTCACGGTTACTCACGCTCGTAGTGTGTTCTGAACATGGTGTCAAGTTTTCTACAACCGGATATTAACAAATTCCCATCTGCCACATAACCGCGGGCACGGCTTTCGAAAGTTCAAAACCCTGCAGGGGTGTCCCAACTTAGCCCATGACAAGCTCATGATCTGCGGAGTTGCAAATCCAAGGTGGGAAGACCCGAGTATTCTCGGAATCCCGTGCTCAAGATATTCCGACTATGGTAAAACTAATCCAGCAAATCCTCCCGGCGTGCCGACACCTTGACAGTAGCCGCGCGTATCTAGTCTCGGGCCACGACCGGATGGGCTATTCTACAGGCTATACCAGATACCTCGGGTTTCCCCAAGGCGGCCCCGCAAAACCCCCAGTTTGGACCAACACTCATGTGGAGCACTGGCCCGGGTTGTTGATTAAGAAAAGGGTTTGCAACACCCTATGCAAGTTTTAGTTGTTAGGCAAATGGAGTACCAATGTTGGGACTTGCTGGAAGAGTTTTAGCGCTAAACGGGTTATCAAGGGGGGCCCATAAACCCCAACCGTGTTAGGGACGCATAATCAAGGAACATAACACCGGTTTATACGGTTCCTAGGGCGGCATGAGTGGAACAAATCACCAAGCAAGAGGTTTAGCCTTCCACCCATTACCAATATATAGATGATTTAGTTTAAGAGTTTATATAGTGTGATATCCCAACAATAACTTCAACATGAAGCAAGAATCTTCAAATCTTCATCTGCAACTAGTAATGCTATAAGAGGGGCTGAGCGAAGCTTACATAGCCAAACAAAGGTTTTGCTAGGTTGGGTGGTTAGACAGATTCATGGTTACAATAGGAGGCTGACAAACAAACATGGGCATCTAGGCAATAAGCTAAAGAGCGAGACTTCTAGCAATAGGCAAAGATAGTAATGATATCTGGGTCAGGTCATCTTGCCTGTCGAGTCGTCGATGGGATCTTAAGACGGCTCCTCGTACTCAACCTCGGTAGTAACCTCGTTCTCGTTCTCGGTCTCGGCTTTCGGCTCTACTCAACACAAGAACACAACGAGGCACGAGAATCAAACAAGGTGCAATGCACAATCAACATGATGCACGTATGATGCATGTATGATGCAATACATGTCAAGGTAGGAAGCACACCAGAACAACACAAGACAACGGGATTAAATGAGGCCGGAATCCACATATAGCGAATCCGGTAAGTCCTCATATGCATATGTTGAAATTGGTCCAGATCTGAACAAACCTTAAGTTAAAGTTGTTAAACATCAAGTTAACATGCACCATGATGATCTACACGAAATTTTAGTCAAGTTTCATATAAAGTTTGTGAAAGAACATGCGGTGCCCCCATGTTTGGTTTTGGTAATTGATGACAATCTCTATGGACTAATGGTTGCCTTGAGTTATATTTGAAGGGTTTGTCCATAGGCTTTTCTTGGAGTTCATTTGTTGGTTTCAAGGAGAGTTTGTGATGACCAAGGTGCTATTAAGGAATTATCCAAAGATTGGTCTTGTGAGTGTTGAGCTTATTGCAAGCATGTCTTGAAGAAGAAGAGTGTGTTATCATTCATGTTTACCTTCAAGACATCATCCAAATGAAGAGAGTTGGAAAGATTCAAGGTTGATCAAGACTAAGTGAAGGAGTGAATCAAGTTGATCAACACACAAAGTGTAGAAGATGTACCGAGAGGGATCAAGCAATCCCATGGTATGATAAGCATTGTCAATCACGCTTTGTGTACTAACCCATGTTCTTCGTGAGAGTTCTTTGTGGGGTTAGGTTGCGGTGTGCAAGTTCAAGTGGAGCATCACAAAGAAATCAAGTGCTTGAATCTTGCCGTCCATTGTCGTGACAATGGACTTGTGAAGATATGCCGAAGAGTGGCTCACCCATAGAGGAGTATGGGGGAGCAATCTACTAGTCTTCACCGAGACAACGCAATCAAGAAAGATGGTCCAACTTGAGGAAGTCAAGATCGTCTACATCTAGCTCAAGTGGACTTTGTGCAAAGCAAAGGTTTGCCCTTGATAGGTTTTCTATTTTACCGGTCTCGTGGTGGTAGTTGGGAGACCGGGTTATAGGATCGTTTGCCATACTATCAAGGGGGGCTCTCAAGTTGGTAGCTTGATCGTATCGTTAGTAGAGAGCTCAAACCATTGCATCCTTGCATCATGTTTCTTGGTTCTTGTTTGGTTCTCTTTGTAGTCTTAGAGCTTATGGGCATCTTGATGACAAGCTTGAGTTCATCGAAAACGGAGTTCACATGTGTCTTCTATGATGTTTTCGGTGTTGGAGTTTTTATCGGTCTTATCCGAGAAAGGGTTCTCACCATTTTCTTTTGGGACTTTTCTAATTTGCTTATTATTGGTTTTTCTATCAAGATTGTGTTAGCCCTTGTCGCTAGCTTTCCAACAAACTTGGTTTCATCGAATTCGGAGTCCGTATGCAAAAGTTATTGACGTTTTGGTGTACTGAAAAGGCTGCAGCGGTACTACCGCGGGTAGGAGCGGAAGTAATTTTTTACTACCGCTTTCGGAAGCGGTACTACCGCTTTCGGGAGCGGTACTACCGCTTGGAGCAGTACTACCGTGGCTACTTCCGTGGCTACTTCCGCTCGGGACCAAAAACTCGTCACAAGTCCAGCGGTGGTAGGCACGGATGTAATTTTTTAGTACCGCTCGCAAGCAGTAGTACCGCTACCGCTTGGAGCAGTACTACCGCGGCTACTTCCGTGGCTACTTCCGCTCGGGACCAAAAACTCGTCACAAGTCCAGCGGTGGTAGGCATGGATGTATTTTTTTAGTACCGCTCGCAAGCAGTAGTACCGCTACCCTTAGCAGTACTACCGCTACCCCTAGCGGTAGTACCGTGAGGTCAAGCGGTACTACCGCTCCGACGGTTTTTCAGGACTTTTTGCCTCCTCGCTGTTGTTTTTCTAAGGAGTACTAATGCCCTAGCGGTAGTACCGCTCCTGGAGCGGTAGTACCGCTCTGTGCGGGCTGTGAGCATAACGGTTGGATTTTTCCCCACCTATAAAAGGGGCTCTTCTTCCCCAATGAACCTTATCCTTCGAGCTCGTGTTCTTCCCCCATTGTTGACCTTCTTCGAGCTTGCTATCTCTCAATCCCTCCATGGATTCTTGCTAGTTTTGGGGGGAAAAGAGAGAGGAGATCTAGATCCACATTTCCACCAATCACTTTCTCCTCTAGGTGAGGGGAACCCCTTGGATCTTGATCTTGGAGTTCTTGGTGTTCTCCTTCTTGTTCTTCCTCTCATTTCCCTCCCTAGCATTAGTTGCTTTGGTGGGATTTGGGAGAGAAGGACTTGGGCACTCCGTGTGCCCTTGCCATTGCATTTGGTGCATCGGTTTGAGTTCTCCACGGTGATACGTGGAAGTGAAGTTGAGAAGCTTATTACTCTTGGGTGCTTGGTACCCTTGAGCTTGTTCCTCTTGGGTGCTTGGGCGCCCTAGACGGTTGTGGTCACCTCGGAGCCATATTCCATTGTGGTGAAGCTTCGTGGTGTCGTTG
>LR738711.1:157343441-157380969 GCA_902687465.1 Secale cereale | reverse complement strand
ATAGATATATTGTTTCTTGTCATATATCTTACTATCACCTAGTTGTTTATCTTGCTTAGCATAAGTTGTTGGTGCACATAGGTGAGCCTAGTTGTTGTAGGTTTTGTGCTTGACAAATTAACCGCTAGGTTTATTCCGCATTTGTTCAAGCCTAAACCGTAATTATTTTAAAGCGCCTATTCACCCCCCCCCCCCCTCTAGGCGACATCCACGATCTTTCAGTTTGTTTAAAACGGAGCTACGGTCTAGACGATATGAGCAAAACAAGTTAAGCATGGCAACGGTGCAAGATGCACCCAAAGATCAAGCAAAACATACTCCAAACATGTTCACAAGATGATATTGTGATTGTACATGCAAAATCACACAACTTTCATATAGGGCACGCTCAAAACGGAGCAACGGTTCAAAACATACACTCGAAACAAGATTCAATGCAAAGCTGAAATTACAGCCACATAGCAACTTTGTAGCAAGATATATATACTCTACAGCACTCAAACATGGTGACAAGAATCATGGACATGAAGTAGACATATCCTATAGCAAACAACTCCATTGGAGCAACTCCATATGAGGCATGGACCATTAGCAACAAGCTACAACATTTTGATCATGACGCTAAAAACCTGACAGTAATATTTTATAGCAACTTGGGAGCAATAAATAAATAAACTACAGCAAGTCATATGAGCAAGTGAGCTCATGGATGGATAGACAACAACATTTACAACAAGGAATGATCAATGGCCACCCCAAAACTAACATGGATTTGCCTAGGGCATCAAGCAAACATAGTATCAGGATATGACAGATTCCAGACTTAGTAGAATTTTCACTAAGTATAAAACAGTTAAGTTGGCATCGCATGTTTTCAAGCATGTTTAAGTCACCTCAAGTCATATCAAGGAAAATGGTTTGCACCACAACAAAGACCACATTATGGAGATTCTAAAACATATAGGCATGTGACAAGGGGACAAACACATCAATAGCAACGAGCTCTTCAAATCGGCATCTCATAACATGTTACAAAACTTAACAGCCACGTGCACTTTTGCAACAGATATTAACATGGCAATATGAACCCTAACATGCATGCTACAGCAACCATCATGTAAAGCATCTCATGATGAACATTTTGACATCTCATTTGCTTCATTTGGATAAACATGCACCAAGTTATCACATCTCAAACATGGCATGAAAATAACAAGTAGCAGCAGTTTATATCAAGTAGCACTCTTGTCACGAAGATTAAGACATATAGATGAAGTCAAACAAGCATGGCACAATGGAACAAAACGTAGAGCACATCACCACGATCATTTTGACATATCATACACTCAAAACGGACAAGTATGCACAAAGTTACAGCCACTAGAAGTATGCAACAAAATAATCAAAAACCAGGACTTAGTAAAAAAAAAGGAGGGGGTCCCTCGCGGATCGGGTCACGGGGCGGCGCGGGTCGGGTCCGCTGACCCGTTAGGGCACGCGGAGCGGCGGCGATCCGATCTGAAGCGGGGCCGGCGGCGGCTGGCCTCGCCGGTGAGGGGGCGCGGCGGCGCTGCTCCAGCAGCTTAGGGCCTCGCCGGCGGAGCGGCCTGCGGCGGTGCTCGCGGAGGGCGCCGGCGGCGGCGGAGGGCGGCCGGGGCGGCGCTTCGTAGGGCGGCGGCGGAGGGCGCGCAGCCGGCGCGGAGGTAGCCGGCGCGGAGGTCCGCGGGGCGGCGGCGGTCGGCGCGGCCGGCGCCGACGAGCGCGGCGGCCAGCGGCGGCCGGGAGCGGACGGGGGTTGCGGCTGGGAGCGGCGATGCGGTCGGGCCGGGCGGGCCCCTCCTGGGGCCGGCGGGCCGCGGGACGGAGGTGGGACGAGGAGCGGTGGCCGGGCCAATGGGGAGCGGCCACGTGGCGCTGGAGCTGAGGTGGCGCTCCCCTATTGGTCGGGGTGATGTGGCTGTGCGGCGGCGGGCATGTCCGGCCCGGTCGGATGTGTCCGGCGCGGCGCGGAGGGAGGAGGGGCTAGGTTTCGTCCGAAAAATGGACGTGGGGGACGTTTTTATAGGCATAGGGAGCTAGGAGACTCCAAATGGGGAGCGGTTTTCGGCCACGCGATCACAATTTGACGACCGAGATGATGGGAAGGGTTGTGCAGGGTTGGTGGGCTGTTGTCGAGGGGGTCTTGGGCCTCAAAGAAGAGGTTCTTTTAGCCCACTAGGTTAACCGTTGGAGTACCAAACGAACTCCAAACGCGACGAAACTTGACAGGCGGCCTACACGTACCAAAACAACATCGCACGACAAGTCTCACGTCATTCCAGAAATGTTACATGGCCACACACGAAAGAAGGACTCGGGGATGCCACGGGCACGTGTGAGAGTGTCGGAACTCGAAACGGACAACGGGAAGAGACGAGTGGGACCGGATGCAAGTGACAACACAAATGCAATGCAATGCACATGACAACATGACATGGATGAAATGCACACACGCACACAACAAAATGAAGAACCCGAAATGAAAGAAGAGCCCGGAATGGAATTGATGAAGCCATAGTTTCATATATTGCCATATTGGGAAAATGTTACATCTGGGGCATTACAAACTCTTCTCTACTACGAAAAGATCTCGTCCCGAGATCTAGGACTGGAAGAAGGAAGGGTACTCGGAACGAAGGTGATCTTCTCGTTCCCACGTAGCTTCTCGGTCGGTATGGTGTGACCACTTAACTTTCAAGAACTTGATTGACTTGTTGCGGGTCTTGCGCTCAGTTTCCTCAAGAATAGCAACGGGTGCTCACGGTAAGACAAGTATTGTTGAAGATCAATCTCCTCAAACGGAATGGTGCGTTCAGGTGTCTTGAAGCACTTGCGGAGTTGAGACACGTGAAACACATCATGAACATTTGCAAAGTTGGAAGGGAGCTCAAGTTAATAGGCTAGATCGCCTCTTTTGCCAACAATCTTGAAAGGGCCCACGTATCTAGGAGCAAGCTTTCCTTTGATACCGAATCTTTGGGTGCCTTTCATAGGAGAAACACGGAGATATACATGATCCCCAATGTTGAAAACCAAATCACGATGCTTGCCGTCATAGTAGCTCTTTTGACGCGACTGAGCGGCCTTGAGATTCTCACGTATGACTTTTCACATTTCTTCGGCTTCTGAGATCAAGTCATTGCCAAGAAGTTGACGTTCACCAGTCTCGGACCAGTTGAGAGGAGTACGGCACTTTCTGCCATAGAGGATTTCAAACGGAGCTTTGCCGGCACTTGCTTGGAAACTGTTGTTGTAAAAGAACTCGGCAAATGGAAGGAAATCTTCCCACTTCATGCCAAAAGAGATGACACAAGCTCTGAGCATGTCTTCGAGGATCTGGTTCAATCTTTCGACTTGACCACTAGTCTGAGGGTGAAACGCAGTGCTGAAACGGATCTTAGTGCCCATGGCTGACTGAAAGGAGTCCCAGAACTTGGATGTGAACAAACTTCCACGGTCTGAGGAGATAACTTGAGGAATTCCATGTAAGGACGCAATTCTGGAAGTGTACAACTCTGCCAGCTGAGCTGCATTGATGGATTCTTTGACTGGAAGGAAGTGAGCTACTTTGGTTAGCTTGTCAATCACCACAAAGATAGAATCATTCCCCTTCTTGGACTTGGGAAACCCAGTGACGAAATCCATTTCAATGTGGTCGAATTTCCACTCGGGAATAGGAAGAGGTTGGAGGAGACCGGCTGGACGTTGATGCTCTGCCTTCACTCTTCTGCAGACATCACATTCATTCACGAATTGGGCAATCTCCCTTTTCATGCGAGTCCACCAGTAAGATTGCTTGAGGTCTTGGTACATCTTGGAACTTCCAGGATGAATTGAGAGGAGGGAGTCATGTGCTTCGTTCATTATGAGCTTCCTAAGATCACCCTTGGGAACCACAAGTCTGTCCTCAAAGAACAAGGTGTCCTTCTCATCAACGCGATAGCACTTGTATTTGGGAGTACCCTTTGCAATACCATGTTTCACTTTCTGCACCATAGCATCACTGAGTTGGGCCTCACGGATCTGCTCTTCCAAGGTAGGAGCCACTTGAAGATTTGCAAGAAAGCCTTGCGGAACAACTTGGAGGTTGAGCTTCCTGAATGCTTCACAAAGCTCAGGCTGAAATGGCTTGATAAGGAGACTGTTGCAATATGCCTTTCTGCTCAAGGCATCTGCAATGACATTGGCCTTGCCAGGTGTGTATTCGATGCTTGGATCATACTCTTGGATCATCTCAACCCAACGAGTCTGGCGAAGGTTCAGGTTCGGCTGTGTGAAGATGTACTTCAAGCTCTTGTGATCGATGAAGATGTCCACTTTTCTGCCCAACAGAAGGTGTCTCCACGTGATCAAAGCGTGTACCACTGCTGCTAGCTCGAGATTATGTGTGGGGTAGTTCTTCTCATTTGGCTTCAATTGACGAGAGGTGTGTGTCACAATTTTCTTGTCTTGCATTATCACACCACCAAGTCCTTGAAGAGAAGCATCACAGAATACTTCGTAGGGCTTGGACTCATCTGGAGGAGTAAGAACTGGAGCAGAGATGAGCTTTTCTTTGAGAGTTTTGAATGCCACATCACAATCCAGAGACCAATTGTACTTGACATTCCTCTGCAGCAAGTTGGAGAGAGGCTTGGAAATCTTGGAGAAGTTCTCAACGAACCTTCTGCAATAGCTAGCAAGACCAAGAAAGCTTCGGAGTTGCTTGACGTTCTGAGGGGGTTCCCAGTTGACAATCGCTTCAACTTTCTCGGGGTTGACAGCAATACCGTCAGCAGAGATGATATGGCCCAGATACAAGACCATATCGAGCCATAATTCACATTTAGAGAACTTGGCATAGAACTTATGTTCACGGAGTCTGTCGAGAACCAAACGAAGTTGCTTTTCATGATCCTCTTCATTCTTGGAGAATACCAAGATGTCATCCAGATAGACGAGCACAAATTCGTTGGTGTAGGGGTTGAATATGTAGTGCATCATTCTCAAGAAGGTGGGTGGAGCATTAGCGAGGCCAAAAGACATGACTGTGTATTCATAGGAGCCGTAGCTTGTTCTGAATGCAGTCTTGTGAATATCTTCTTCACGGATACGGATTTGGTGATAACCCATCCGGAGATCGAGCTTTGAGAACACTTTAGCTCCTTTGAGCTGCTCGAACAATTCATTGATGTTGGGGAGCGGATACTTGTTCTTTATTGTCATCTTGTTCAATGGCCGGTAATCAACGCAAAGGCGCTCCGTGCCATCCTTCTTCTTGACAAATAAGACACCACAGCCCCAAGGAGAAGTGCTAGGCCTGATTAGACCCATACGCTCTTGCTCATTGAGTTGTTTCTTCAGCTCCTTCAACTCATCAGGGGAGAGCTTGTACGGACGCCGGCATGCTGGCTCAGTACCGGGCTCGAGTTCAATGATGAATTCAACTTGATGATGCGGAGGCATGCCTGGAAGCTCTTCAGGGAAAACCGGAATTTGAGAGATGGCATTAATCTCGCCCTTGTCATTGAGAGAGAATAGCCTGATTGTGTTATCTCGAGAGGCGAAGATAATCACGTCTTCGTCGGAATGAGTAAGCTTGACTTCCTTATTTGCACAATCAATGTGAGCATCATGCTGGGAAAGCCAATCCATCCCAAAAATAAGATCAATGTCGGAGTTGCTGAGAACAACCAGAGAAGCCAGAAAGCGGTAATCACCCATGCGAATAGATACATTCGGAGCATACAAGCTAGAATGCATTTGTTTTGCCGGAGAAGAAATTGCTAATTGCCTTGGTAAAGCCGCTGTGTTCACATTATGCTTGGATGCAAATGGATATGACATGAAAGAATGTGAAGCACCAGAATCAAACAAAACTTTAGCAGGCTTGAGATTGACTGAAAGGTTACCAAGTATCACATCTGAAGAATTCTCTGCTTGAGCTGCATTCATCAGATTCACTCTTGCAACCTTCGGATCATGCTTGACAATAGCACTGCTGACAGGTGGAGGAGGCGGAAGGCGCCTTTGAGTACACTTGTTGGCATAGTGACCCTTCTTGCCACACTTGTTGCAAACCACTTCTGAGAGAGGACGGTAAAAAGGAGCACTTGACTTCGAAGCTTGAAAGTGATTCTTGGACTGATTGCTTGGGTTGGGTGGGTGGGAGAAACCACGGCCACCAGAACTCTTGTTGTTGTTGTTGGAAGGTCAGATCACTTGAGGAGGTGCAAGCCAAAACTTCTGTTGCTTTGCAACCACTTGGGAAGAAGAGGAGGAGTGAACAGTGTCTCTGATCCACTTTTTAGAAGCTTCCATCTTGAGCTGGGCTACCTCTTGCTTAAGTGCCATGTTATAGAATTTATCAAACTCATCAGGCTCGAACAAGGTGAGAGCTAGTTGGAGTTCATCTTTCAGACCACCACGGAACTGATAGATCTTGCTCTTGGCATCTCGGATGTCTTTCTTGGCATAGCGGGCAAGGTTCTGGAACTTGACATTATATTGGTAGATAGTCATTGAGCCTTGCTTCAGGTTGCGGAATTGCTCACGCATACCCTCGATGACACTTGTTGGAATGTGGTGAGAGCGAAAGTCCTTGCAGAAGTCAGCCCACGAGATTTCACGCCCTTCTCTGGAATCTTTGTACTGCTGCCACCAATCTGCGGCTTGGTCCTTGAGTTGGAAGGCGGCAAACTTCACATAGTCCTCTGGCCTCACGTTATTGCACTCGAAATGCTTCTTGATATCTGTTATCCAGTCTTCAGCATCTAGAGGGTCCACACAGTAACTGAATGCCTTTGGTTGGTTTGCCAGGAGCTGGTTGAGTGTAGCAAAGTGAGGTTGGTTGAACAAATTGCCTTGGCCTTGGTTCCCATGAGCACCTTGATTTGCTTGATTTGCTTGAATGTTCTACATCATTTGCATAAGCATCTGGGTGTTCTGGTTCGTCGCTTGCATAATTGCTCTCCAGGCCTCGGATGGATGAGGAGGGGAAGGAGGACGATCAGGAACCTCTTCACCCTCTAGGTTAGCGTTGGGAACCCTTTTAGGAGCCATCCTGAATGAGATGACAACTATTAGCCATTGATTGAAAGAATATATAAGCTGAATCAACGGCTAGAAATTTCAACATAAGTCTTCACAAGAACATTCGAACAAGATGAACGAATGTAATCCACAGTTTAATAGTAACAACAATCTTCACGAGAAGCCACTTGGGAGAACAAAAGGTAAATAAAAACAACAAGGAGCAGATAGAACAAATACAAGATAGAAGCTTCGTTCGACATATTCGTGCTTAAAGCTTATGGAACGTGTTACAAAACGGTTTTGCAATCCCCGGATCAGCATAGCCAAGGACCCTTTAAGATGCAACTCCCGATCGGAACAACGGCCATAAAACTACTTCACTCAATGTAGAACCCCGAACTCCATATCATGCATTCGTTGGAAGAATGCCTATGAGCTACTAGATGAACCCACCTATTAATTTCCGAAAGTTTCCAGTTATGCAATCAGGTGTTGGGGATACAGGGGAAGCATCGCGCACCCAACTCTAATCCTACATCCAGCTGTATCCATCCTTCAACACATAACCAGTTATTTCCGGAAACCGTTTACCTCGGACCTTCGAAACGCATCTACTATACAAGCTATGGCAATACTCCCGAACTACCTCCCCATTACTGGGTGATGTTGGGGTTATCTTGCCACTAACCGCATAGGAGAGTTTTCGATGTCGGCCGTCTTAAGTATTCCAGAACTGCTGCGATATATTTGTGACGACAACACCTCGGAGCTCAACTCCCCGGGACACTGCCACAACCCCTAAATGACAGGAGGCATCGAGAACAATGTTCTCGTCACAAAGACATCGGAACAATCCAAACAATACTCGCGTGAACCTAAAAAAAATTGGTGAATTTTTTAGAGTAGAAGAGACAAGTAATCGTCAGGAGTCCTCGCCAGAGTGAAAAGAGATGAGGAGCAAAAGAAATCCTACTCTCCGATATATATATATATATATATATATATATATATATATATAGGACTCAAAACATTTTAAGTGTGTGCCTAGACTCAACCGTCAATGATTCGATCAATCAGTGTGGGCTTCTAGGTCGGAGAAGGCTCTGAATACCAACTTGTAATGCCCAGGATGGGATTATACCTCCTACGTGTCGAGGCACGACTTAAAGGTATAAGCCCATTCTAGAATGATCTCAAGTTTGGTATCTTTGCACGACTCATGTAAAAATAGGGATGAAATTGCAAAAGGATAGTTGGCTTACACTCGCCACGTCATACAATTCATTACATAAGCAAAACATCATCCAAATAACATCACAACCCGACTACGGGGGAAGATCCAAATGAAAGATACCAAATACATAAAGCCACAGGACCGAATCGCCCCTAGTAGAAACCACTACTGATCATCGGGATAGCACACATAGTATCTACTACGTTCTTCATCGAACTCCTAGTACAGCTCTGTGCCATCACCTGAGTATTCTCGGAATCCCGTGCTCAAGATATTTCGACTAAGGTAAAACTAATCCAGCAAATCCTCCCGGCGTGCCGACACCCTGACAGTAGCCGCGCATATCTAGTCTCAGGCCACGACCGGATGGGCGATTCTACAGGTTATACCAGATACCTCGGGTTTCCCTAAGGCGGCCCCGCAGAACCCCCAGTTTGGACCAACACTCATGTGGAGCACTGGCTCGGGTTGTTGATTAAGAAAAGGGTTTGCAACGCCCTATGCAAGTTTTAGTTGTTAGGCAAATGGAGTACCAATGTTGGGACTTGCTCGAAGAGTTTTAGTGCTAAGCGAGTTATCAAGGGGGGGCCATAAACCCCAACCGTGTTAGGGACGCATAATCCAGGAACATAACACCGGTTTATACGGTTCCTAGGGCGGCATGATTGGAACAAATCACCAAGTGTAAGGGCATATTTCTCCCTAAGTAGTTTTGGTGATTGATGACAATGCATTTGCGGACTAATCGTGTGATCTAAAGCTCCCATAGGTATATGTCACTTAGGCACAAGACGATTGCCTGCCCCTCGGATTTGATGGAAGTCGGTGTTTCCTTTTTGCTCCCTGTCGGTGGCTTTGAGTAATAGGAAAGCCGTACTATTAAGAGGGGGTCCATTTCGGAAAGGTTTGGGTGGAATCAACACGTACACATCTTACTCTCACACCACCTTTCCCTTGCTTCTCTGGAGTTCCAACCGTTTATTATCGTATATGCAAACCATGACTTCTTAACTAAAACATCTGCCTGGCAAGCGGTAGTACCGCTCCATAAGCGGTAGTACCGCACAACCACACGGTAGTACCGCCTGAAGACACGGTAGTACTGCACCAACGGTAGTACCGCGGCTCCAGAACGGTAGTACCGTGTATCTGGCCCGGCACTGTATTAAGTGTGGAAGTAGGTGCGGAAGTAATTTTTTACTTCCGCATCCTATGCGGTAGTACCGCTTGCTCCAAGCGGTAGTACCGCGTCGTGTTTTGCTACTACCGTATTTCTACGGATGTAGCCACGGATGTAATTTATTTCATCCGTGGCTGTCATCTTCTCGCTTGTTTTTGCCTAGCGGTAGTACCGCTCCCAGAGCGGTAGTACCGCTCAGCAAGCGGTAGTACCGCAACTTACGTGCGGTACTACCGCTCTCTGCGGGCAGAAAACGTGCATAACGGTTGGATTAGCTCTCCCACTATATATAGGGGGTCTTCTTCCCCAAGAAGACTCACCTCTTCCCCCTCATACTCCATTGTTGCTCCAAAGCTCCATTTCTGCCCGATCTCTCTCCCTAGCCAATCAAACTTGTTGATTTGCTCGGGATTGCTTGAGAAGGCATCGATCTACACTTCCACCAAGAGATATTTGATTCCCCCCACTAATCCCTTGTGGATCTTGTTACTCTTGGGTGTTTGAGCACCTTAGACGGTTGAGGTCACCTCGAAGCCATATTTCATTGTGATGAAGCTTCGTGGTTTCGTTGGGAGCCTCCGAGTTGTGGAGATATCCCCAACCTTGTTTGTAAAGGTTTGGTTACCGCCTTCAAGGGCACCACTAGTGGAATCACGGCACATTGCATCGTGTGAGGGCGTGAGGAGAATACGGTGGCCCTAGTGGCTTCTTGGGGAGCATTGTGCCTCCACACCGCTCCAACGGAGACGTACTTCCCCTCAAAGGGAAGGAGCTTCGGCAACACATCCTCGTCTCCACCGGTTCCTCTTGTGGTTATTTCTTACCTTTACTTGTGCAAGCATTACTTTTTTAACTCCTATAGCTTGCTTGTGAATTTGTTATCTTTACTTTCCATTAGTTGTCATCTTAGTAGAATATCTAGACAACTTACTTTGACGCTTAATTTAAAGTGGTTAAGAAAAGCTAAAAATTGTTAGTTGCCTATTCACCCCCCCCCCTCTAGTCAACCATATCGATCCTTTCAATTTGTATCAGAGCCTCATCTCTTTTTAAGGACTTTACCGTCCAAAGAGTATGGGTGACAACGTAGTCGAGACGGAGGATCATTCCGGTGGAACTTCGTCCTTGCCTACGTCAGATGGGGGAGCCTCGGTCTCTCGTGAGGAGTTCAATGTGGCCTTGACCACATTGAAAGAATCACTAGCGAGCAAGGTCAAAGGCATGTTTAAAGAGTTGCTTGAGGGGCTTAAATTGTCCACCGCATCGTTGGAAGTGGTTCGTCCAGCTACCAACGTGTCGGAGGCTAATCCCGACAAGGGAGAAGCTAGTAGTGAACAAGCCCTTGTTACTAAGAATGGGAGTGGGATCTTTGCCCACTCCGCTCCTCCTACTCACTATGGAGGACCCGTTCCCACACCGCATTTAAATTCCGTTGGGCCTCCTCCCAAGTTTATCAAAAATTCTGAATTTGCTACTTGGGTGTTTCGTTTCAAACGTCATATTAATCATTGTTCTACTAATCTTTGGAGAATCATTGAGCAAGGCTTTTATCCGCATGATCCCGACAACATGACTCCAAGAGAAACTGCGGATCATCAATTCAACGAGTCCGCTCTTTGCATTCTTCAAGATTCCATCCCTCCTGAAGACATTGCACACCTTCGACCCTTCACTGTGGCCAAGGAAGCTTGGGAGCATGTTGGCACGATGTACAAGGGAAGCACCAGTATTCAACGCTCCAACTATGAAGTTGTGCAAGATGAAGCTGATGAGTTTGCTATGATCGAAGAAGAAGATCCTCGTGAACTTTATCAAAGATTAATTATCCTTGCGGTCTCTCTTCGAGATCATGGCAGTAAGGATACAGATGACAATTAGATCAAGCGCAAGTTCCTCAAGGCCATGATGCCCTACCATAAGGCCATGTCCTCTGTCATTCGTCAGAGACCGGACTTCCACCACTTATCCTCAAATGAAGTGTTGGATGAGTTTGTTGCCATGAGGATCTTGGATGTGACCGCCGACAATGTGGTCTTAAGAGCTCAATGATCGAAGAAGCCTAATCTTGCCCTGAAGGCCAAGGCTTGTGTGGAAGAGGAGGAGGTGGAAGATGATGATGAGTGTATCCCCGAGGACACCAAATATGCCTATCATGAGCACATGGCTCTTGCTTCAAGGCAATTCTGGGGCAAGAAGAACACAAGACCCAACTTCAACAGGAACAACTCTAGTGGGAACAAGGGGAAGCAATGAGTGAGGACATGCTTCAACTGTGGAAATGTAAGCCACTTCATTGCGGATTGCCCATATGAGAAGAGAGAAGACTTTGGAGGCAAGCTTATCCGGAAGGACAAGTCAAAGTCCTATCCTAACAAGAACAACTTCAACAAGAAGACTCCTCCGAAAGTGTTGGTGGCCCAAGAAGAATATGCTGAGGATGATGATAATGATGAAGATGATGAGACGGTCACCATGGCCACAATTTCCATTGCTACTACTCCGCACACATCTCTCTTCGACTCGCCTAATGAGAACATCACCGCCAAGTGTCTCATGGCCAAGGCCACCAACAAGGTAACCCCAAACATCAATACTACTATCTCTTCTAATCCTTCATTGACGAATTGTATTGATGAGAGTGAGGGTGCTAAGGAGGGAGAAAATGAATTTGAATTGTTCATGAAAAATCTCAAGGGCAAACCCAAGAAGCATTTTGTTGCTCTCTTGGAACAACTCGGTGAGGCCAACGACATGATCGAGGCTCACGAGGAAACCATTACTAAAATGGAAGGACATAGTCGAGACTATGCCGATGAGATATCGGATCTCTATAACGCCCTAGAGGAAGAGCGTGGTCTTTGTTTGGCTCTTGAGGAGTCACACAACGATGGTCATGCTAAATTAAAGAAAGATCTTGATCATGCTTTAGTTGTCTCTCGTGTGCTTAATTCCGAGAAGACAAAACTTGAGGTTGACCATGCTAAACTCAAAGAGGAGTTTGACATACTTGACAAGGCTCACAAGGCCTTGAAAGGTATGCATGCTACTCTCAAGGAGTCTCATGATCAACTCCAAGTTTCGCTAACCAAGGAAAAGGCTATCTTTCCTCGCATGGTTTTAATTGATAATGCAAATGCTACTAACCCATGTTGCGAGCATGTGCATCTTGTTGAAGACAATGCCGAGTTGAAGAAGCAACTTGAGAAAGGCCTTGTGACTTGCATACAAGGTGAGAAGAACCTCAACACCCTTTTGAGCAATCAAAAGGAGGTTGTGGCAAAGGAAGGAATTGGGTTTGTTCCTAAGCCCAAGAAGAAGAAGAATGACAAGACCAATCAACCACCCCCTCTCCGACAATCTTTTGTGAAATAAGGAGAGGGCACATCAAAGAAGAAGAAAATGGTGGAAAGTGGTGGTGTCAAGAAAAACTCCACCTTACCATCAAACATGGCCAGTGACTTTAATCCTTCATATGTTTTATGTCGTGCTAGTGATGGTCATGTGTTTGCTAAATTTGTTGGTTCTTCTTATGAGTACATTGAATGGTCCATTTGGGTTCCTAAGACCCTTGTTACTAACCTCAAAGGACCCATTACCAAATGGGTACCTAAATCCAAGCATTGATCTCTTGTAGGAGTTTGCTTCCGGTGGGGGATCATGGTTGCTCGATAGCGGAGCCACAAATCATATGACCGGAAGCAAAGACTTGGTGGTGGACGTGCATCTAGGTTCATCTATGGCCACCAACGTCGAATGGGGTGATGCTTCATCTTCTAAGGTATTGGGGCTTGGCAAGGTTGTTGTCTCTCATGATCTCACGACCGAGAAAGTCATGCTTGTTGAGTCCCTTGCATAAAATTTACTTTCTGTTCGCCAACTTGCACTCATGGGCTTTGCTACATTCTTTGATATTGATACCGTGGCCCTCTTGTGGAGCAAGACTCTTAAAGTAGCCTATGTTGGGCATGTCGAGAACGGCCTTTATGTGGTTAACTTCTCGAAGCAACCCACTAAGGTCGCGACATGCCTAATGGCTAAAGTTGATGTGGGATGGCTTTGGCATCGCCGTTTGGCCCACGTCAATATGAGATCTTTGCAAAGTCTTCTCAAGGGGGACCATGTCCGTGGACTAACAAATGTTAGCTTTGCCAAAGATCGTGCTTGCAGGGCTTGCATTGAAGGAAAGTTACATGAGACGGCTCACCCTCCCACGACTATCATCTATTCAAAGAGACCCTTAGAGCTCCTCCACATGGACCTCTTTGGGCCTCCATCTTTTGATAGTCTTGGGGGTAGAAAGTACTGCTTGGTGATTGTGGATGAGTACTCAAGATACACCTGGGTATACTTCTTCAAGAAGAAGAGTGAGACCCAACAAACCGTGATCAACTTTGCAAATGAAGCTCAACGACAACATGAATCAAAGATTTTGATGACCAGAAGTGACAACGGCACCGAGTTCAAGAACTACACCTTGGATGAGTTTCTTAGTGATGAGGGGATCAAACATCAATATGCAGCCCCATATACCCCTCAACAAAACGGTGTAGCGGAGAGAAAGAACCGAACTCTGATGGATGCGGCAAGAACCATGATGGCTGAATTCAAATCTCCATACAACTTTTGGGCCGAAGCCATCAACACCGCTTGTCATGCATCAAATCGGCTCTATCTCCGCAAAGGCTTGAACAAAACTCCGTATGAGATTCTTACCGGTAACAAGCCCAATCTCAAATACTTCCGGGTATTCGGGTAAGGTTTATGAGGCGCTCGAAGACCCTGATTGGCTCAATGCCATGCATGAAGAACTCCATAACTTCGAGCGGAACAAGGTGTGGCGTCTGGTGCCAAGGCCAGAGGAGAACCATAATGTCATTGGAACCAAATGGATCTTTAAGAACAAGCAAGATGCTCATGGCATTGTCATCCGCAACAAGGAGCGTCTGGTGGCTCAAGGCTACTCCCTAGTCGAGGGTATCGACTACAGTGAAACCTTTGCCCCCGTTGCTCGTCTTGAATCCATTCGTTTGTTGCTTGCCTATGCTTCCCATCATAACTTTAAATTGCAACAAATGGATGTGAAAAGTGCATTTCTTAATGTTCCTATTAATGAGTTGGTGTATGTTAAACAACCCCCGGGGTTTGAGGATCCTAAGCTCCCCAATCACGTGTACCAACTCAATAAGGCACTCTATGGCCTTAAACAAGCCCCACGTGCGTGGTATGAGCATCTTACCGAGTTGTTACAAGATCGTGGGTTTGAAATTGGTAAAATCGACCCCACTCTTTTTACTAAGAAGGTCAAAGGGGAGTTGTTTGTATGCCAACTATATGTTGATGATATTATCTTTGGTTCTCCTAACAAAGCTTTCAATGATGAGTTCGCCGCACTCATGACCACACATTTTGAGATGTCCATGATGGGAGAGTTGAAGTATTTCCTTGGGTTTGAGATCAAACAAAGAAGAGAAGGCATCTTCATCAAACAATCCAAGTACACTCAAGACATGCTCAAGAGGTTCAATCTAAGTGATGTCAAGCCGGCTACTACTCCAATGCCAACCAAATGCCAACTTGACATTGATCCCAATGGTAAAGTGGTGGATCAAAAGGTATATCGCTCTATGATCGGATCCTTGCTTTACCTTTGTGCATCTAGACCGGATATTATGTTGAGTGTAGGAATTTGTGCACGGTTTCAAGCCTCACCTAAGGAGAGTCACTTTGTGGCTGTCAAGCGAATCTTTCGATATTTGGCTCATACCCCAAACTTTGGCTTATGGTACCCGAGAGGAGCAAACTTCAACCTTGTAGGTTTCTCTGATTCTGACTGGGCGGGAGACAAAGTGGATAGGAAGTCCACTTCGGGAGGGTGCCAATTTCTTGGTTGCTCTCTTGTTAGTTGGTCTTCCAAAAAGCAAAGTTGTGTGTCTCTCTCGTCCACCGAAGCAGAGTATGTGGCTGCTGGCAGTTGTTGTGCTCAACTCTTATGGATGAGGCAAACTTTAAATGATTACGGTGTCACTTGTGACAAAGTGCCTCTTTGGTGTGACAATGAAAATGCCATCAAGATTTCTCTCAACCCGGTGCAACACTTCAAGACGAAGCATATAGAGATTCGATATCACTTCATCCGGGATCACATAAGGCAAGGAGAGATCGAGCTTCACTACATCAACACTCATGATAACCTTGCAGATATCTTCACGAAGCCATTAGATGAAGCAAGATTTCGTGAGTTAAGGCATGAGCTAAATATCATCGATTTGAGCAATGTGGCTTGAGTCTTTGCACACACTCCTCACACTCAATATAGTTATCTTGTCTAGATGTAGGCATGGACATAGGGGGAGTACTGTTCTCTCAATGAACCTTTCCTCCCCCCCATTATGCATAAATTGATCAAGTCTTTATCATTTGCCATACATAGTTGGTTTAAGTGCTTCAAGACGAGTATTGGTCATGAGCCCAAGGATAGTTCTTTGCGGTGCCATACCAACGAACTCAAACATAGGTGGCCTCGGCCACCGCCCTCCTCTGTGGAGTTGCGTTATTTGCCTCGCTTGTGCGTCCTTTTGCTTTTCCTCTTTTCCTTGCTAAAAGCCTCGTGTCGAAACGTGTTTGTTCTTGGAGGAGCGGTACTACCGTGCAAGGTTACGGTACTACCGCACAGGAGGTTACGGTACTACCGCAAGTCCAGCACGGCAGTATTTATTTACTGCCGCTGGTAGAGCGATACTACCGCTTGGCGTGCGGTACTTCCGCCCAAGGGGTACTACCGCGATGACCGCGGTACTACCGCACATATTCGCACGGGTGGGGGTTATAAGCGGGCAGGGGGGGTTCCAACTCCCCCATACCCATTCACCCCTAACCCCCACGCCGTCCCTCTCTCTCCCTCTCAAGAACGCCGCTGGAGGACCTCGCCGGATCTCCTCCCTCGGCCACTCTCCTCGCATTCCGACCGGTGGGATCGCTCCCCACCTCGCCCTCTTGCCATGGATGAAGGTTTCTCCCCTTTTCCCCTCTTCTTGTTGCCTTGTTGTTGTTTTAGGGTTAGGGGAGATGCTTAGTGTTCTTGCGTTCTTCGTGTTCTTATCCATGGAAGATTAGGATGTAGGAGAGTGGTCTTGCTCTAGAAATGCTAGTATGTGTGTTGCTACCAAGTTACTATGATCAGCCGTAGTACCGTTGCTCGATCTACGCGGTCTTATCCAGATCAGTTCTTTTCAGATCTGATCCGAGCGGTACTACCGCTGGAGAACCGCGGTACTACCGCCCGATCTGGTCCAGATCCGTTCGTCAGATCTGTTCCAGGGCGGTACTGCCGCTGTCCTCCGCGGTACTACCGCTCCGGAGCGGAAGTAAAATTTTAGTACTGCATACCGAGCGGTACTACCGCAACCCCGACGCGGTACTACCGCTCCGTAAGCAGTACTAGTTTTTTACTTCCGTTTCTGATCACGGAAGTAAATTTTTACTACCGCAGAGTGTGCGGTACTACCGCGCCCATCAAGCGGTACTACCGCTCACTCAGCGGTACTAATTTTTTACTTCCGCATCAGGCAGGCAGTACTACCGCTTGTGTCATAGTACCTTCGTAGCACGCACATATTCCCCTTTCTACTCGTTTCTTGTGCTTTTTGAGGCTTTTGCATTGATTTTCTTTGTGCTTTCGTCGTGTTCTTGTGTTTGTGTTTTAGGTGGTGGCTCCGGTTTCGATGCTCGTCGTACCAATCCAGTCCGCGACACCGGGTCCAAGCGTCTGCGCAACCCCAGTGATGTGCCAGAGGGCTCCAATCCCCAGCGCAAGTTCAAGACCTCCGCCAACAAGCAAAAGGAATCCTCGATGACTATGGAAGAAATGCCAGCTAATGAGTTCATGGCACGGAGGAAGCACAACCACTATGGAGAACCCCGTGCTCAGTTTCATGGAGATGAGCTTTTCTGGACTAAGCAGCAGTATCGCATCTACACAGAGGTGCTCAAGAGCAAGACCAACCTATACGTGGATGCTCACTGGGTGGACGTGGCCCACATGCGGAGGGACACCAACCGGGCCTACTTTGCCGAGGCTCTGGATCTGGTCGAGCAGTTTGGACTTGAGCACCTCATGACCTTTCAGCATGATTTTGATCCAGAGATCATTGCTCAGTTCTATGCGTTAGTCCTCTTCCACACCAAGGATGATCGCCCAATGACTTGGATGAACAATGGTCACAAGATGACTTCATCTTGGAAGGATTTCATGGATCTTTTACAGATTCCTGACGAGGGACTCCACAACCCAGTTGGAGCTCGGCCTCATGCCAATCCAGAATCTGCCAACAAAGACAAGCTGCTGCCATTCTATGTGGAGAAGACTCTTGCTAGTGGCAAGAAGACATGGGTGTTGAACCCATTTTTGGACATCATGTATCGGATCTTTTGCAACACTCTGTTTCCTCGCGTTGGAGACAAGGACAAGGTCCATGCATACCTGGTTGACATGCTACTGATGTGTGAAGCGGCTCGCACGGTGCAGTCTCCACCACTTGACATATCCCATATCATGTGGTGTGAGCTCCGCTTTGCGATCTACACTCGCAAGGTACCCATCTATGGTCCATTCCTATTTCTGCTGATCTCCAAGACTTGGGAGAATCTATACCCTAATGAGGAGTTCGAGGCCGACTGTATCCGTCATGATCCCATTCGTCTTCACATCAAGACTCGATGGGCCAACACTACCACTCGTGCGCAAGCTGCTGCGGCTCAGATGGGCACTGATGAGGAGCCTGTGGAGAAGGCTGATGAGGAAGGCCCTGGAAGATTTGCTCCTTCCTCCTCAGATCCATCTTGGGCTAAAAAGCTAAAGAAGAAGATGAAGGCACTTTTCTTTATGCAAGCTCAAGGTCAGTACGGGGCTCATGTCACTGACAAGAAGACTCGCCAGCGTGACAAGAAGCTCTTGGCAGTCTATGGAGAGGATGTGTCTAACGGGTCCGAGGACAACATCACCCCTGAGGCAGCTTGGATGGCCCGTCAGGGGTACAAGTGGTCAGAGTCTGACGAGGAGCAGCAGGAGTCCGATGGCGAGTACGATGACTGTGTTCCTCCGCTGGGGCTGCCACCCTTCTTTGTGTCCTCTTTCCCCTTTGTGGTGTCTCGATGCCAAAGGGGGAGAGAGTGATTTGCGTCTTGTGCCGTTTGTTTCTTTTCGTTGGTCGAACTCTGTTTATTTGCGTGCTTTTGTGTCATGTGCGTGAGACTATCGTATGGTGTAAGAAATATGCTTCTCTATCGTTAAACTCATCGTTATGTCTTTATTATTATATCGTGAGCAGTTAGTTCACTTTCCCTTGTTTATGTGCTCAGTTTTATATAAGGAGTATATTATGTGTAGAATATAGGGGGAGCACTGAACCTAGTATGTGTGTTGTGCAGTCCAAAGCACACTCTTGTGTAGGCACACATCCAGGGGGAGCTCGCCTATATTCTAATGTGTAGGATTGCATACTTTCCTATCTTATCCTTGTGCAAATCCCGTATTGTCATCAATCCACCAAAAAGGGGGAGATTGTAAGGGCATATTTCACCCTAAGTAGTTTTGGTGATTGATGACAATGCATTTGCGGACTAATCGTGTGATCTAAAGCTCCCACAGGTATATCTCACTTAGGCACAAGACGATTGCCTGCCCCTCGGATTCGATGGAAGTCGGTGTTTCCTTTTTGCTCCCTGTCGGTGGCTTTGAGTAATAGGAAAGCCGTACTATTAAGAGGGGGTCCGTTTCGGAAAGGTTTGGGTGGAATCAACACATACACATCTTACTCTCACACCACCTTTCCCTTGCTTCTCTGGAGTTCCAACCGTTTATTATCGTATATGCAAACCATGACTTCTTAACTAAAACATCTGCCTGGCAAGCGATAGTACCGCTCCATAAGCGGTAGTACCGCACAGCCACATGGTAGTACCGCCTGAAGACACGGTAGTACCGCACCAGCGGTAGTACCGCGGCTCCAGAATGGTAGTACCGTGTATCTGGCCCGGCACTGTATTAAGTGTGGAAGTAGGTGCGGAAGTAATTTTTTACTTCCGCATCCTATGCGGTAGTACCGCTTGCTCCAAGCGGTAGTACCGCGTCGTGTTTTGCTACTACCGTATTTCTACGAATGTAGCCACGGATGTAATTTATTTCATCCGTGGATGTCATCTTCTCGCTTGTTTTTGCCTAGCGGTAGTACCGCTCCCAGAGCGGTAGTACCACAACTTACGTGCGGTACTACCGCTCTCTGCGGGCAGAAAACGTGGATAACGGTTGGATTAGCTCTCCCACTATATATAGGGGGTCCTCTTCCCCAAGAAGACTCACCTCTTCCCCCTCATACTCCATTGTTGCTCCAAAGCTCCATTTCCGCCCGATCTCTCTCCCTAGCCAATCAAACTTGTTGATTTGCTCGGGATTGCTTGAGAAGGCATCGATCTACACTTCCACCAAGAGATATTTGATTCCCCCCCACTAATCCCTTGCGGATTTTGTTACTCTTGGGTGTTTGAGCACCCTAGACGGTTGAGGTCACCTCGAAGCCATATTCCATTGTGGTGAAGCTTCGTGGTTTCGTTGGGAGCCTCCGAGTTGTGGAGATAGCCCCAACCTTGTTTGTAAAGGTTCAGTTGCCGCCTTCAAGAGCACCACTAGTGGAATCACGGCACCTTGCATCGTGTGAGGGCGTGAGGAGAATACGGTGGCCCTAGTGGCTTCTTGGGGAGCATTGTGCCTCCACACCGCTCCAACGGAGACGTACTTCCCCTCAAAGGGAAGGAGCTTCGGCAACACATCCTCGTCTCCACCGATTCCTCTTGTGGTTATTTCTTACCTTTACTTGTGCAAGCATTACTTGTTTAACTCCTATAGCTTGCTTGTGAAGTTCTTATCTTTACTTTCCATTAGTTGTCATCTTAGTAGAATATCTAGACAACTCACTTTGACGCTTAATTTAAAGTGGTTAAGAAAAGCTAAAAATTGTTAGTTGCCTATTCACCCCCCCCCCCTCTAGTCAACCATATCGATCCTTTCACCAAGCAAGAGGCTTAGCCTTCCACCCATTACCAATATATAGATGAATTAGTTTAAGAGTTTATATAGTGTGATATCCCAACAATAACTTCAACATGAAGCAAGAATCTTCAAATCTTCTCCTGCAACTAGCAATGCTATAAGAGGGGCTGAGCGAAGCTTACGTAGCCAAACAAAGGTTTTGCTAGGTTGGGTGGTTAGACAGATTCATGGTTGCAATAGGAGGCTGACAAACAAACATGGGCATCGAGGCAATAAGCTAAAGAGCGAGACTTCTAGCAATAGGCAAAGATAGTAATGATATCTGGGTCATGTCATCTTGCCTGTCGAGTCGTCGATGGGATCTTAAGACGGCTCCTCGTACTCAACCTCGGTAGTAACATCGTTCTCGTTCTCGGTCTCGGCTTCCGGCTCTACTCAACACAAGAACACAACGAGGCATGAGAATCAAACAAGGTGCAATGCACAATAAACATGATGCACGTATGATGCATGTATGATGCAATAAATGTCAAGGTAGGAAGCACACCAGAACAACACAAGACAACAGGATTAAATGAGGCCGGAATCCACATATAGCGAATCCGGTAAGTCCTCATATGCATATGTTGAAATTGGTCCAGATCTGAACAAACCTTAAGTTAAAGTTGTTAAACATCAATTTAACATGCACCATTATGATCTACACGAAATTTTAGTCAAGTTTCATATAAAGTTTGTTTAAAACGGAGCTACGGTCTAGACGATATGAGCAAAACAATTTAAGCATGGCAATGGTGCAAGATGCACCCAAAGATCAAGCAAAACATACTCCAAACATGTAAGCAAGATGATATTGTGATTCTACATGCAAAATCACACAACTTTCATATAGGGCACGCTCAAAACGGAGCAACGGTTCAACACATACACTCGAAACAAGATTCAATGCAAAGCTGAAATTAACAGCCACATAGCAACTTTGGAGCAAGATATATATACTCTACAACACTCAAACATGGTGACAAGAATCATGGACATGAAGTAGACATATCCTACAGCAAACAACTCCATTGGAACAACTCCATAGGAGGCATGGACCATTAGCAACAAGCTACAACATTTTGATCATGACGCTAAAAACCTGACAGTAATATTTTATAGCAACTTGGGAGCAATAAATAAATAAGCTACAGTAAGTCATATGAGCAAGTGAGGGCATGGATGGATAGACAACAACATGTACAACAAGGAATGATCAATGGCCACCCCAAAACTAACATGGATTTGCCTAGGGCATCAAGCAAACATAGCATCAGGATATGACAGATTCCAGACTTGGTAGAATTTTCACTAAGTATAAAACAGTTAAGTTGGCATGGCATGTTTGCAAGCATGTTTAAGTCACCTCAAGGCATATCAAGGAAAATGGTTTGCACCACAGCAAAGACCACATTATGGAGATTCTAAAACATATAGGCATGTGACAAGGGGACAAACACATCAATAGCAATGAGCTCTTCAAATCAGCATCTCATAACATGTTCCAAAACTTAACAGCCACATGCACTTTTGCAACAGAGATTAACATGGCAATATGAACCCTAACATGCATGCTACAACAACCATCATGTAAAGCATCTCATGATGAACATTTTGACATCTCATTTGCTTCATTTGGATAAACATGCACCAAGTTATCACATCTCAAACATGGCATGAAAATAACAAGTAGCAGCAGTTTATATCAAGTAGCACTCTTGTCACGAAGATTAAGACATCTAGATGAAGTCAAACAAGCATGGCACAACGGAACAAAACGTAGAGCACATCACCACAATCATTTTGACATATCATACACTCAAAACGGACAAGTATGCACAAAGTTACAGCCACTAGAAGTATGCAACAAAATAATCAAAAACCAGGACTTAGTAAAAAAAAGGAGGGGCAACCTCGTGGATCGGGTCACGGGGTGGATCGGGCGCGGAGCGGGTCGGGTCCGCTGACCCGTTAGGGCACGCAGAGCGGCGGCGATCCGATCTGAAGCGGGGCCGGCGGCGGCTGGCCTCGCCGGCGAGGGGGCGCTGCGGCGCTGCTCCGGCGGCTTGGGGCCTCGCCGGCGGAGCGGCCTGCGGTGGTGGTCGCGGAGGGCGCCGGCGGCGGAGGAGGGCGGCCGGGGCGGCGCTTCGTAGGGAGCACAGCCGGCGCGGAGGTGGCCGGCGCGGAGGTCTGCGGGGCGGCGGCGGTCGGCGCGGCCGGCGCGGGCGAGCGCGGCGGCCGGGAGCGGACGGGGGTCGCGGCTGGGAGCGGCGAAGCGGTCGGGCCGGGCGGGCCCCGCCTGGGCCCGGCGGGCCGCGGGACGGAGGTGGGAGGAGGTGCAGTGGCCGGGCCAATGGGGAGCGGCCACGTGGCGCTGGAGCTGAGGTGGCACTCCCCTATTGGTCGGGGTGATGTGGCTGCGCAGCGACGGACATGACCGGCCCGATCGGATGTGTCCGGCGCGGAGCGGAGGGAGGAGGGGCTAGGTTTCGTCCGAAAAATGGACGTGGGGGACGTTTTTATAGGCATAGGGAGCTAGGAGACTCCAAATGGGGAGCGGTTTTCGGCCACGCGATCACAATTCGACGACCGAGATGATGGGAGGGTTGTGCTGGGTTGGTGGGCTGTTGTGGATGGGGTCTTGGGCCTCAAAGAAGAGGTTCTTTTAGCCCACTAGGTTAACCGTTGGAGTACCAAACAAACTCCAAACGCGACGAAACTTGACAGGCGGGCTACACGTACCAAAACAACATCGCACGACAAGTCTCACGTCATTCCGGAAAGGTTACATGGCCACACACGAAAGAAGGACTCGGGGATGCCACAGGCACGTGTGAGAGCGTCGGAACTCGAAATGGACAACGGGAAGAGACGAGTGGGACCGGATGCAAGTGACAACACAAATGCAATGCAATGCACATGACAACATGACATGGATGAAATGCACACACGCACACGACAAAACGAAGAACCCGAAATGAAAGAAGAGCCTAGAATGGAATTGATGAAGCCAAAGTTTCATATATTGCCATATTGGGAAAGTGTTACATATGGGGCATTACAAAGAGTCACATGATCCATAGCACAAGCGAGAGAATACCGAAAGTATGCGATAGGACAAAGTCCTTCTCGGCACTTTTGAGGACAATCCTCACATTACGTTACCAACCGTAAAGATTTAACCAGATATTTAATAGCTATTCAATTTTAACAGGGAAGGTGGAAACGCGAGCCATTATTCTACAACTATTATGCATATAACACTTTGACAGTGTCCATAATTAATTGCACTGAGAATTTAAACAAGTTAATTCTACAGCGTGCTCCCACTCAAATCAATATCTCTCATAATTGATTGTGAGTGATTCAAGATCCGTATTTCAATTGTTCGCCATTGGTGTAACACCACTGATGACGAAAATCTCAACCGGTAGGCCAACTTGCCAATCACATCTCTATGTGACTCTTGTTCATCTTTCGATGCGAGTGTTCCGAGCTCATGACGGTCATGCCTGAACGTCAAGTCAACCAAGTGATCTCGCTCGAGATCTCAACTCACCCGCCTCACACATCCCTATTCGTTCGTACCCGTGTGACACGGCGCACCCCAAAAAGTTAGGTGCCGTGACGGTGCTACACTTGGGAGAACACTAACTACTTGATATTTTTGTGAGAGATCACCCTAATAAAAAGCAACTACCGCGCAATCAAAAAGGGTGCATCAAAAGGGATAAACATCTCAGGCAATTCATAATAGCATGATATGGTGTAGCCCTTTCTGACAGAGAAGTCTTTCATTTCTTCGTATTTGGCATTCGCGTCGGTGTTCACCTTCGCAAAGATTGCCACCACCTTGTCGATGCACCAGATAATATTGCTATCTCTATAGCTAATAAAATAATGCATTACACAAGGTTGACACGCAGGTCATTTGAAGTGCAATCATATGGCTCCAGCCATCATGCCAAATCATGACACGCACGCCATGTTAATCAATTTACATCATATAGACATCTCATACATAATCAAATTATTATGAGCACTGCTATACCACATCATATGCACATGCAAACCCTCCTGCAAAACCAAGTTAGACGTCTCTAATCGGTTCATGCAAAAACTTGTTTTACGTGTCTTCTAAGGCTTCGAAACAAACCGAAGTTACCAACGTCCATCATCAAGTATGATAATTCAAGCGCTAGATTAACTTATCAGGGTTTATGAAACACGAGATAATAAAATCTTGAGCCCCACACTGAACTTCGTCATATGCATGACCCCCGTGCAGATCATATCTGCATTGCCCTTTAGTCTACGAAACATCCATCTTTCTTTTACTAAAGTGGAACCCAAAGAACTGTTAGCACTTCGTTGATCTGTCAATCAGCATGCTCAGGAGCAGCATGAAAGGATCGTTGATTGCCAGAACTTTGTCAAATTCCACAATGCTGTCAAGATCAGGACTACACAAACTTAAGGGAAGCAACAAGAACATCGGGTAATAGATTTCATCTGCTACCCGCACAAATAATTTTCAGTAATAGAACTCATCTACTACCTAATTATATTGTGCAACACCCATACATCTCCATGTATTCTAGATCGCAACTTGCATCTACGCATAGCACAGCTCATGATGCCACTGTAGGGTAACTTAGCAGAAAACAAAAATTTCCGACCTACGCACCAGGCCAGGACCACTATGGAGACTGCATACATGGTTTGATCTTTTTCGTTACCGACTCGTAGCGCAGCGGAAGTAGAGTCGATGACGAACGGCGGTGCAGATCCCCACAGCTAGGATTTACAACCTCCCAACTGCGAGGATGTATACCCTCATCTGCTCCTCAGACAGCCCTCCGGGAGGCGGTCGAACAGCCCCCTCGGACGGTGTCGCGGACAGCCCTTCGGGAGGACCTTCGAAACTTGAACGGTCACTCGGACAGCCCTTCGGGAGGACCTTCTAAACTCGGACGGTCACACGGACAGCCCTTCGGGAAGCACTCACAAACTAAGACCAAAACTACGATCTCTCTACAGATTTGCACACATACGTTGTCATCTATCCGGCAGGGCTTCGCCATCTAGAACTAGTTCCTGGCGGAACCCAGACAACCTTACGGCTCAACAAAACTCTTTTCGTGGGAGGGACAGAAGAAGCCAGATCACTGCATGGCACTTGTATGTGAGAAGGGATGAGGTTTGGGCAGCCCCTCACCTCCTATTTATAGGGAAACCAAGGGGTAGGATGGGTATTCTGAAATACCAAAAGTGCCCCCACTTTATGTCACACACAAAGGGTATAAAAGGCATAAAGGGATGACAAGTGGAGCCCCATGGAGGAGCTGCACCCTCCAATGTCCCACCTTCATGGGCCCCCCCAAAGGGGGTTCCTTGATCTCCAAGTCCTTCTAGAAGCCTTTTGGGAAAAGCCCCAAAAGGTGGCTTTCCATAAATATCCCAAAAAGTACTTTCACTATTCATGACGACATTTTTCAGCGTCTGTTCGAACTGAAAATATTTATGTGGGCTTAGAACATTTCCAGTACCCACCAAAATGATTTTCAAAACGTTCAAAAACAATTCCGATTTAGTGATTTTCATCTGCGAAAAGCATCTGAAGTGGTTCCGGCAGCTCCGGAGCATATCCGGTTATTATCCCGGAAAATTCCAGAAAGCTTCCAGAATGATTCTCGCACCCTCCAAGAATTATCAGGCATGTGTCAATACCAATATGACTTAATGGTATCCTCTGAAACAACTTTTCAGTTTCATCGAAACTCATCCAATGACCTCTCTCCGCGGAACCTTTTCCGATGTCCGAAACTTTTCCGGTGTCCGAAATTTTTTCGGTGATTTTCTCTCAGACTCCTTGTCTAGTATTCAGCAGATAGATGACCCTTAAGCATGTGACCCTATAGGTTCGGTGAAGTATAGACATGATCGGAACCCTTTCTGATCAATGATCAACATCGGAGCCGTGGACACCCATATTGACCCCTATACCCACACGAATGAATATTCGAGTGAACCTCCTGTTGTCGTGTGCTATTCCTGTTGCTTCGTGATATGTTACAAATACCCGAGGTGAGACATGTTGGCATTCCCGTGGATCAACAACTTGTCCACTATGCTAGTTACCTCGTTACTGGTATTGTTCTCTTTTCTCGTTTTCGTGTTCCGACATCCCTGTGATCAAATCACACTATGTCTGGCCAGACGATGATGGATACCGTAACACCGAGAGGGCCCAGAGATATCTCTCCATCATCGGAGGAGCAAATCCCAATCTTGAGCTATCAAGTTACTTGACATACTTTTCCATGAACCCGTAAGCCGCCGTAATAGCCACCCATTTACGGATGACGTTTAACAAACCCCAAAGTCCATGAAGCAAGCATGAAGAAACTCGATACTCTCATGGTCTAAGGAATCATGCAAACGTTAACCATCTCTGTGTTATTTACCACTAACTTGTGATGAATGAATCTCATAGCATCACATCAATCTGGGTTGATTCAACACAAATGTTCTCTTAACATTGTGCCCTCAAAGTTGCTGGCATAGACATGCCCATGATTGGGAAAACATAATCATCATGCAACACTTGAGCTAGTCTTAGAGGCATGACTAGGAATACATTTTACCGTTTATTATTCCACACGTGCACATGGGTTTTCCCCAGAGCCTTTATGGATATACGGACTCGGGAACCACAGCAGTTATTGTGACGCCCGGATAGTTAAGCTACAGTAACCCTCTACTAATGACAACACGTCACCGCAATTACTGTTGATAATCTCGTGTTAGTTCGAAACCGGTTCGAACTCAAATTCAAAATGAAGCAAACAATTAAAGTTTTCAAACTTCAGAAATAAAATGTTCTAAATGAGTTAGATAAATCATGGATAATAATGGTGGAGAAACCAAAATTTAACAAAATGTTTAAGTGTTAAAAAAGGGTTAAAGCAATGGCCTAGATAATAAATTAAATGCCTTTTATAAATTATAAAAATATAAAATAGTATTCGGAGTGCCAACCTTTTTGTGGCTGCACCTAATATTGCAATACTAATTAGGTGTCCATCTCCACATTTTACAAAACTCGTTTGCTAACTGGAATAAGTGCAAAACATCAACTAGAAAATGAAAACAGAAAAGAGAAGATAAAAAAAGGGGGGAACGGAAAAATGGCCGAAGACCCACTGTGCACTTGGGCCATCAGTGCACAGTGCAGCCTGGCCCAGCTACATCGGTTTATCCCCTTCCTATGTTCACAGAGGCGAGGTGGACTCCGGGCGCCCGTCCACGTCGCCGATCCGTTGCGTGGCGGCCATCCAGCTCCTCCCCGGCGCCCTACAAGAGCCCAGGCGCCCCCGAAACCCTAGAGCCTCCCCACTTCATCCCCTCACTCTGCTTCGCCCTTCCCCACCTCGTCTGAGCGCCGCCATGGCCGCTGTCCCGTGGAGCTCGCGGCCATCTTCCTCACCGCACCTCACCAAACGTGCACCGGAGTTGCGCATCGACGCCCTCTTCCCCTCCATCGATGCACGCAAGGTCGGAAGCACCGGAACGCCGCCTACATCATCGTCTTCAACCTTTGGAGCCGACCACTGTCGCCTTCGATTCGCGACCACCAGAGCCTCCCCGAGCAAGCTGACCTCCTCTTCGCGATCGTTGTGAGCTCTTCTCCTAGCTCCCCTTCTTCCCTGTCATGATTCGACGTCGTAGACCTGCGCCCGCCCGTGGCCACCATGGCCAGAATTCGTCTCGGCCACCGCCGAGCTCCTGCGCACCTTGTCCGCTTCCGCCCGCGCCCTGTGCGCTCCTCGCCCCGCCCCCTACAGCTACTCCGCGCCGTGCACGTTACCCCAATGCCGCGCCCCGGCTGTGCTGCTCCTGTTTGCCGCTCCTAGCCGCGTCGCGTATTGCTTGCTGCTAGCCGCCGGCTGCGCTAACTGATGTCGCTGCTCTGTCGTTGCCTCCCACTCTACCTGCACCCCGCCTCGCCTCCGTCCACCGCCGCCGGCCCCTGCGCCAGCCGCTGCCGGCACCGCACTGCGCCGCCGCTCCTCGCGCCGTTCGCCGTGGCCGGGGCCAGCGCCCCGCCCCGCCGTTGCCATCTTTGGCGCCCAGCGCCCCTCTACCTGGCCGGGCCGCCTTCGGCCGCGCGCCTCACCACACCCCCGTCGCCACGCCCACTCCGGTCGGGCCACCACTCCTGGCCGCGCCTCCGGCTCCAGCCGCGCTGGCGCCCCGTCACGCCCGCCAGCTTCGCCCCGCGACCGGGCGGGCTATGCCGCGGCCGCCGTCTTCAGGCACGAGCGCTCGCGCCCTTTAACCCGCCCCGGCTGGCCCTGTGCCACTGCCAGGGGGCCCCACTGCCTTGTTAAAAAAAAGAGGAAGAAAAATATAGAATTAAAAAATATACAATTAATTAATTAACTTAATTAAATTGGTTTAATTAAACTAATTAATTAGTTAGACTAATTAATCATCTAGTTACCTAATGTGTGCATGACAGGGGGCCCCACCCCCCTGTTGACCAGTCAAACGTTGACTGGTCAACTGGGACCCCCTGGACCCACATGTCATCCTTTGTGTACACTGTTGTGTACACACAGCTGGGTGCACCTAGCATTTAATCTTTATTTTCGAATTAATAATAATCGCAGAATATTAATAAAACTTTGAAAAATCATATAAAATAAACCGTAACTCGGATGAAAAGGTTTTATATATGAAAGTTGCTCAGAACGACGAGACGAATCCGAATATGTGGTCCGTTCGTCTGCCACACATCTCTATCATACTGAACCTGCAACTTTCCCCCTCCGATTCATTTGTCCGAAAACACGGAACATCGGGGATACTTTCCCGGATGTTATCCCCCTTTGCCATTACCGTGTAGCACCGTGTTAGAGCACCCTAGCACTGCGTGTTCACTTGTCGTGCTTCTCTGTTGCAACTGTTTGCTTTATATTTACTGTTTCTTCCCCCTCTTCTCTCCGGTAGACCCCGAGACTGACGGCGACCCCCAGTTCGACTACGGTGATGACGACCCGTTCTTGCCAGAGCAACCAGGCAAGGCCCCCCTTTGATCACCAGATGTCGCCTATTCTTCTCTCTACTGCTTGCATTAGAGTAGTGTAGCATGTTACTGTTCGGTTACTCCTATTCTGTTGCATAGCCTGTCATAGTTGCTACAACTGTTGATACATGTACCTGCCATCCTAATGCTTAGTATAGGATGCTAGTATTCCATTAGTGGCCCTTCATTCTTGTGTGTCTGCCATGCTATACCATCGGGCCGTGATCACTCGGGTGGTGATCACGGGTATATACAATATACATACTTTACGTACACATGATGATGATTCGGAGATGGGGGCTGAAGGGGCAGGTGGTTCCACACAGGTAGTGGTGGGCCTGGGTTCCCGGCAGCCCCCTGATGGTTACTTTGTGGCGGAGCGGCAGGGCAGGTTGCGACCACCTAGGAGACAGGTGGGCCTGACCCTGGGCGTTGTCCGTGGTTATGTCATAGTAACACGTTTATCGAGATCTTGATATTTGATCTGAGTCTAGCCATTGGCCTATACGCACTTACCAGCTACGTGGGAATAGTTATGGGCACTCGACGTCGTGGTATCAGCCGAAGCCTTCTTGACGTCAGCGACTTAGCGGCGCGCGCCGGATTGGACCAGAACGCCTACTCTGGTATTAGGAGAGGCTAGGTCTGCTTACCGGCCGCCCTCGCAACGTGCAGGTGTGCATTGGGTGATGGGCCCAGACCCTCGTGCGCTTAGGGTTTAGACCGGCGTGCTGACCTCTCTGTTGTGCTTAGGTAGGGTTGCGACGTGTTGATCTTCCGAGGCCGGGCATGACCCTGGAAAGTGTGTCCGGCCAAATGGGATCAAGCATGTTGGGTTATGTGGTGCACCCCTGCAAGGAAGTTAATCTATTCGAATAGCCGTGTCCCTCGGTAAAAGGATGACCCGGAGTTGTACTTTGACCTCATGACAACTAGAACTGGATACTTAATAAAACACACCCAGACAAGTTCCAAATGCAACCCGGTGATCGCTTTCTCACAGGGCGACGAGGGGAGGATCACCGGGTAGGATTATGTTATACGTTGTTAGTTGGTGAATTCTTCAGCTACTCAAGTTGGAGGCTGCCAGAAGTTTTGGTACTTGTTACTTCTCCATCTACTCTCTTCTACTGCTGCAAGATGGAGGCCGCTTGAAGCGTAGTCTTCGATAGGATTAGCTATCCCCCTCTTATTCTGGCATTCTGCAGTTCAGTCCATAGATATTACCCCTTTACACATATACCTTTGCATATGTAGTGTAGATCCTTGCTTGCGGTACTTTGGATTAGTACTCACGGTTGCTTTGCTCCCCCTTTTCCCCTTTTGTTCCTTCTTCTCGGATGACGCAACCAGATGGTGGAGTCCAGGAGCCATAGGATCCCGAAGATGTTTCTACGTGGAGTTCGGCTTTGAGGAGTAGTTAGGAGGTCCCAGGCAGGAGGCCTTGCCTTTTCGATCGTTGCTATATTTGTGCTAGCCTTTTTAAGGCAAACTTGTTTAACTTATGTCTGTACTCAGATATTTTTGCTTCCGCTGACTCTTGTGTATTCGAGCCCTTGAGGCCCCTGGCTTGTAATATAAAGCTTGTATTATTTTAATTTGTGTCTAGAGTTGTGTTGTGATATCTTCCAGTGAGTCTCTGATCTTGGTCGTACACATTTGCGTGCATGATTAGTGTACGGTTAAATCGGGGGCGTCACAAGTTGGTATCAGGTCGACTGCCTGTAGGAATCCCCCTTTCCAACTCCTTGGCCGAAGTTGAGTCTAGTCTTTGAAAAACAAATTTACTAACTTGTTGTGTGGCTTACGGGCCCACAACACCAATGGATGGTATTAGGATCTTTTATTCCTCATCTTTACTCTGGGAATCTAATCTCTCTTCTATTCGGGTTAAATGATTTTACTAATTATGACACTAGGTTCTCGTAACTATTTCTCCCGGAGAGTCCTCGTTCCGGAAGATCACCTGTTTCGTCAGAAGATTCTGAGGATATCCCTCAATATTTTTCCCGAGACCCTTATGCTCATCCCCTTTGCAATTCACTGCCACCGATATATCCCTACGAATATCTGTGTGCATTTGTCATTCTCACGATCGTTACTCGTCGCTCTTGTCGTTACAAGATGCCTCGAAATATTCTCCGTTGTCCCGAGAATCCTTTGAGTTTACTGTCTTGTAGTTTTATTTCACATGAAAACCCTTATGGTTATTTCCTCACATTTATCGAGGATCCGTTCTTCTCAATTGATCACGTGTCTCACAAAATCCTTCGGAATACTTTTCGATCTTTCGAAAATCCTCTGCAGCCTGTTACTCTTGAAATTCTTGCCTGCTTGCATTATGGTTAATTGCATATGACTAGTAGTCTTCGTTAGCATCCATTGTCTTAGCCATTTTTGAGCCTATTGATTCGATGTGTGCGTATGCACACAGTCATCAGGTTATCCTTTTTAAAATTATCTTTCCGGCTCAGACGTCATTCCGAACATGAGTTGGTTCTCGGCAATTCAAACCTTTATTGATTGTCCAACTAAGTGTTTTCAACTTATCCATCCTTGATCAGAGCGTCTGCTTCTGATCCTTCGTTTTGGAAACCATAATTTCTTTCTATTTAAGCACCAGACTAATCAGGTGATTCTTGAATCTGATGCCTCTGCATTCTTTCTCCCTCTGAGTGAGTACCGATACTCACATCAGCTCCGTTGTGGATCGCCCGATCCATTGTTGGATTGTTATCCGACAGTGCCCTTCATATTCAATCACCTTGTGAGTTCTTCCCCTTATACATAATGCCTTTGGTAAATTGTATCCTTTGTTTGGCCAACATGCTCTACTTTCGAGCTGGTGTAACTACTTTTCAAATTTGTGGTATATGTTACTAAGATGCCCGATGGGTTGAACCTATGCCTTTCGCTAATCCGTGAGAACCCGAAAGTTTTCACGAGTCATATTCTTATGGTGTTTTGCCAGATAAATTCCCAACACTACAACTTCGTCCGAACAAGAGGTGAATGAAACGTATGCATTGGAGAAATGGGAGTCGACCTTGAGCTTTTGTTCATGCCCATGGAAACGATGTAGACCGTCTCGGGAGCTTCTTGCAAAATGATTTTTCATCTAAATAATTCTTTCGGTGTCAATAAATTTGATCCCTTGCAGTTATGGTTCCGACCATGCTGTCCTTATTCAATATATCTGGAATAAATCCATTCCAGGCCTCGTCAATTTTTGACAAGGTTAAAGTATCTACTGTCATAGGTCAATGACCTAGTTCAACTTCTATCATGTTCTACCTTCGAGTTTTACCCTCTGATATCTCGAGGATATCATGCCCTTGCACTACACCTTTTGAACTTTTGATGAAGTAATACCTTTGCTTGTCGTAATCACTCTACGGGTTCTAGGTTGCCGTCAACCGAGGACACCGTTTAGTAAATCAAATCCGCTCTAAAAATTTAACACCCATAGTAGATGTTACTGGGAAATTTTTAAACTCAATCTGGTTTTATTCCTAGACTATCGGGTACATCCCTTGTCTAGCTATCTTTGACTGTGCTACCTCGTCCTTCTTTGGTGCACAAATTCTTCAGAGATTGAGCACAACTTGCGTCGAGCTTTCAGCATCTGGTTGCTTGTTCAGTAAGGCAACTTTGATTCCGAGCTTGCATCTTATATATTAATCCTATAACTTGCCACTTCGTCATTCCCTTGCTTGTTGTCGTTGTTGTTTGACTGCATCCTCTTGAAACCTCCCGACAAGTGTGTTGGATCACCTTCAACACTTTGACTTCTTCTGAGATGTCAACTGTGTTCGTGATGAGAAATCCCCTCCTTGCCCTCGATGATTTTTATTATCATCGACAACACCCTTGGCTTCCTTTCATCGCGAACTTGTCCACATTATAAATACAACTTGCTCTCCATCTAGTGTTGCGTTGTGCATTGAAGTATTACTGTCTTCTATGTCGAGAATGTTGTGGGGATTGCTCCACCTCTTAGAAATTCTCGGTATAAAGATACTTCTCATCATCACCATTCTTCCTTGGTCCCCGTGTTGTTTTTGACCGGGTTACCATTATGCTAATGATGCTGCTTGAGTTCTATACTTCTAGCAACCCTATTGCTATGAAGTTAACGATCTACAGTTCATTCTTAGACTGTTGGTTATTGAATCGTCACTCTAACATTGATCTTGCTGCCTAAGGTCATATTCGGGCACACCTTTCAACTAATGATTAATGGTGTATGTTTTTCCTCGAGCATGCAACATCATATCATTTGAATTGATATGTGTCATCCTCTTGTTCACATTATTGTGGAAATCCCTCCGTTTGGAATTCTCGATGAATTGTCGCTAAGCCCATCAGCCACCTCCTCATCCTCTCCTTGGTTTAATGATGAACTATTGTTTCGGGACCCGCTCCCATAAGTTCATTTCCCGAGAATCTTGCAATGTCATTTCGACAATTTGTGTTTCACCTTTTCTTCTCGAACATCGTGAGTCTGAGGTATCATGACACCAATCGGATCTGAATCTCGGTCAGATATGATGGTTGGGACAACTTTCCAGGAGTTATAATATTGGTCCTTTGATGACTCGGTAATATGATGTCATGTCTAGCACCCCTGGCCGAAGGACCTATCATTATAATCTCTTTTGCAAGGATAACCATTCTTCCAGGAGGACATTGTAAGACTTATCTTATAAGTTGCTCCTGATGGATCATTTGTGTATCCAAAGTCTGGCCCTTGATTGAAACACCATATCATTGCTGCCTCGAAGCATGACTATGATACCGTGCTCATCAACAAGAACATTGGAGGCGTGATGCTAAATGTTTCTTGGTCAGTTATCCAAACACCGTTGTATGGGTAACACCTTGATTAATCCTTGCCTCTTTATCTGAATGGTTGGGTACTTGCTCTCCTACCCTGTATGCCATGTTCTTCTTGTCCATAGGAAGGATATACTCCTAATAATCATGTGTAATCACAATGTTTCCTTTCCATTTGTTTGTTTAACCTTTTCTTGATCTATATGATCTAAGCAGAAATAATTTTCTGCTTATGTAAACACCTCGTTGTGCAACTCTGTTAGTAAGACCTTGATTCTATTATTGATAACATTCCGGTACTGCCGGTGGACGAGAACTTGCCTATTGGTCCCCTCGTTACAATGTGCAAGAAAATGGTTCTCTTTGTTCCCCGTCCTTGGTACCGACATTGTTGCCAACTTAGCTGACAGACTATCCTTTGACATGCCTTACTTTCTGTGCAAGATGTCATCGCCCTTCCTACTCTTAACCCACATGGTGGGCCCATAACCCACAGGTCCACTGGATCGAAACCTGACTCTTCTTTACAACCCGGATTCTAATGTATCCTTTGCACCTGGCTTCGTATGTGATTCACGAGCTAAATTATATACCATTATTCATTCTGGAATCAAACATCATGTTATCCTCGTTGTTCAAGTCCCATTCCAGCTTCTGTCTAGGCATCGAATGATTGCCTACCCATTTGAAACTTTGGTACCATCGTATATTGCACTCAACGAATTCACTAAAATACAACTCGGGGGTTACCTCGTGTATTTCTCATTAAGTTCACCGTCAGATGCCCAACTTTGTGGAGATGCTTTCTTCTGGAGTTTTCCCCCTGGTCGCATTCGTAGGACGATGGAGATCCCGAAGAAAGGATGACGACTTGATCACGATGACTTGAAGCAGAGAAATGAAGACATCTATGAAAAGGGATCATTCATCTATGAAAAGGGATCAACCTCTTCGAAAGGGCACCCAAGACCGAGAAGACTCGTTAGGTTTTCGCTACCAGCACCCCCCCCCCCCTTACTCCACCGCTTAAATCTCGGGACGAGATTTGTTGTAGTGGAGGAGAATTGTGACGCCCGAATAGTTAAGCTACAGTAACCCTCTACTAATGACGGCACGTCACCGCAATTATTGTTGATAATCTCGTGTTAGTTCGAAACCGGTTCGAACTCAAATTCAAAATGAAGCAAACAATTAAAGTTTTCAAACTTCAGAAATAAAATGTTCTAAATGAGTTAGATAAATCATGGATAATAATGGTGGAGAAACCAAAATTTAACAAAATGTTTAAGTGTTAAAAAAGGGTTAAAGCAATGGCCTAGATAATAAATTAAATGCCTTTTATAAATTATAAAAATATAAACTAGTATTCGGAGTGCCAACCTTTTTGTGGCTGCACCTAATATTGCAATACTAATTAGGTGTCCATCTCCACATTTTACAAAACTCGTTTGCTAATTGGAATAAGTGCAAAACATAGACTAGAAAATGAAAACGGAAAAGAAAAGATAAAAAAAGGAGGGAAGGGAAAAATGGCCGAAGACCCACTGTGCACTTGGGCCATCAGTGCACAGTGCAGCCTGGCCCAGCTACACCGGTTTATCCCCTTCCTCTGTTCACAGAGGCGAGGTGGACTCCGGGCGCCCGTCCACACCGCCGATCCGTTGCGTGGCGGTCATCCAGCTCCTCCCCGGCGCCATACAAGAGCCCAGGCGCCCCCGAAACCCTAGAGCCTCCCCACTTCATCCCCTCACTCTGCTTCGCCCTTCCCCACCTCGTCTGAGCGCCGCCATGGCCGCTGTCTCGTGGAGCTCGCGGCCATCTTCCTCACCGCACCTCACCAAACGTGCACCGGAGCTGCGCATCGACGCCCTCTTCCCCTCCATCGATGCACGCAAGGTCGGAAGCACCGGAACACCACCTACATCATCTTCAACCTTTCGAGCCGACCATTGTCGCCTTCGATTCGCGACCACCAGAGCCTCCCCGAGCAAGCTGACCTCCTCTTCGCGATCGTTGTGAGCTCTTCTCCTAGCTCCCCTTCTTCCCTGTCATGATTCGACGTCGTAGACCTGCGCCCGCCCGTGGCCACCATGGCCAGAATTCGTCTCGGCCACCGCCGAGCTCCAGCGCACCTTGTCCGCTTCCGCCCGCGCCCTGTGCGCTCCTCTCCCCGCCCCCTACAGCTACTCCGCGCCGCGCACGTTACCCCAATGTCGTGCCCCGGCGGTGCTGCTCCTGTTTGCCGCTCCTAGCCGCGTCGCGTATTGCTTGCTGGTAGCCGCCGGCTGCGCTAACTGATGTCGCTGCTCTGCCGTTGCCTCCCACTCTACCTGCACCCCGCCTCGCCTCCATCCACCGCCGCCGGCCCGTGCGCCAGCCGCCGCCGGCACCGCACTGCGCCGCCGCTCCTCGCGCCGTTCGCCGTGGCCGGGGCCAGCGCCACGCCCCGCCGGTGCCATCTTTGGCGCCCGGCGCCCCTCTACCTGGCCGGGCCGTCTTCGGCCGCGCGCCTCGCCACACCCCCGTCGCCACGCCCACTCCGGTCGGGCCACCACTCCTGGCCGCGCCTCCGGCTCCAGCCGCGCTGGCACCCCGTCACGCCCGCCGGCTTCGCCCCGCGACCGGGCGGGCTATGCCCCGGCCACCGTCTTCGGGCACGGGCGCTCGCGCCCTTTAACCTGCCCCGGCTGGCCCTGTGCCACTGCCAGGGGGCCCCACTGCCCTGTCAAAAAGAAAAGGAAGAAAAATATAGAATTAAAAAATATACAATTAATTAATTAACTTAATTAAATTGGTTTAATTAAACTAATTAATTAGTTAGACTAATTAATCATCTAGTTACCTAATGTGTGCATGACAGGGGGCCCCACCCCCCTGTTGACCAGTCAAACGTTGAATGGTCAACTGGGACCCCCTGGACCCACATGTCATCCTCTGTGTACACTGTTGTGTATACACAGCTGGGTGCACCTAGCATTTAATCTTTATTTTCGAATTAATAATAATCGCAGAATATTAATAAAACTTTGAAAAATCATATAAAATAAACCG
>LR738711.1:157281065-157343431 GCA_902687465.1 Secale cereale | reverse complement strand
TTTAACCTGCCCCGGCTGGCCCTGTGCCACTGCCAGGGGGCCCCACTGCCCTGTCAAAAAGAAAAGGAAGAAAAATATAGAATTAAAAAATATACAATTAATTAATTAACTTAATTAAATTGGTTTAATTAAACTAATTAATTAGTTAGACTAATTAATCATCTAGTTACCTAATGTGTGCATGACAGGGGCCCCACCCCCCTGTTGACCAGTCAAACGTTGAATGGTCAACTGGGACCCCCTGGACCCACATGTCATCCTCTGTGTACACTGTTGTGTATACACAGCTGGGTGCACCTAGCATTTAATCTTTATTTTCGAATTAATAATAATCGCAGAATATTAATAAAACTTTGAAAAATCATATAAAATAAACCGTAACTCGGATGAAAAGGTTTTATATATGAAAGTTGCTCAGAACGATGAGACGAATCCGAATATGTGATCCGTTCGTCCGCTACACATCTCTATCATACTGAACCTGCAACTTTCCCCCTCCGATTCATTTGTCCGTAAACACGGAACATCGGGGATACTTTCCCGGATGTTATCCCCCTTTGCCATTACCGTGTAGCACCGCGTTAGAGCACCCTAGCACTGCGTGTTCACTTGTCGTGCTTCTCTGTTGCAACTGTTTGCTTTATATTTACTGTTTCTTCCCCCTCTTCTCTCCGGTAGACCTCGAGACTGACGGCGATCCCCAGTTCGACTACGGTGATGACGACCCCTTCTTGCCAGAGCAACCAGGCAAGCCCCCCCTTTGATCACCAGATGTCGCCTATTCTTCTCTCTACTGCTTGCATTAGAGTAGTGTAGCATGTTACTGTTCGGTTACTCCTATTCTGTTGCATAGCCTGTCATAGTTGCTACAACTGTTGATACCTGTACCTGCCATCCTAATGCTTAGTATAGGATGCTAGTATTCCATCAGTGGCCCTTCATTCTTGTCCGTCTGCCATGCTATACCATCGGGCCGTGATCACTCGGGTGGTGATCACGGGTATATACAATATACATACTTTACATACACATGATGATGATTCGGAGATGGGGGCTGAAGGGGCAGGTGGTTCCACACAGGTAGTGGTGGGCCTGGGTTCCCGGCAGCCCCCTGATGGTTACTTCGTGGCGGAGCGGCAGGGCAGGTTGCGACCACCTAGGAGACAGGTGGGCCTGACCCTGGCCGTTGTCCGCGGTTATGTCATAGTAACACGTTTATCGAGATCTTGGTATATGGTCTGAGTCTGGCCATTGGCCTATACGCACTAACCAGCTACGTGGGAATAGTTATGGGCACTTGACGTCGAGGTATCAGCCGAAGCCTTCTTGACGTCAGCGACTTAGCGGCGCGCGCCGGATTGGACCGGAACGCCTACTCTGGTATTAGGAGAGGCTAGGTCTGCTTACCGACTACCCTCGCAACGTGCAGGTGTGCATTGGGCGATGGGCCCAGACCCCCGTGCGCTTAGGGTTTAGACCGGCGTGCTGACCTCTCTGTTGTGCTTAGGTAGGGCTGCGACGTGTTTATCTTCCGGGGCCGGGCATGACCCTGGAAAGTGTGTCCGGCCAAATGGGATCAAGCGTGCTGGGTTATGTAGTGCACCCATGCAGGGAAGTTAATCTATTCGAATAGCCGTGTCCCTCGGTAAAAGGACGACCCGAAGTTGTACTCTGACCTCATGACAACTAGAACTGGATACTTAATAAAACACACCCAGACAAGTTCCAGATACAACCCGGTGATCGCTTTCTCACACGGCGACGAGGGGAGGATCACCGGGTAGGATTATGCTATACGTTGTTACTTGGTGAACTCTTCAGCTACTCAAGTCGGAGGCTGCCAGAAGTTTTGGTACTTGTTACTTTTCCATCTACTCTCTTTTACTGCTGCAAGATGGAGGCCGCTTGAAGCGTAGTCTTTGATAGGATTAGCTATCCCCCTCTTATTCTGGCATTCTGCAGTTCAGTCCATAGATATTACCCCTTTACACATTTACCTTTGCATATGTAGTGTAGATCCTTGCTTGCGAGTACTTTGGATGAGTACTCACGGTTGCTTTGCTCCCCCTTTTCCCCTTTTGTTCCTTCTTCTCGGATGACGCAACCAGATGGTGGAGTCCAGGAGCCAGAGGATCCCGAAGATGTTTCTACGTGGAGTTCGGCTTTGAGGAGTAGCTAGGAGGTCCCAGGCAGGAGGCCTTGCCTTTTCGATCGTTGCTATTTGTGCTAGCCTTCTTAAGGCAAACTTGTTTAACTTATGTCTGTACTCAGATATTTTTGCTTCCGCTGACTCTTGTGTATTCGAGCCCTCGAGGCCCCTGGCTTGTAATATAAAGCTTGTATTATTTTAATTTGTGTCTAGAGTTGTGTTGTGATATCTTCCAGTGGGTCCCTGATCTTGGTCGTACACATTTGCGTGCATGATTAGTGTACGGTTAAATCGGGGGCATCACAGTTATAGCATGGAACATAAACATAATTATGAACTTGGAGATAAATAATAGCATTTATTATTGCCTCTAGGGCATATCTCCTACACTTTCCAGTCCATTTAACATGAGTGTTGTGTCCTCTGTTCAAGTTCTCTCATCTTGTCAAGTTTTTCCTCTCTTTTCAAGCGGTGTGCTGTCTGAAGCCTTTCTTACCCCTTGTGTCATTCGTTCAATAATTCCGGAGGCAGTGTGTTGTTGCTTTCATCAAGTATCTTCCCAACTTGGCAAGTTCATGTTCAATTCCTTCCATTTCAGTCGAAATGTTGTCCAAATTTATTTTCCTTCTCCGTCTTATTTTAGCCGGAGTGGTTTTGAAATTCTTTCGTCATCCCTGAGCTCTTGTTCATGTCTTTTAACCTACAAGGTTCTCGTAATGTTCCTCTTTTCTAACGGAGTGTTTTCATCTTCGTTCATCTCTGTTCTATTCTTCTTTCAATTTGGTCAACCTCTCAAATTCGTGGTTTCACTCGTTTGTCAAAGAAGCAACTTTGTTTTACCTCTTCCTTTTCCGTTTCTATCCGGTGCCATCTCCAGGATCTCGGATCAAGATCCTCTGTTAGTGTGGGAGAGTTGTGACGCCCCAAGACCGACGCTCCAAAAGACTTCCATATGTTCCGAGTGTTACCGTGTGTTTCATTTGTGCTTGCTCTATTTATTTATTTGCATTGCATCATTTTCATCATGGCATCATGTGCATTGCATCCGCATTTGTTCATAAAACTCGTAACCGTTCATAGTTGCCACTTCTTCCTTGTCTTTGTCCACCTCCTCTCAAATCACCCGGACCGCTCTCTTCCCTCTCTTCTCTGAGCCCATCAAAACCCCTTGTCTTCGTGGCCTCTGTCGATCCACTCGTGCGTGTCCGAAACTTCCCCGAACCCAAACCGAGATGTTGTTACCGATGGGTCCGGATCGTCCCCAAACATCCCTAAAATATCTCCGTTTTCTTATTTGGGCCACCTAACCTATTTATTTCGGACCGTCCGATTACGATCGGAGGGACCGGATAGCCCTAACCTAACCCACTCACTATATAACCAGCCTAACCCTAGAAACTAGGGATCTTGTCCCATCCATCCCTGTCCGCCGCCACCCACCTCGTTTTCACCACCACACCAATCCGAGCCAAGCCATCTCTCCTTCCACTCTGCCTCTTCATCGGGATCCCTCCTGATCCAAAACCAACCACAACCGCCACCCCCTCTGTTCCCGAGGCCCGAGAAGGAGCGCTCGGCCTTGTCTTCTCGCACGGCCAGCCGCCTCGACGGTGACCTCCAGGATCACCGCAGCGCCCAGCTTCTTCCTCCTCCTCGAGGAGATGCCCTCACCTCGAGCACCAGCGCTCCAAGGCCATTTTCTGCATCCGTCGGCCTATTTTCCCGCGCCACCATCCAAATCCGGCCGGAGCTCACCTCCTAGCGCCCATCCTCGCCTGATTCTGCACAGACCTCGCCATGGATCCTCGTGGCCGAGCTCTCCCCACCGTCGGTTGCCTCGCCGACCCGCCGCTTCTCGCGCCTCCCGACCCTACCATCTCGCCTCCGCCCGCCGCCATCTTCTCCCCGGAGGTCCGTCGCCGCGCCCCGCTTCCTCTGCTTCGAGGAGAGCTAGGTGCTCGCGTTGACCGACTCCAGGTCGTTCGCATGCACGTGCACACTGTGTTGCAGCTGCTTCCGCCATGGCCTCGTACTCTGCCGCCTCCGCGCTGCCCGCTCCACCAGGACCTCGTCGGGCCCAGTCGTCGCCGTCTCCGGCGTCTAGGAGCCCAAGACCCCGCCATGGATGTACACCGCCGCTCTCAGTCGGGAGCTCAACCCCGAGCCCCCATCGACCTCCACGTCAACCCCATCGCCCGGCTCGCCGTTCCTCTCCTTATTTTCCCTCCTCCCGCAGCTCTCTCTTCCGTTCTAATCTCTCTCTCTCTCTCTCTCTCTGAACCTCTTTCTCAGGGACGCCATGGACGCCAAGCAGGAGATCCGCCGGCTTAACTCCAGGTCCAGCCGCCGTCCGCTGCAGCCTCCTACTCTGCCCCGCGGCCCTCGCCGCTCGCCGGGACCCGCAGCGCCGCCGACTCCCATCTCCAGCGCCCCTGCTTCGTCTCGGATGGGGAGAGCAGCGAGCCAAGCGCCCAGCCACCCCAAGCGAGGACAACGCCAAGTCCCCGCTCGCCGTGCCCGTTAACCCGTCGTCCTCCACGTGGGCTGCTCCAGCGGGCCCAACTGCGCGCCGCCCTGCCGGCCTCACCTCACCACCGAACTGGGCCCTGGCCCATGGTGAGGCCACCTCCAGCGCCCCACCCTTTTTTCTTTCTCTGTTGGGCCGGCCAACCAGTTTCGGCCCTCTTCTGTTTTTTCTAGTTTTGCGAATTTAGCTATTATCCAGTGTTTTACAGTTTTGCAGAAATGTCCCTCTAGATCATGCATTTAATAACTCCACAATTGTGCATCGAATGAAAATGTTTTAAATATGAAAATTGCTTAGAATCCTGTGTAGTTTTATAATAACCAACTTTCATGCATGTTAAAATGATTAAAATATTGTTTGCTTTAATTTGCTTAAATAACGTGCTAAAATGGTTTAATTCATAACGAAATAACCGTAGCTCCAAATTTAATAAACTTTATATGTAAATGGGGTGGAAAAATGTGTAGATTAACATGGTGCACTTTGTTTTGCTGTTTAACAACTTTAAAATGTGGTAATAGGCAAAACAGTACCAAATTCATAATATGCACATGAGAATTTTTCGGAATTGTTGTTGTTGTTGTTTCCGGCCTCATTTAAAAATTGCCTAGATAGATAGTTTACTTATGCTTCACCTCTTTCCATGTTTAAAAAAACATTTAAACTTGTTGGGTTCATAACGAGATCAAACTAAATAATCTAACGTGGTGTTTTGTCAATATGCAACTCGTTGCATATTGAGCTCCACTTAACTTGTAGTATTATTTGTGTACTTTGCCATGCCATGCATAATTAAACCGGACATGCATCATACTTGGTTGTGCATCATATGCCATGTTTATGCTTGTGTGTTTACCGTGCTGTTTGCTTCTTTCCGGTATGCTTCTCTTGTTAGCTTCGGTTTTGTTCCAGAGTTGTGAGGATTAGCTCGACCGCGTCTGTTTGTCTTCTTCATGGACTTGTTCTTCCTCCTTGCGGGATCCCAGGCAAGATGACCATTCCCCGATATCACCTCTATCTTTGCCTATGCTAGTTGTCTCGCTCTTTAGCTATGCCTCGATGCCTTCCTGTTTTGTTAGCCTCCTATGTTGCCATGAAACACTCTAACCGCCCTCCTAGCAAACCGTTGATTTGCTAAGTACGCTTTTGCTCAGCCCCTCTTATAGCGTTGTTAGTTGCAGGTGAATTTTGAAGATCGCTCCGTGATGAACTTGTTTATTGGGATAACACAATATATATATATGTGTGTGTGTGTGTGTGTGTGTGTGTGTGTGTGTGTGTGTGTGTGTGTGTGTGTGTTAACTAATGCACCTATATATTGGCAATGGGTGGAAGGCTCGGCCTTCTGCTTGGTGTTTTGTTCCACTCATGCCACCTTAGGACCCGATAAACCAGTGTTATGTTCCTTGATTTTGCGTTCCTAACACGGTTGGGGTTTATGGCCCCCCCTTTGATAATTCGCACTGCTTAAAGCTTTTCTAGCAAGGCCCAACTTTGGTTTTACCATTTGCCTAACAACTAAAAACTTGCATAGGGAGTAATTAACCCGAGGACTTAATTTTACATCCCGGGCTAGTGCTCCTCATGAGTGTTGGTCCAAACTGGGGGTTCTGCGGGGCCGCCTTGGGGAAACCCGAGGTATCTGGTATTACCTGTAGAATCGCCCATCCGGTCATGGCCTGAGATGAGATACGCGCAGCTACTATCAAGGTGTCGGCACGCCGGGAGGTCTTGCTGGATTAGTTTTACCTTTGTCGAAATATCTTGAGCACGGGATTCCAAGAATACTCGGGTCTTCCCAATTTGGAGTTGCAACTCCGCAGATCGTGAGCTTGTGATGGGCTAAGTTGGGACACCCCTGCAGGGTTTGATCTTTCGAAAGCCGTGTCCGCGGTTATGTGGCAGATGGGAATTTGTTAATATCCGGTTGTAGATAACTTGACATCATATCCTTAAGATTACACTACCTGTGTGAGTAACCGTGATGGTCTCTTTTTGAAGGGCTTCGGGAAGTGAACACGATGGGGTTATGTTTGACCGTGAGTAGTTAGGATCACTTCTTGATCAACTTGGCGACTGTTGGCGCATATTCTCATCTTGCTCTGAATTCGTAAGCTAGTTGCTTAGTGCTTGCTGCAGACACTTTATTACCTTTCCACACCTAAGGCTTTGTTAGTTTTGATACCCGGGAACGGGATTGCTGAGTCCTCATGGCTCACAGATTACTACACACACCAGATGCAGGTTCAACCGAGTACGATGCAGGAGATGGATCAGAACTTCACTGGGAGTTCGATGAAGAGCGTGGTCGTTACTATGTATCTTATCCCGACGATCAGTAGTGGTTCCTACTAGGGGCGATCAGGCCTTGTGTTTATGATATCTTTTCTCGTTTGGATTTCGTCCGTAGTCGGACCGTGTGTTATTTGGATGAATGTATGTTATTGTATTCATTGTGTGACGTGGCGAGTGTAAGCCAACTATTTTACTCTTTCATCCCTGGACTTTTACATGAGTTGTGCAAAGATACCACGCTTGCGATCATTCCAGAATGCGCTTATGTCTCTAAGTCGTGCCTCGACATGTAGGCGATATAGTCGCATCATGGGCATTACACCGGCCATGAATATTGCCACCCTATTCGGCGGCTCACTGACGTCTGGAATACTGTTGCCATCAGACGAGCCCCCAAGACGTCCGCTCTGCATCAGATACATGGAGTTAGTCTCACCTATAGATGACTCACCATCAGAAAGAACAACTATTTCTTCATAAGATCTGGAGCCTCTATTGCCCTGGATGTATCCGACGAAAGCACGCTTCCTCGCGGGCTGAACCCGGGCGGGTCGCGCACGCTGAGCCGGCTCGACGATGTCGGTGTAGATGTCTGGCTCAGGGCCCGGTTCGCCGATCTTGCCGATGAAGATGTGGATTCCGCCAAAGGGGACACGGTACCCGTACTCAATTGAGCCGGCCTCGGGGCCCTAGCCTTCGCCATCGATGTAAAGCTTGCCGCGACGACTCTTAGTCATCCGGCCCACAACGTATCCCTTAAGCCCTTCGAAGTTGCCCTTCAAGAACTCAAAACCGCCAGCCGCAGGTCCCACGGTGGACGCCAACTGTCTGGAAGTGTCACGTCAGATGTCCTAAGGTAAGGACTTGATTGTGGAGACATGGCAACATGGTTAGCTTAAAGGGGTTAAGAACAAAACAAAGGGCACGGTGAGTTTATACTGGTTCGGCCCCTGCGGTGAGGGTAAAACCTACTCCAGTTTATGATGGGATTGCTGGGGTGTCGATTTATAGGTTGCGGATGCTCTTGCCTAGCTCTCGGTCTCTTATTTCTTGCCCTAAGTCGCTGCCGGGTCGTCCCCTTATATACACGGGTTGACGCCCTGCAGCCTACGGAGTCCCGACCGGCTCATACAATCGTGTTCGACTCGGTGACTCATATTACATGCCTTACATTACAAGTTACATATATGGCGGTTTGATACTTACAGGCCTTAAGCCACCGCGGGCCTTGGGCCCTTATCTGAACTGCCGTCTTAACAGGCTTTCGGGCTGATCTGATGAACCGTTGTCGGGTAACCCGGCCCCTCCTGGGCGGGTCATATGAAATACTTATATCCCCAACAGTTCCCGAGATTGGTTGATCGACTACGGAGTGTCGAACTAGCGGACAAGATCGATGACAAGATTGTCTGGACTTGGGAAGAAAATGGCTTGTTCTTCGCCCGATCGGCCTATCGTGCTCACTTTGCTGCACGGGTTGAGGCGGCAGGAGCCACAGAAATATGGAAGTCCAGAGCACCGGCAACTTGCAAGTTCTTCTCCTGGCTAGCGGCAAAGAAAAGACGGCGGACAGATTACAGCGATGGCTACTGCCACAGCCAGCGGTGTGCTCGTTCTATGACCAGGAGCCAAAAACAATTGATCACCCGCTTCTTGGATGTGTTCTCGCTCAACAAGTTTGGGCCGTCATCGTGGATAACTGGGGAAAGCCTCATTGAACACCGGAGTCGGAGGCTGAACTCGTAGAATGGTGGACTTCCCTCAACGTTCAGAAGAACGAAAGAAAAGAAACATGGATGATGATCACTCTAGTGGCTTGGACAATGTGGAAACACAGGAATGACATCGTATTCGGAGCTTCACCTTACGTGAACGTGGTTCTGCGACAGATCGAAGCGGAGGGACAAAACTGGAGGGCTGCGGCCCAAGATCGCTCACACCTAGGATAGATAGGTGGAGTAATAGCGACTAGACAACAGGCGGTCTCATGCAGCCGCGGCTCTTGGTTTTATTGTAACGTCGTAAAAACTCGCCCTCTTGCTATCTTCGTATCTATTATCTCGATACATTTGCTTGACGTATCCTTGAAAAAAATCAAACGGACCAAAATGGGACAAAATTCGTGTCAAACAATGTTTGGGATCAATCTCGGCCGCTCGTGCAATCTCTAAGCGCCATTTCTTTAGCCCTAATCCTGTTCGTCCCCGACCTAAAGCCTCGCCGCCGTGCGCCTTTGCCTCTGCGACTCGCCGCGGCCGAGCCTTCTCCGGCGATCGTGCACGGCTGCGACATCAATTCCGGCGATTCCGAGCTCATTTGTCCCTAAGGTATTGAAACCTATCCTCCATTCATCGTGTTAATGCCATAATTGCCATTCTAAGTGCAATTGCTAGATAAATGCCATGCCTCTGTCGCAATTTGAGCTCAATCTATTCGCCTCCTGCGTCGTCTCACGCCTCCGAGCACGCTGCAGCCTGCAGGTCGAGGTGGAGCTCTGCCAAAGAGGCCCTAAACTCCATCGTTTTGTACGCCCGGTCTCGCCCCCGTCCAGATCCGAACCCCTCGTGCGCGGCACGACCAAATCCTCCTCCCGCGACCCGACCAGATCCTAACCGCCTGATCCCAATGCGCAGGTGAGCCGCCTGCTTCCAGCGGCGATCCGCCCCCAATTCCTTCCCCGTATTTTTTACTCTCCATTGCGCTCTACTTTGTGTTGCTGATTTGATTTGCTCGCAGGGGCCTCAGCAGCGAGACGTTGCTGCGCCGGCACCGCACACCGACGCGGCTGTGGGTCGCCGTAGCGATACTAGTTACCGGCACCATCTGGCTCTGGTCCTCCTCCTCCGTTGTCCTCTTCGGCACCCACAGGGTCCAGGTGATTTAGTTGTGCTGTTTGTTCTGCTTGGCGTTGTAGGGAAGGCCGATAGCAATGCCATGAGAGTTAAGTGAATGCTGAGAGGCTATGGCTAATTGGCTATGCAGGTGCCGGTGCTATATAATATAACCAAGGCACCTAATGAAACATTTAGGCCTCCTTTGGTTTGGAGGAATTTTGTAGGAATCCTATAGGATAGGATTCTTATAGGAATTTTTCCTTTAGAGCCCTTTGGTTCATAGTAATGGATTCCTATTCCTACATAGGATTGGTTCCTATCCTCCACATTTCATAGGGAAATAAAAATGAGCCTAGACTCAATGGAAAAATTCCTTTGGTGTGAACCAAATGACATCTCTTTCCCTATTCCTACTCATAGGATTTGAGATACATGTCATCTCATTTCCTACAAATTTCCTATTCCTATGGTAATCCTATCCTATGAACCAAAGGAGGCCTTAAAGCAAATTAATTCTAGCATATATGCCGGCCTGAGCATAAATCATGTTGCTGTTTAAAATGGATGGAAAAAAATGATATAGTATTTAACAAACACATACTCCTTGTTAAAGAGGTCGTAAGCAAGATGGTAAACTGTATCCAATGCAGAAGCACCTACTATGGGTACAGAGTATTACTACTGATGGGTTTATTACCTGCAGACTGCAGCAAGTTGCGATAGTTCTTTCCAAAATTGTGTAAGATCCAACTTCTCGGTAATGATTAGTTTTCTTAATCAGCACCCAAGGATGTAGCTTAATGTTCCTATGGAAAACTGAGAAATGTCAACAATCAATTTACTGCATTATAGTAGGCCTGTAAACATTCAAGTCATGCCGGAAGGTTACGGCATAAATATAAGGACATTATTGGCAGTTGACACATGATGTTTCATAACCTCAGTCTTGCCAGCTTGTAGGCTGTTAGGGAAGTGATGCATCACTGCCCCTAACTAATCCTGATGGAAAGGTTAGAGTAAGGAATTGATACATAACTATTAAAATCAATTCACACCAAGTATGGTTCTATCCATCATGTTCTGGCACATACCATTTATTGGATAAGGAATAATGTTAAAAAAGAATTGCCCCAATTTTCTTGGATAAATTTTGTGCATCACTTATATTTTCAGTTTCAATTCATTTGACCTATAGATTGAGTTATGCTAAATGTAACTGAATTATATATACAATGCCGATTTTAATTTTTTACCAAATTATATCTTGTACTGACATCAGTGCTACTACTTAAGGATTTTGTTGTAAATGAGTTGTGGAGAACTGCACATTCAAATGGTTGGAGAGCATCTTCTGCACCACGCACCTATTGGCATCGTAAGTTTCTTTTTGTATTCTCCTAGAACCATCACTAGTCCAGTCATATACCATTCTATGTGATGGAAAATGAAATTCTGAAATGTTATCTCTCTACTTGCAGCCCCACCAACTGAATCTGAGAGCAATGGGTACTTGCGTGTCCGTTGCAATGGTGGCTTGTCTCAACAACGAAGTGCAGTATGATTACTATAAGAAACTTTGTCTCTAAAGTAGCATTGTCATCATGCAAGTTTTATGTATGCATGGCAACATAGCTGAGAGACTTAAGGTTACTGCCGCTTTGGTTTTGCAGATATGTAATGCTGTTGTTGCAGCGCGAATCATGAATGCTACACTAGTGCTGCCAGAGTTAGATACAAATTCATTCTGGCATGATGAGAGGTACATAAGTAAATTGTTATCATGCAGCGAGCATTGCATGCAAAGTTACCACAAACCCTGTGTTCTTTATGATTCCTTCTGTCTGAGCAGTATTTTTTTCTTCCTACAAAGTTCACTGCAGAACTTTCCTTATCAAATATTCTGCAGTTTGCATTAATTGATTTATATAGTTTTGTAGTGCATTTTGTGCCTAATGTACATGGTATTACCATAAGATATTTGCATAATCCAAGTGATTTATGTAGTCATGTTGATTAACTTCATTGAAGTATTTGAGTCCAGGTGATGGTAGATAATTAGCACTTCGTAACCACTAATCAGATTATTAGAAAATAACATACATCTAGAATGCTGAAAAGGTTTCTACATAAATTAATCTTTCCTACTTTTAAAGATCTGAGTTGGTGGTGAGTTCACTCGCCTATTCTCCCACCTCCTCCAATCTCTAGGACCCATCACATAAAAATATTGGCAATCTCCACCTCATCAGCATCCTCACCAAAAAAAAAAAACTTTCTCCTGACCTTTGCTCTTCCCAAATCACCATCCTCTGGTCTGATGTCCCATCGGAGGCCCTCCGCAACTGGCATCCTCCCACGGGAAGTAACGATGTCTGCTCCACTACAACAACTCCACAGGTCAGGGCAGGAATCAGAATCGAACCAAGCAACCACAAGTTCGTCGGCGTCGCGCGGGGCTTGGGTGCAGCTCAGTGCTAGTGCGCGCCCCGGCTAGGACCAACCAACTCTCTGGACTGGGCTGGCTCGCTGGCCCCGGCAGCGCTCGTCATTTCTAGGTAGGCCGAGGATGCAGCTGCGGCGGCGGCGGCATGGGGAGCGTGGCCGTGGAGGCAGAGCACCGGAGCGTCCCGAGGACCTGCTCGTGGACGTGGTTGTGGAGAAGGAGAAACATAATGGCGGCATCCCCGGTTGACAGCATGAATGCCCTGAGTGGAGCTTGGCGACTCTCCGTGTATGCGCTCAGCGACGATGGCATAGGTGGGCTTGAAGGGTGCGGACAGCGGCGAGCGTGCATGCGCTCGGCGACGATGGTGTGGCAGTGTGGCCGGCGGCGGTGTGGCGGAGCCAATGTGTGCATCAGCAGTGCATAGGGGGCGCCGAGGAGAGGAAGGCGTTGTCGGGTAGACTTAGATGGCGCGGTGGATGGATACTCGTACGCTAGCGGTGGCGGCATGGTGGATGGATGCATTCTGTTTGAGAAACCAAGGCCTTTGCACGGTGGATGGATGTATTTGTCTTCTGCCTTCATACAAATCTCCGATAACTGGAACTGATGTTTCCTTAGTTTAATATATGGAGTATCGATCTCTAATAATCATGGCCGATGGCCCTAGGTATCTGCCCTTTAGAGGGCGCACGGTAGCAGCACAAGCACTAGCCACTCTGAATTTAGAACATAGCCAGGGAAAAAGCTTCAGAACATGCATGAGAGTGCACGTTGTTGCTAGCTCAAGCTTAGCACATAATTGGACTATTTTTTCCCAACGTGCATGAGCGTTGCCCTTATTAATTCCCTCCTCTCAACTTAGATGGGTTTGGCTCTTCTCTGAAACAAATAGGTGAACTGGGGAAGAACCTTCGAGCTGCACCGGACCAACCGGCTCGACCTGATTGTGCTTCAAGCCTACTTTGACAACTTGACTAGGCCTCTTATCCCCTCTGGCCGAGCTGGAGTGAGCCAAAAAGCCTGCCCGTCCCGTCCAGCCATACCAAGAGGCAATATAACAAAAAGACACAGGAGGAGGGTGAGAGAAGGAATAACCAGGTGTTTCTTGTGTGGCAGAATATCTTGATTGAGTTTTCTGAACAAGCGAATGCGACTAAATTTCTTTTAGCTCTACTTCATATATGTGGTTCCGTAGCGTAGCACGGGCATCTTACTAGTTTATTAAAAATTTACAGTGTTAGAATTTGTTTGGAAAGATTAGTTTCTTGCAGAAGGACTCTTAACAGGAACTTTTGCAGTTAAGAATCTTAAGATGAGTTCATCCTAATAGGACTCTAGGAGGAACTTTTGCAGTTAGTCTACAAACCCTTATGTAGGGCATTACAGTTTGTAACCTTTTCAGCGTCCTGCCTGAAAGTTTGTTCAGAGTATACTAGATAATGAATTGTAAGCTAAGTTGTAAAACTGAAACTTTTCTGTTAAAAGATTGTAAGAATGCAGATATTATTGACTCACATTGAAATTCTTATTTGCGTTTTTGTGTAATGCCATCATCAAGATGTTAGAAGTTATGGTGGAAAATTAGTTGGACAAATTTCAAATAATAAGGTGGCCACTGCATGTTAGTATGCTGTACTCCTCGCAAATAATGTATTTGGTAATTATAATGACATCCTATTTTCAACATTTACATTGAGTTCACTTCTTCTCTGGCTCTGTAGTTACCTTCTTGTTCACCTTGTTTATGTTGAATGATCCATTGTTGTTGTATTTATGTACGGGACCAGTGGTTTTGTAGATATGTATGATGTTTACCACTTCATCAAGACATTGAAATATGATGTTCGAATTGTTATGAGCGTTCCAAAAATCACCGCACATGGAAAGACCAAGAAGCTCAGAGCTTATAAGGTGAATTTATTTGGAGCACAATAGCACTCTAAATTTAGCTATACTAAAGTCACTTTTTCTATCTTTGCAAAGTCAAAATTTTCTAGATAATCTATACTTATGGAACACTTTTTATCCTTACAGATTGAACCACCTAGAAATGCACCAGTTACTTGGTACAGAACAACTGCTCTGGAGAAGTTGAGGAAGTATGGTGCGATATATTTAACGCCATTTTCACACCGTTTGGCAGAAGAAATTGATGATCCAGAGCTCCAGAGATTGAGATGCAGGGTGAATTATCACGCACTACAGTTTAAGCCAAATATCATGAAAACAAGCAGTGATATAGTGAATAAGCTCCGTTCAGAAGGCCATTTCATGTCAATTCATCTTCGTTTTGAGCTGGATATGCTTGCCTATGCCGGGTAGGACTTTGATCAGACCACAGTGTGTGATTGCTTTATTCTGAACTGTATCCATTGATGGAGGTTTTTTTTTCTGTAGTAGGCTTAGGAAAGCGCCTACCTCAACTCGTTTGGGACTAAAAGGCTTGTTGTTGTAGGCTTAGGAAAGTCTTGACGAGGGCTAAACAAGTAAACATGGCCCTTATGAGGAACTCAGAACATTTATTCATTCATAGATATCAAATTATTAAGTCACAATGGCCATTTTCAGTCCTTGATACTAAAATATTAGAAAACTATTCTCTTATTTAATTAATTAATTTTGACTAGTGTTGATAACCTATACATGAAAATCTGTTATATGCTGTGGTTATTACTTGCATGTCTTGCCATGTAACTTTGTTTTTGTGTTGCTAGACATATAAACATAACTTACTTCCAAAATGAAAACTGCAGGTGCCTTGACATATTTACACCTAAAGAACAGGAAATCCTGTTGAAGTATCGGGAAGTGAATTTTGCAAATAAGACCCTTGTCTACAAGAAAAGAAGGCTCATTGGAAAGTGCCCTTTAACCCCAGAAGAGGTACCCATTCTTCTTATAGACATTGTTCCTGATGTTTGTTGTGTGCTAATATATATAATATAACTGTGTGCCGGCACTAAAAGTCAATTACTCTGGATGGGGGCACAAATTTATGCTCAGTATCTGGTCCACTAAAAGCAAGACCCACACAATCAGTGATCCTTGTTTATAAGGCGTCCCGCCTTGGACGCTTAGGCGGCAAGGCGCCCTGGCAGTGGACACTTAGGCGGCAAGGTGCTCTGGCAGCGCCTTATAATTATGCCCGTTTTAGGCACTTAATGGTCCGCCTTAGGCGTCAGGGAGGTTGGTGCTCGCCTTAGGTCGCCTTACCACTGTATAAACAATGTCGTGATCTACATCATATTGTTTTTGCTAATCATGTTTTGTATGAATGCTGTTCTAGTTTCCATGATTTCTTGAACGCCATATACCATCCCATGCTCTTGGAATTAAATGAGGGTGCATCTTGGGTGAACACACCCTAAAACTTGGAAATTTGAAAATTCCATAAAACATACCTAGTAGAAGCTTAAAAAAGGGGTGATTTACATCCATACCATAAAACTAGATGCACTTTTCATTTATACCATGGAGCTAGTCAATGACATTAGGGGTCTGGGGTCTGGTCCTATATGTCATTGATATATGTTGATGGTATAAATGAGAAGTGCGCCTGACGTGGGGTCTGGGGTTGTAATGTTTCAAACAAACAAAAAAACTTAAGCACAGTCATGCTTCATGTTATGATATATATGATGCCAATTTAAGTTCAAACTCAATCTGGATTTGTCATTTTTGTATACATTAATCCAGATTGCGTATGAGCTTGACATGGATATATATCTGTTATGACCGGCATAGGGGCTTAGCCCAGTGGGTTATGGTCCAGGTATCTTAATTAGGGGCTTAGCCCAATTATCTTATCGTATTAGGATTGTTTGCTTAGGAGTCAAGTAAACCTCTCTATATAAGGAGAGGAGATGTATCAATCTAATCAAGCAAGAAGCAATCATAATTTGCTCGGCTTCCCTTAGAGAGCCGGGAGACCTAAACCCTAGTCGCCTCCTGCCTTCGCCGTCGCTGCTTTCGTCGCAAGGACGACGCCACGCCGCCGGCCGCCGCGCACCAGCCCTCGTCCTTCCCCCTCCTTCCCCTACAACCTACGCCCTAGATCCATTAGGGCCCTAGCTCCTACCAATTTGGTATCCAGAGACTCGGGCTCGATCATGTCTTCGTCAACGCCAACGCCGCCGCCGCCAATCATCACCACCGCACCGCTGACCACCGCCGGTTCCCCACCGCCGCCGGCCCCGGTCATCGTCACCACCGCCGGTTCCCCCACGCCGCCGGCCCCGGTCACCTCCGTTGCGCCGACAACCGCCGTTTTCACGCCGGAAGAAGTCACCAGCATCTTGCGGGATCTTGTGACGGCCGTCCAGAGCATCCATCTGTACCTGGCCGGGCCGCCCGCACCTCCGCCGGCTGCGACTACCGCCGCCTACGGCCACCACGCGCTGCCGTGGCCATCCCAGGGCGCCCCTGCAATGGGCGGGCCACCGCTGCTGTCGTTCCAGGCGGGGCACCCCAGCGGGCTGCCTCCTCCGCCGCTGCACCTGCCCTGGTATTCGGTACCCGCGGCGATCGCAGGGGCCCATCCGTCGTTCCAGCCGCCGCCCGCCCCAGTGCCGTCCTGGCCGCTGTGGCCCGCGTCGATTCTCGCGGCGCCATCCGCGCCCGCCCCAGCACCGCACTGGCCCGCGTCGGCCCCAGCCGCGCCAACCGCGCCACCCGCGCCGGTCCAGCTCCCACCGCCGCCGCCCAGCTCCGGACTGGGCCAGTCCACACCGGGAGACCTCCCGATCCAGCAGGTCCGGTTTCCACCGTCACCGTCCCAGATCCCGGCCTGGCTAACCGGGACGAATCCACCGCCAGTTTACACGGAGGCCGGGACCCACCGGTACCCACGCTGCAGTCTGGGGCCTTGTCCGGCTCCGCGACGGCCTATGACGGTCTCCCCATCGTTGACCGGGCGCCGTCATCATCGCTGCTCCGCACCGCCGAGCCGGTCGGCCATGGTGCGCCGATCCAGACGCCGCCACGGTTCGCCAAGATGGACTTCGCCACTTATGACGGCACGGAGGACCCGCTTAACTGGCTCAACCAGTGTGAGCAGTTTTTCCGTGGGCAGCCGACGCTCGCGTCGGAGCGCACTTGGCTGGCATCCTACCACCTCCGCGGTGCAGCCTAGACCTGGTACTACGCCCTCGACCAGGACGAGGGCAGCATGCCCCCTTGGGAACGCTTCCGCGAGCTCTGCCTCCTTCGTTTTGGGTCCCCGATCCGCGGGAGCCGCCTGGCGGAGCTAGGCCGCCTTCCCTTCATCTCCACGGTTCAAGACTTCGCCGACCGTTTCCAGGCCCTGGCATGCCACGCGTCGGGCGTGACGGCGCAGCAGCGGGCTGACCTCTTTGTCGGCGGACTTTCGGATCACATCCGCGTGGACGTGGAGCTTCAGGGACCCCAGGATATCCAGACGGCCATGTACCACGCCCGCGCGGTGGCCGTCCAGCAGGAGTCACCGTCCCGGGCCACTAGGTCGCTACCCTGGCCAGATCCCGCTCCGGGTCGGCCTGTTCAGGCTTCTGCGGCACCCCTCGCCGCGACCGCGGCGCGCCCGTTCCGTCGGCTCACCTCGGCCGAGCTACTCCAGCGCCGCCACCAAGGGTTGTGCTTCAACTGCGACGAGCCCTACATGCCCGGCCACGCTTGCCCGCGACTCTTCTACCTAGAGGTTGCCGACTACATTCCGGAGGACGCCGTCGCCGCCGACCTTGCCGCCTTAGCTGTTGCGAAGGTGTTTGACGCTGGTTGATCACCTCGAGGAGTTCAGAAAGCGCTTCCCCACCTTACAGCTCGAGGACGAGCTGTTTGTGCAGGCGGGGAGAAGTGTTATGACCGGCATAGGGGCTTAGCCTAGTGGGTTATGGCCCAGGTATCTTAATTAGGGGCTTAGCCCAATTATCTTATCGTATTAGGATCGTTTGCTTAGGAGTCAAGTAAACCTCTCTATATAAGGAGAGGAGATGTATCAATCTAATCAAGCAAGAAGCAATCATAATTTGCTCGGCTTCCCTTAGGGAGCCGGGAGACCTAAACCCTAGTCGCCTCCTGCCTTCGCCGTCGCTGCTTCCGTCGCAAGGACGGCGCCACGCCGCCGGCCGCCGCACACCAGCCCTCGTCCTTCCCCCTCCTTCCCCTACAACCTACGCCCTAGATCCGGTAGGGCCCTAGCTCCTACCAATATAAGTCTTAAGGATGCCTTAAGTATATCATTTCAAATTCAGTTATTAATAGAACGAATCACACTTTTACCACTAAACTATACCCGCTACATTGTAGATTATGGTATAAATGGTACCCTTTGTCGAGGATAGCCATTAAGTATGGATGTGCCAAACTTCAATTTAAGCATTCAAATATGCTTTTCTAATGGAGCCTCCGAACGCCCAGTTTTAGGGTGTTTTGGCCCTAGATGCACCCATTAAATGCACCATTTTGATTGGTAAAGAATGATTATAAAAATATTAAATATAGGAGCCCGTGCACGCCTAACTTTTTTGTCCTCTTGAACCACAAAACTAGAGCACCAGAGAACTTTGGCCCTCAGAATAAGCCCTACATTTTTGGCCCACGCATGGTAATGGTTATTTTGAGGTCTACAATAGACTTGTTCCTTCAAATATTATATATTTAAAGCACAAAAATGTGGGACGACAGTATATGAAAATTAAATATCTATAGTCATCATTACCAACTTTTCTGTTGAATAATTCTTTCTGTAAATAACGGAAAAAATGTCCTATTTATATTGTTTTGCAGGTGGGTCTTATCGTACGTGCTATGGGATTTGATAACACAACACGGATTTACCTTGCTTCTGGCAAGCTCTTCGGTGGGGAACGTTTCATGAAGCCATTCAAGGCTATGTTTCCACGTCTAGAAAACAATAGTATGGTTGGAAGTGGAAAGCTGGAAGAAGACATCCGAGGGCTAGGAAGGTCAGCAGTTGATTACATGGTCTGTCTGCTCTCGGACATTTTTATACCCACATATGATGGCCCGAGCAACTTCGCAAACAACCTCATGGGTCATCGCCTATACTATGGTTTCCGAACCACAATCACGCCAAACAGGAAGGCCCTTGCTCCGATATTCATGGACATGGAGGAAGGGCGTGCATCTGGATATGAGGAGAGGATCAGGCAGGTCATGTTCAACACCCATTTTGGCGCTCCCCACAAGCGCATCCATCCAGAGTCTTTCTACACAAACTCATGGCCAGAGTGCTTCTGCCAGATGAAAGCTGGGAATCAAGCTGACCGGTGCCCACCCGACAATGTAAATGATGTCCTTGAAAGTCAGTTCCAGAATAAAGAGGATGTAGAGGCGGAAACTACTAATCAAACTGACTCCACCAACTAAATAGAATTAGCAAGGTTTGTTGATTGGGGACAGATTGTTTCTCAAACCTGGGTATGCCATTTTTGGAGGAATGATTGATGGCTCTATATTCATGTAGGCGATCATGTTCAACTCAAGATTTAGTTGTTGAGATTGTGAGCCTGGGAGGTCAGAACCAGATTTTGTATAGGTTTGGTCATGTTAGAGTTCTGGGGAAGAAAAACCATATGAACGTTATCAATTTGCTGGGAGGGTCAGAACCAGATTTTAGATCACTACTAAAAGATCCTATATATATTTGTCTACAGAGGTACTCCCTCCGTTCACAAATATAAAATGTTCTATGAGTAACCTTTTTTTCTAAATCAAATGTATATAGACACGTTTAGTGTGTTTGTTCGCTCATTTCACTCTGTACGTAGTCTATATTGAAATATCCAAAACATCTTATGTTTGTGAACGAAGGGAGTAGTATATGTTATAGCCGATTGTTGTGTCTCCGGTTCTATTGGCTTTAGCGCATCTACAACCGGACTTGGCAAATCCATAGAGCATCTACAAGCAGATTTGGCAAATCCGACCCCTCAAACGTGTCTGGGCGCGTCTGCGGGCCGACGCATCATCACGCCTTAAAAAATGCATTCCACATCCGGATATCTCAAATTAGAAACCTCAAATCCATATTATTATATGCAACGTGAAACCTAATATAAGCGGAGCTTGCCTGGTTCCGCTCGCCCGTCTCCGTTGTGGCCATGTCCGGTGACTGGTTGCGCTCCTCAAGATGTTGGTCTGGTTGCCGTCAAGGTTGAGTAGGGCATGGGACACGAGCTGGCTCACGGGACTCAAAAGGCGCCATTGTCTCCCATGCGCTACTCTTCCTTGTTGGAGCCCGAAACCCGAATGGTGTCGGTGGATTTCAGATCGATGACGGATTCGTCCTGGGACGAGGCGCAGACGTCCACCACGACGTGGTTGCGGCGCCCGGACTGATGCGTCATACGGGTAGCCGAAGAATGCGACTCCACCTCGCCAACGTCCATCGCCGCAAGGGCTGCCGCCGTCTCCCACCTCGGTGCCTTGGACGGCGGGCACACTGTGTCATGGCCTCGTCAGACGAGGTCCATGGTGCGTCCCATGCTCCACGCGCCAACGAAGGGGGTTGCGCGTCCGCTAGTGCGTTCGGATGCCAGACGGACTGCACGACCTCTGGCGAGGCAGCTACAGCTGGCCTAGCGCCGGATCCATGCGTCATTTGGGCAGACGCAATGGATTCCTGACGGAAGAAGTCCGAGCGCCGCCTCGCACGGGCCTCCTCCCCGGAGCGGCGATGCGTAAGCCGGACGGCCATCTGCTCCTCAGGGCCGTGTGGGATGAGTTCGGCGTCGACGGATCTTGAGGTGAAGGACTTGGATCCGCTGCCCGCCATGCCGGAGACGGCCAGAAGGAGTCGTAGACGAGTTTAGGTGGCGGAGGGGAGCAGAGGGGAGGGGAGTGAAGTGGCTAGGGTTTAGTCCGACAAGCAAATGGAGAGTAATTTATGTGGGGTCGGGTAGGCCAGCGTGGGCCGGGTCCGACGTGGCGGACGTGCCCGGGTGCTCCATATCCGTCTCATATTTGGACTAGATATGAGAGGTGTCGGTCAACCCGGATGTTTGAGGGCCGTTTGAGGGGTCCCTCTGAATCAAAAAAAAAAAAAACGTGATCAGGCTGTCCGCCCGGGCGTATGCGGGGGTTTGAGAGGTCCGACTGTAGATACTCTTATTTGCTGGTCCTCATTGCACACATCCGGTTGGATTCATATGTTCCTGGTCCAGGAGCTTCCTTGGTTTTGGTTTTGCAATTGACCGTTGCGCCCAAAAAAACATGGGATGGCTAGGACAATTGACTGAATTTAGAATCTGGGTCAGTCGATTTGTTCCCAGCCGTTGAATGGGAAAACAACCGACAAACCTTCTTTTATCTTCGGAAATCATTGTTCATCGCCTTCCTCCTCCCGACCTTGATCTGAACCGCCCACAACCGCCGGTCGAATCACTTCCCTACGCCGCCCGCGGCTGGTGATGCTCCCGTGACGGCCTCGCCACCTCGCCCTCCCCTCAATCATCGTGTTGCCGCCGCCCCGGCCATCCCTCTAACCCCGGCGATGACCGGTTTCTTATCCGGTGAACTTGCACACCTTCCTCCTCACCCACACACACCCCAAGATAGATAACGGGGTCGGCTGCCATCCTAAGAAAAACCCAGATGGCTTCTCCGGCTATCTCCTTCCTCCCGTCCGGTTGTTCCTTGTTCACGAGAAAATCGACGGGCCCAAATTCTAAATTTAGGCGACTTACATATAATGGCGATCTCCTCCTCCCCTCCGTCTGATCCTTCCATCGTGTGAAAATCGATTGACCCAAATTCTAAATTCAGACAACTTGCATATAACTATTATGAGAAAACTTTTGTTCCATTATCTTAAACATGACAGTTATTGATGACTTGTGAAGAATGTAACCTGTAAACCATCACTAATCGATGGCGGGTGAAAAATTCAGCACGTAATTCAGGGTAAATTTCGTACTCATACGACATGCTCTGCTCATAGCCGAAATTAGGTTAACTTTTGTGAATACTTTAAGTTTGACAGTTTATTTATCGCACCAAAAAAATACAACTCATGTTTTACAACGAAACAGAATTGGCACGTGATGATGACACAGCGGCCCGGAGCTCTTGGTCCAGCTCGAGCGCCGCCATGTGCTCGGGGGACAGCGACACCTCGGCGTCCACGCTGCCTCCGCCCTCCCGCCCGGGGTACAGCACCGTCCTCCCGTCGTTCTTGTTCGCCCTCCCGCTCCGCACCGCCGTCGGCTTCCCCCACCCGAAGTCGCACCCGTAAGCGTCGAACCACGGCGAGCCCCCCATCATCGTCAGCCGCACCGTCACCACGGGGTCCGCCGTCCACGCGGCCACGCGCGCCCGGATGGACGCGTCCGTGTTCGCCGCCACCGCGCAACCCACAGCCGCCGCCGCCCGCCCGTGCCCGCCGCGCGCCAGCAGCTCCGACACGCGCACCGGCTCCGTGCTGACGCCGTAGAGGCTATTCCCGAAGTACTCCGCCGGCAGCGCCGGCCGGAGTCGCCTGCGGTTGTTGGCCGCCCCGCGGAACACCGTCTCGTCGTCTGGGGCGAGCCGCCGGGCGCGGGTGATGCACCGCCAAATCAGCGAGGTCAGAGCCTGGTACCGCGTCAGGGCGGCCGCGGCCGCCGCGTCCCCGGCAGCTAGGAGCTCTTCGCGGGCCTGTTCCTTGAGCGCCGCCATCGACTCCGCCGAGAAGTGCAGCACGCGCCCGCGGAGCGGCACCCGCGCCTGTCTCTCGATGAGCTCCGACAGATCCTTGCACGGCAGCAAGACCGGCGTCGCCGTGCCGCCGTCGGGCGACCAGCGCTCGAACATGGGCCGGGGCGACGACGTCGGCGACTGCGGCGCCCCCGGAGGCGCGAGCCGAGCGCGTGATATCTCGGCCAGCGCTTTGAGGAAGTTCCAGAAAGCCGTGCCGTCGGCCAGCGCGTGGTTGCAGGCGAAGCCGACGAAGACGCCGCCGTCCGCGAGCTCGGTGACCTGGGCGGCAAAGAGGGGGAGCTCGTGGCCGTCGTAGTTGATTGCATCATTGAGCGGGAAAAGGCCCTCGACAACACTGGGAACGTCGGCGTCCGGAGGGACAACGTCGGCTGCCGCGACGCCGTCGGCGACGGCGTGGACGACCTCGACGCCGTGGCCGTCACAGTCAATAGAGACCGAACACCCAACAACGGCCCCGCTGTCATCGCGGTGGCGGTCGGTGACGAAGCGGCCGGCGACGGGGTAGTAGTCGCCCCCGAGGGCTTCAGCGAGGGCGTCGGCGAGGTGGCTGGTGACGGCGGCGCCGGTGGAGAAGGGCGGCGGGGGAGCGGGGAACAGGAGGCCCTTCTGGATGTAGTTGGCGTTTATCATGGAGACGTCCCATGAGGCGAGCGGGATGCGCTCGCGCGGCCGAGCCGGTGGCTTCACCGTGCGCGACGACACCACCAGCACGGGCGACGGCGGCGGCATTGCGCTCTGTGCTTGCCGACTGGCTGGGTATAGGACTGGACTGAGATGGCCGAGCTCGCTCTCCGACTGTGGTCGATCCAGGAGTGGTTGCACTAGATTTATAGGGTCAAGACTGAATGTGCCGTGCGCTGCCTATGGCTCTGTCAGTCTGTCTGAACGTCGAAGGAAATTGCTCAAAACTGGTCTCACTCACGAACGGCGTCATAGCTTACGTCAGGACGTGAGAGTTAACAAATCTGCTCCCGCTTTTGATTAGTCAACTATAAGCAGTCTAGTCTAGTGCTACTTCGCATCTACTCCTAGCTGGTTTGAATAGGTCGCTCACGGCAATTTTAACCGATCCCATTTCCAGTGTTGGAGCAAATGCAAATGAAACGGAGCCGGCCCAGTCGCAGTACAAGACCAACCAACCATATACGTCTACCATGTCCATAGGCTGTAGCCACGCCCCTACACCAGCTTTTGAGCCTGCCACCGGTGTGATTGATTCCAGATCACGAGGCACGTATGAACGTCCACTATACCACCCGCCATGGTGATCAACCGTCATAATTCCGCACTCCATGTAAGCAGGCTTATAGCCGAAAAATGCGATTGGTGTTTTTTTTTGAATGTTGGCAATTGATCTGCCAAATTCATTGCTCAGAGGAAAGGGTACAGAGAACAGGTTCAAGCGGGCAAGCACCAAGAGAAGAGGTGCGAAGAAGTAGAAAAAGAAAAAAAGAAGATGCTACAATAGTTCAGCCAGGATCAAATGGGATGCCAGCGCCTGCCATGTTCCACAGCCTAATTTCATCCTTAATTTTGCGTATAAGGGCTGCCTTGCTCATGAACTCCTTCTAGAAAAGGCGTCTATTCCGCTCCCGCCAAATTTCCCAGGCGGTTAGTTGGATAAGCGAAATGGTGCTCTTCTTTCTGTCCGTTGTGGCCAAAAGAGAGCATCGGTTCATCCAGTCTTTGATGTCAGAGGTGCCGTTCCAAGTTGCGGGGTTTAGTGACGGGAAGCTCACAGGTGTGGCGACAGCCTCCCAGATGGTCGTAGACTACGGGCGGTCCACAAGGAGGTGGAACGGGGTTTCCAAATTGCGCTCGCATAATGGGCAAAAGTAGTTGTTTTCCCAACCTCGTCGCAAAAGGGTATCCGCCGTAAGAATTTTGCCCAAGATAGCCGTCCAGATGAAAAAGCGGCACTTTTCGGGTGCCCATGCCGACCAGATGAGTTGGTATCCATCGAGAGGGGTCGATCCCTCAAATTGAATCAGGTAGGCAGAGCAGGCCGAGTATTTACCATCATGTGTGAGCCTCCAAGTGATTTTGTCGGGCTCATTCTGTCGAAGCCCAACCTCCGCCAACATGTTTGCCAAAGTGGCAAGTTCGTCGGTCATAAACTCTATGAGTCCCCTAGCAAGGTCAGCTAGCCATCTCTCATTGGTCATCGCTTCCTGGACCGTTCTGTTCTTGCGAATAGATATGCTGTACGGGGTTGGGGCGATGACTCTTGGGCACTGCCCGTTCAGCCATCGGTCGTGCCAGAAGTCAGCTCGTGCACCGTCGCCCAGAGTAATGCACATCGCCATTGAGAAGAGCTCTTTCTCTTTAGAATTGTAGGGCAGCGGCCCACGCGCCCACGGTCTCGCTGGATCTTGCCAAGCTAGCCACATCCATCTCAATCTCAAGGCTAGACCAAACCTTGCAAAGTCCATGACACCCAGCCCCCCAAGATGTTTGGGGCGGCATAACAAGCTCCAGGCCACACGACATTGGCCACCATTGCATGTGCTCTCTCCGTTCCAAAGCCATGCACGACATAACTGAATCATCCTCTTTAGGACCCATCCGGGCAACGTATGCACAGTCATCATGTATGTTGGGGAACGTAGTATTTTAAAATTTTCCTACGATCACGCAAGATCTATCTACCAGATGCATAGCAACGAGAGGGAAGATTGTGTCTACGTACCCTCGTAGACCGGAAGCGGAAGCGTCAAGTGACGCGGTTGATGTAGTCGAACTTCTTCGCGATCCAACCGATCAAGCACCGAACGTACGACACCTCCGCGTTCAGCACACGTTCAGCTTGATGACGTCCCACGAGCTCTTGATCCAGCTGAGCTTCACGGGAGAGTTTCGTCAGCACGACGGCGTGGTGACGGATATGATGTATCTACCGGCGCAGGGCTTCGCCTAAGCACTGCGACCGTATGACCGAGGTGTGTTTCTGTGGAGGGGGGCACCGCACACGGCTAGAACAATTCAACTTGTGTGTCTTTGGGTGCCCCCCTGCCCCCGTATATAAAGGAGCAAGGGGGGAGGCCGGCCGGCCCTCCTATGGTGCGGCTAGGGTGCAATCCTACTAGGAATAGGATTGCAATCCTATTCCTAGTAGGAACTACCAAAGAAGGAAGAAGGGGGAAGGAAAGAGAGGGAGAGGGAGAGGGAAAGAGGGGCCGCGCCCCCCTCCCCTTGTCCTATTCGGACTCCTCCTAGGGAGGGGGCGCGCCACCTCCTGGCTGCTGCCCTCTCTCTCCCCTATGGCCCACCAGGGCCCACCATCCCCCGGGGGGTTCCGGTAACCCCCCCCCCCCGGCACTCCGGTAAATTCCGAAACTTTCCAGAACACTTTCGGTGTCCGAATATAGTCGTCCAATATATCAATCTTTATGTCTCGGACATTCCGAGACTCCTCGTCATGTCCGTGATCTCATCCGGGACTCCGAACTACCTTCGGTACATCAAAACTCATAAACTCATAATACCGATCGTCATCAAACGTTAAGCGTGCGGACCCTACGGGTTCGAGAACTATGTAGACATGACCGAGACTCATCTCCAGTCAATAACCAATAGCGGAACCTGGATGCTCATATTGGCTCCTACATATTCTACGAAGATCTTTATCGGTCAAACCGCATAACAACATACGTTGTTCCTTTTGTCATCGGTATGTTACTTGCCCGAGATTCGATCGTCGGTATCTCTATACTTAGTTCAATCTCGTTACCGGCAAGTCTCTTTACTCGTTCCGTAACACATCATCTCGTGACTAACTCATTAGTCTTTTGCTTGCAAGGCTTATTGTGATGTGTGTTACCGAGAGGGCCCAGAGTTACCTCTCCGACATTCGGAGTGACAAATCCTAATCTTGATCTATGCCAACACCACAAAAACTTTCGGACACCTGTAGAGCATCTTTATGATCACCCAGTTACGTTGTGACGTTTGATAGCACACAAGGTGTTCCTACGGTATTCGGGAGTTGCATAATCTCATAGTCATAGGAACATGTATAAGTCATGAAGAAAGCAATAGCAGTAAAACTAAACGATCATAGTGCTATGCTAACGGATGGGTCTAGTCCATCACATCATTCTCCTAATGATGTGATCCCGTTGATCAAATGACAACTCATGTCTATGGCTAGGAAACATAGCCATCTTTGATCAATGAGCTAGTCTAGTAGAGGCATACTAGGGACATACTGTTTTGTCTATGTATCCACACATGTACTAAGTTTCCGGTTAATACAATTCTAGCATGAATAAAAGACATTTATCATGATATAAGAAAATACAAATAACATCTTTATTATTGCCTCTAGGGCATATTTCCTTCAGTCTCCCACTTGAACTAGAGTCAATAATCTAGATTACAAAGTGATGATCCTCACACCCATGGAGTCCTGGTGTTGATCATGTTTTGCCCGTGGAAGAGGCTTAGTCAACGGGTCTGCAACATTCAGATCCGTATGTATTTTGCAAATCTCTATGTCTCCCTCCTTGACTAGATCGCGGATGGAATTGAAGCGTCTTTTGATGTGCTTTGTTCTCTTGTGAAACCTGGATTCCTTCGCCAAGGCTATTGCTCCAGTGTTGTCACAAAAGATTTTCATTGGACCCGATGCACTAGGTATTACACCTAGATCGGATATGAACTCCTTCATCCAGACTCCTTCATTTGCTGCTTCCGAAGCAGCTATGTATTCCGCTTCACACGTAGATCCCGCCACGACGCTCTGCTTGGAACTGCACCAACTGACAGCTCCACCGTTCAATAAAAATACATATCCGGTTTGTGACTTAGAGTCATCTGGCTCAGTGTCAAAGCTAGAATCGACGTAACCGTTTACGACGAGCTCTTTGTCACCTCCATATACAAGAAACATATCCTTTGTCCTTTTCAGGTACTTCAGGATGTTCTTGACCGCTGTCCAGTGATCCACTCCTGGATTACTTTGGTACCTCCCTGCTAGACTTATAGTAAGGCACACATCAGGTCTGGTACACAGCATTGCATACATGATAGATCCTATGGCTGAGGCATAGGGAATGACTTTCATTTTCTCTCTATCTTCTGCAGTGGTCGGGCATTGAGTCTTACTCAACTTCATACCTTGTAATACAGGCAAGAACCCTTTCTTTGAATGATCCATTTTGAACTTCTTCAAAATCTTATCAAGGTATGTGCTTTGTGAAAGTCCAATTAAGCGTCTTGATCTATCTCTATAGATCTTGATGCCTAATATATAAGCAGCTTCACCGAGGTCTTTCATTGAAAAATTCTTATTCAAGTATCCTTTTATGCTATCCAGAAATTCTATATCATTTCCAATCAATAATATGTCATCTACATATAATATTAGAAATGCTACAGAGCTCCCACTCACTTTCTTGTAAATACAGGCTTCTCCAAAAGTCTGTATAAAACCATATGCTTTGATCACCTCATCAAAGCGTATATTCCAACTCCGAGATGCTTGCACCAGTCCATAGATGGGTCGCTGGAGCTTGCACACTTTGTTAGCACCTTTTGGATCGACAAAACCTTCTGGTTGCATCATATACAACTCTTCTTTGAGATATCCATTCAGGAATGCAGTTTTGACATCCATTTGCCAGATTTCATAATCATAAAATGCGGCAATTGCTAACATGATTCGGACAGACTTAAGCATCGCTACAGGTGAGAAAGTCTCATCGTAGTCAACTCCTTGAACTTGTCGAAACCCTTTCGCAACAAGTCGAGCTTTGTAAACAGTAACATTACCGTCTGCGTCGGTCTTCCTCTTGAAGATCCATTTATTTTCGATGGCCTGCCGATCATCGGGCAAGTCAACCAAAGTCCACACTCTGTTCTCATACATGGATCCCATCTCAGATTTCATGGCTTCAAGCCATTTTGCGGAATCTGGGCTCATCATCGCTTCCTCATAGTTCGTAGGTTCATCATGGTCTAGTAACATGATTTCCAGAACTGGGTTGCCGTACCACTCTGGTGCGGAACGTACTCTGGTTGATCTACGACGTTTAGCAGAAACTTGATCCGAAGTTTCATGATCATCATCATTAACTTCCTCACTGATTGGTGTAGGAATCACTGGAACAATTTTCTGTGATGTACTACTTTCCAATTCGGGAGAAGGTACAATTACCTCATCAAGTTCTACTTTCCTCCCACTCACTTCTTTCGAGAGAAACTCCTTCACTAGAAAGGATCCATTCTTAGCAACGAATATCTTGCCTTCGGATATGTGATAGAAGGTGTACCCAACAGTCTCTTTTGGGTATCCTATGAAGAGACATTTCTCCGACTTGGGTTCGAGCTTATCAGGTTGAAGCTTTTTCACATAAGCATCGCAGCCCCAAACTTTAAGAAATGACAACTTTGGTTTCTTGCCAAACCATAGTTCATAAGGTGTCGTATCAACGGATTTAGATGGTGCCCTATTTAATGTGAATGCAACTGTCTCTAAAGCATAACCCCAAAACGATAGCGGTAAATCGGTAAGAGACATCATAGATCGCACCATATCCAATAAAGTACGGTTACGACGTTCGGACACACCATTACGCTGTGGTGTTCCGGGTGGCGTGAGCTATGAAACTATTCCACATTGTTTTAAATGAAGACCAAACTCGTAACTCAAATATTCTCCTCCACGATCAGATAGCAGAAATTTTATTTTCTTGTTACGATGATTCTCTACTTCACTCTGAAATTCTTTGAACTTTTCAAATGTTTCAGACTTGTGCTTCATTAAGTAGACATACCCATATCTGCTCAAATCATCAGTGAAGGTCAGAAAATAACGATACCCGCCGCGAGCTTCAACACTCATTGGCCCACATACATTAGTATGTATGATTTCCAACAAATCTGTTGCTCGCTCCATAGTTCTGGAGAACGGAGTTTTAGTCATCTTGCCCATGAGGCATGGTTCGCAAGCACCAAGTGATTCATAATCAAGTGATTCCAAAAGTCCATCACTATGGAGTTTCTTCATGCGCTTTACACCAATATGACCTAAACGGCAGTGCCACAAATAAGTTGCACTATCATTATTAACCTTGCATCTTTTGGTTTCAATATTATGAATATGTGTATCACTACAATCGAGATCCAATAAGAATAGACCACTCTTCAAGGGTGCATGACCATAAAAGATATTATTCATAAAAATAGAACAACCATTATTCTCTGATTTAAATGAATAACCGTCTCGCAACAAACAAGATCCAGATATAATGTTCATGCTCAACGCTGGCACCAAATAACAATTATTTAGGTCTAAAACTAATCCCGAAGGTAGATGTAGAGGTAGCGTGCCGACGGCGATCACATCGACTTTGGAACCATTTCCCACACGCATCGTCACCTCGTCCTTAGCCAATCTTCGTTTAATCCGTAGTCCCTGTTTCGAGTTACAAATATTAGCAACCGAACCGGTATCAAATACCCAGGTACTACTACGAGTATTAGTAAGGTACACATCAATAACATGTATATCACATATACCTTTGTTCACCTTGCCATCCTTCTTATCCGCCAAATACTTGGGGCAGTTCCGCTTCCAGTGTCCAGTACCCTTGCAGTAGAAGCACCCAGTTTCAGGCTTGGCTCCAGACTTGGGTTTCTTCGTGGGAGTAGCAACTGTCTTGCTATTCTTCTTGAAGTTCCCCTTCTTTCCCTTGCCTTTTTTCTTGAAACTAGTGGTCTTGTTAACCATCAACACTTGATGCTCCTTTTTGATTACTACCTCCGCAACTTTGAGCATAGCGAAGAGCTCGGGAATTGTCTTTTGCATCCCTTGCATATTATAGTTCATCACGAAGCCTTTAAGCTTGGTGGAAGTGATTGAAGAACTCTATCAATAACACTATCCTCGTCAACTTTGCAACCAAGTTGAGTCATATGATTGTAGTACCCAGACATTCTGAGCAAGTGTTCACTGATAGAACTATTCTCCTCCATCTTGCAGCTATAGAACTTATTGGAAATCTCATATTTCTCAATCCGGGCATTTGCTTGAAATATTAACTTCAACTCTTGGAACATCTCATATGGTCCATGACGTTCAAAACGTCGTTGAAGTCCCGGTTCTAAGCCATAAAGCATGGCACACTGAACTATCGTGTAGTCATCAGACCGCGATCGCCAGACGTTCAAAGCATCTACATTAGCGGGAGGGGGCTTGTCACCTAGCGGTGCTTCAAGGACATAATACTTCTGTGCAGCAATGAGGATAATCCTCAAGTTACGGACCCAGTCCGTGTAATTGCTACCATCATCTTTCAACTTAGCTTTCTCTAGGAATGCATTAAAATTCAAAGGAACGGTAGCACGGGCCATTGATCTACAACAACATAGATATGCAAAAACTATCAGGACTAAGTTCATGATAAATTAAAGTTCAATTTAATCATATTAATCAAAGAACTCCCACTTAGATAGACATCCCTCCGGTCATCTAAATGATCACGTGATCCAAATCAACTAAACCATGTCCGATCATCACGTGAGATGGAGTAGTTTCAATGGTGAACATCTTATGTTGATCATATCTACTATATGATTCACGCTCGACCTTTCGGTCTCCAGTGTTCCGAGGCCATATCTGCATATGCTAGGCTCGTCATGTTTAACCTGAGTATTCTGCGTGTGCAAAACTGGCTTACACCCGTTGTATTTGAACGTAGAGCTTATCACACCCGATCATCACGTGGTGTCTCGGCACGACGAACTTTTGCAACGGTGCATACTCAGGGAGAACACTTATACCTTGAAATTTAGTAAGGGATCATCTTATAATGCTACCATCGTTCTAAGCAAAATAAGAAGCATAATAAGATAAACATCACATGCAATCAAAATATGTGACATGATATGGCCATCATCATCTTGTGCTTTTGATATCCATCTCCAAAGCACCGTCATGATCACCTTCGTCACCGGCGCGACACCTTGATCTCCATCATAGCATCGTTGTTGTCTCGCCAACTATTGCTTCTACGACTATCGCTACCGCTTAGTGATAAAGTAAAGCAATTACACGGCGATTGCATTTCATACAATAAAGCGACAACCATATGGCTCCTGCCAGTTGCCGATAACATTACAAAACATGATCATCTCATAGAAAATCGTATAACTCATCATGTCTTAACCATATCACATCACAACATGCCCTGCAAAAACAAGTTAGACGTCCTCTACTTTGTTGTTGCAAGTTTTACGTGGCTGCTACGGCTTAGCAAGAACCGTTCTTACCTACGCATACAAAACCACAACGATGTATCGTCAAGTATGTGCTGTTTTAACCTTCACAAGGACCGGGCGTAGCCACACTTGATCCAGCTAAAGTGAGAGAGACAGACACCCGCCAGTCACCTTTAAGCAACGAGTGCTCGTAACGGTGAAACCAGTCTCGCGTAAGCGTACGCGTAATGTCGGTCCGGGCCGCTTCATCTCACAATACCGCCGAAGCAAAGTATGACATGCTGGTAAGCAGTATGACTAGTATCGCCCACAACTCATTGTGTTCTACTCGTGCATATCATCTATGCATAGACCTGGCTCATGATGCCACTGTTGGGGAACGTAGTATTTTAAAATTTTCCTACGATCACGCAAGATCTATCTACCAGATGCATAGCAACGAGAGGGAAGAGTGTGTCTACGTACCCTCGTAGACCGAAAGCGGAAGCGTCAAGTGACGCGGTTGATGTAGTCGAACTTCTTCGCGATCCAACCGATCAAGCACCGAACGTACGGCACCTCCGCGTTCAGCACACGTTCAGCTTGATGACGTCCCACGAGCTCTTGATCCAGCTGAGCTTCACGGGAGAGTATCGTCAGCACGACGGCGTGGTGACGGATATGATGTATCTACCGGCGTAGGGCTTCGCCTAAGCAGTGCGACGGTATGACCGAGGTGTGTTTCTGTGGAGGGGGGCACCGCACATGGCTAGAACAATTCAACTTGTGTGTCTTTGGGTGCCCACCTGCCCCCGTATATAAAGGAGCAAGGGGGGAGGCCGGCCGGCCCTCCTATGGTGCGGCTAGGGTGCAATCCTACTAGGAATAGGATTGCAATCCTATTCCTAGTAGGAACTACCAAAGAAGGAAGAAGGGGGAAGGAAAGAGAGGGAGAGGGAGAGGGAAAGAGGGGCCGCGCCCCCCTCCCCTTGTCCTATTCGGACTCCTCCTAGGGAGGGGGCGCGCCACCTCCTGGCTGCTGCCCTCTCTCTCCCCTATGGCCCACCAGGGCCCACCATTCCCCCGGGGGGTTCCGGTAACCCCCCCGGCACTCCAGTAAATTCCGAAACTTTCCAGAACACTTCCGGTGTCCGAATATAGTCGTCCAATATATCAATCTTTATGTCTCGGACATTCCGAGACTCCTTGTCATGTCCGTGATCTCATCCGGGACACCAAACTACCTTCGGTACATCAAAACTCATAAACTGATAATACCGATCGTCATCAAACGTTAAGCGTGCGGACCCTACGGGTTCGAGAACTATGTAGACATGACCGAGACTCATCTCCAGTCAATAACCAATAGCGGAACCTAGATGCTCATATTGGCTCCTACATATTCTACGAAGATCTTTATCGGTCAAACCGCATAACAACATACGTTGTTCCTTTTGTCATCGGTATGTTACTTGCCCGAGATTCGATCGTCGGTATCTCTATACCTAGTTCAATCTCGTTACCGGCAAGTCTCTTTACTCGTTCCGTGACACATCATCTCGTGACTAACTCATTAGTCTTTTGCTTGCAAGGCTTATTGTGATGTGTGTTGCCGAGAGGGCCCAGAGTTACCTCTCCGACATTCGGAGTGACAAATCCTAATCTTGATCTATGCCAACACCACGAATACTTTCGGAGACACCTGTAGAGCATCTTTATGATCACCCACTTACGTTGTGACGTTTGATAGCACACAAGGTGTTCCTACGGTATTCGGGAGTTGCATAATCTCATAGTCATAGGAACATGTATAAGTCATGAAGAAAGCAATAGCAGTAAAACTAAACGATCATAGTGCTATGCTAACGGATGGGTCTAGTCCATCACATCATTCTCCTAATGATGTGATCCCGTTGATCAAATGACAACTCATGTCTATGGCTAGGAAACATAGCCATCTTTGATCAATGAGCTAGTCTAGTAGAGGCATACTAGGGACATACTGTTTTGTCTATGTATCCACACATGTACTAAGTTTCCGGTTAATACAATTCTAGCATGAATAAAAGACATTTATCATGATATAAGGAAATACAAATAACATCTTTATTATTGCCTCTAGGGCATATTTCCTTCAATGTAAACTGCAAGGGCAGCCAGATTTGATTTGAGAAGTACCAGACGGCCACTCTTGGCCATCATGCCACCCTTCCAAAGAGACATTATGCTGCCAAATTTAAGTATTAAAGGCTCAAGGTCCAGTTTTGTCAAGCATCCCATTGTTAGAGTCCGAAACAAAATGAAAAGCCTCCCCGTGCGTTTGGATTCTCAGCCGTCGGATCGGTTTCCTGATTGCGTTCTGGTCGTTGGATCTCGGGCTCGGTCGTCTCCAGCCGTCGGATGTTTACCCGGTCGTCTCTAGCCATCGGATATTATCCCTACAGCCGTGTCCCGCCCGGCCGTGCCACCGCGCGTAATTACGCTGCCCCGCCGAGGGCATTCTCATCATTTCACTTGGCTGGGAAAAGATCCTATAGCGCAGGCAGGGGCGAGACCCTAGAGACCGTCGTTCACATCCCCTTCCAGCCTGCTCGCCTTTTTCCCCCTCCCGCACCCGCCTCTCTCTCTCCCTCCCGCGCCCCTCCCTGCCCCGCCGCCGCCGCCACCGTCGCCGCTCCCCGCACTCGCTCCTTCCCCCCGCATCTCCCTTCCCCCACGCAGCCGCCTCTCTCCCTCGCTTGCTCCTCATCTGGCGACGGCGGCGGCGGCTCCCGCGCCCGCGTTCTTCCTCCCACCAAACATAGCGCTCCTCCCCATCGCCATGGACGAGCTTGAGCTCGAGGTGCTCCTTCTTTGCCCAGAAGCCCAAGGGCATTGCGGGGCGGCAAGGGGCTCAGCCTCAACCCACCAACCATAGCTTCCCCCACGCCGCCGCCGGCTCCTTCTCCCGGCCTGCCGGATCCCGTCGTCTGCATCCCCGGTATCGTCGCCATTGCCGTCGTATGATACGCCCATTTCGCATAATGCTTATATGTTGATATTTATTGCATTATGGGCTTTTATTACTTGTTTTGTCACAATACTTATGCCTTTTCTCTCTTATTGTTTACATGAAGAGGGAGAATGTCGGCAGCTGGAATTCTGGGCTAGAAAAGGAGCAAACTCTGGAAACCTATTCTGCACAACTCCAAAAGCCCCGAAACTCCACAGAACTCCGTTTCAGAAAATATAAAAAATATCTGGCGAAATAAGTTCACGAGGGGGGCCACCGGCTGTCCACGGGGGTGGGGGCGGGCCCCCCTCTCAGGGTGCGCCCCCTGTCTCGTGGGCCCCCCGAAGGCCCCCCGATGCCCATCTTCTCTTATATGAGGTGTTTTGACCTGGAAAAAATCATAAGGAGGCTTTAGGGACCAGACGCCGTCGTCTCGAGGCGGAACCGAGGCGGAAACCAATCTAGGGCTCCGGCAGAGCCGTTCTGTCGGGGATACTTCCCTCCGAGAGGAGGAAATCGTCACCGTCGTCATCACCAGCAACTCTCCCATCTTGGGAAGGGCTATCTTCATCAACATCTTCACCAGCACCATCTCCTCTCAAACCCTAGTTCATCTCTTGTATCCAATCTTTGTACCCAAACCTCAGATTGGTACCTCTGGGTTGCTAGTAGTGTTGATTACTCCTTGTAGTTGATGCTAGTTGGTTTATTTGGTGGAAGATCATACGTTCAGATCCATTATGCATATTAATACCCCTCTGATCATGAACAATATTATGTCTTGTGAGTAGTTACTTTTGTTCCTTAGGACATGGGAGAAGTCTTGCTATTAGTAGTCATGTGAATTTGGTCTTCGTTCGATATTTTGATGAGATGTATGTTGTCTCTCCTCTAGTGGTGTCATGTGAACGTCGACTACATGACACTTCACCATTATTTGGGCCTAGAGGAAGGCATTGGGAAGTAATAAGTAGATGATGGGTTGCCAGAGTGACATAATCTTAAACCCTAGTTTATGCGTTGCTTCGTAAGGGGTTGATTTGGATTCATATGTTTCAGGCTATGGTTAGGTTTACCTTAATACTTCTTTTGTAGTTGCGGATGCTTGCATTAGAGGTTAATCATAAGTGGGAGGCTTGTCCAAGTAAGGACAGCACCCAAGCACCGGTCCACCCACATACCAAATTATCAAAGTACCGAACGCGAATCAGATGATCGTGATGAAAACTAGCTTGACGATAATTCCCATGTGTCCTCAGGAGCGCTTTCCTTTATATAAGAGTTTGTCCAGGCTTGTCCTTTGCTACAAAAAGGATTGGGCCACCTTGCTGCACCTTATTTACTTTTACCTTTTGTCATTTTCTACCAATTACCTTATCACAAAACTATCTGTTACCTATAATTTCAGTGCTTGCAGAAAATACCTTACTGAAAACTGCCTGTCATTTCCTTCTGCTCATCGTTGGGTTCGACACTCTTACTTATCGAAAGGACTACGATAGATCCCCTACACTTGTGGGTCATCAAGACTCTTTTCTGGCGCCGTTGCCGGGGAGTGAAGCGCCTTTGGTAAGGAAAAAATTATATAGTGTGATGAAATTTATTGTCACTTGTTACTATGGCTCAAAATCCTTTGAGGGGCTTGTTCGGGGTATCTTCACCCCGAACAGAAGAGCAAAGAGTTGCTCCTCAACCTACTGCACCTACTGAAAATGTTTGCTTTGAGATTCCTTCGGGTATGATAGAGAAACTTCTTGAAAATCCCTTTACAGGAGACGGAACATTGCATCCCGATTACATCTAATCTATGTGGATGAAGTTTGTGGATTATTTAAGCTTGCAGGTATGCCCGTGGATGTTATCAAGAAGAAGGTCTTCCCTTTATCTTTGAAGGGAGATGCATTGACATGGTTTAGGCTATGTGATGATATGGGATCATGGAACTATAATCGTCTGAAGTTGGAATTTCATCAGAAGTTCTACCCTATGCACTAGGTTCATCGTGATCGTAATTATATTTATAATTTCTGGCCTCACGAAGGAGAAAGCATCGCTCAAGCTTGGGGGAGGCTTAAGTCAATGTTGTATTCATGCCCCAATCATGAGCTCTCAAGAAAAATGATCATTCAAAATTGTTATGCTCGGCTTTCTCTCAATAATCGCACCATGCTTGATAATTCTTGTTCTGGCTCTTTTATGATGCAGACCGTTGAATTCAAATGGGATTGATTGGAAATAATTAAACGCAACTCTGAAGATTGGGATCTCGACGAAGGTAAGGAGTCAGGTATGACCCCTAAGTTTGATTGTGTTAAAGCTTTTATGGATACCGATGTTTTCTGTGAGTTTAGCACCGAATATGGACTTGACTCTGAGATAGTAGCTTCTTTCTGTGAATCTTTTGCTACCCATGTTGATCTCCCCAAGGAGAAGTGGTTTAAATACCACCACCCCTATTGAAGTAAAAGTAGTTGAACCTATTAAAGTTGAAGAAAAGACTATCACTTATAATGTTGATCCTGTTATTCCTGCTGCTTATATTGAGAAACCACATTTCCCTATTAGGATAAAGGATCATGCTCAAGCTTCAACTGTAGTTCGTAAGAGTAATACTATAACACCTACACCCCCTGAGCAAATTAAAGTTGAACCTAGTGTTGCTATGGTTAAAGATATCTTGGTAGAAGATTTAGATGGACATGTCATTTACCTCCAAGAAGAGTCCGCTAGAATAGCCAAACCCAATGCTAGGAACAAACATAGACCTATTGTGGGCTTGCCTGTTATCTCTGTTAAGATAGGAGATCATTGCTATCATGGTTTATGTGACGTAGGTGCTAGTGCGAGTATTATCCATCTTGATTTGTATAACAAAATTATGCATGATATTGCATCCGTTGAGTTAGAAGGGATTGATGTTACTATTAAGCTTGCTAATAGAGATACTATTTCACCAGTTGGGATTGTTAGAGATGTTGAAGTCTTGTGTGGGAAGGTTAAATACCCTACTAATTTTCTTATTCTTAGTTCCCCACAAGATGAATTTTGTCCCATTATATTTGGTAGATCCTTCTTGAATACTGTTAATGCCAAGATAGACTGTGTGAAAGATATCGTTACTGTGGGATTAGGGGATATGTCTCATGATTTTAACTTTGCTAAATTCCGTAGACAACCCCTTGAAAAGGCACCACCCAGTAAGGATGAAATTATTGGTCTTGCTTCTATTGCCGTGCCACCGAATGATCCTTTAGAACAATACCTGCTAGACCATGAAAATGATATGCATATGAATGAGAGAAGGGAAATAGATGAAATATTCCTTAAACAGGGACCCGTATTGAAAAACAACTTGCATGTTGAAATCCTAGGGGATCCTCCTCCACCCAAGGGTGATCCCGTGTTAGAACTTAAACCTTTGCCTGATAATCTTAAGTATGTTTATCTTGATGAAAAGAAGATATATCCTATTATTATTAGTGCTAACCTTTTAAGAGCAGGAAGAAGAAAACTATTAAAAACTTTGAAGAAGCACCGTGCTGCTATTGGATATACTCTGGATGATCTTAAGGGCATTAGTCCCACTATATGCCAACACAAGATAAATTTGGAAGAAAATGCTAAACCGGTTATTGATCATCAGCAACGGTTAAATCCGAAGATGAAAGAAGTGGTAATGAATGAAATACTAAAGCTTCTAGAGGCAGGTATTATCTATCCAGTTGCTGATAGCCAGTGGGTAAGTCTTGTCCATTGTGTTCCTAAGAAAGTAGGTATGACTGTCGTTCCAAATGATAAAGATGAATTGATCCCGCAAAGAATAGTTACAGGTTATAGGATGGTAATTGATTTCCGTAAGTTAAATAAAGCTACTAAGAAAGATCATTACCCCTTGCCATTTATTGATCAAATGCTAGAAAGGTTATCCAAACATACCCATTTCTGCTTTCTAGATGGTTATTCTGGTTTCTCTCAAATACCCGTGTCAAAAGGGGATCAAGAAAAGACCACTTTTACTTGTCCTTTTGGTACCTTTGCTTATAGACGTATGCCTTTTGGTTTATGTAATGCACCTGCTACCTTTCAAAGATGCATGATGGCTATATTCTCTGATTTTTGTGAAAAGATTGTTGAGGTTTTCATGGATGATTTCTCCGTTTACGGAACTTCTTTTGATGATTGCTTAAGCGACCTTGATCGAGTTTTGCAGAGATGTGAAGACACTAATCTTGTTTTGAATTGGGAGAAGTGCCACTTTATGGTGAATGAAACCTCTTCACTCGATGTTGAACCCCAAATCTCAAACCATGCACTCGTTGGAAGAATGCCTACGAGCTACTTGAAGAACCCACCTATGTAATTCCCGAAGGTTTTCGGTTATGCAATCTGGTGTTGGGGATACAGGGGAAGCATCGCACACTCAAATCTAAACCTACATCCGGCTGTATCCATCCATCAACACATAACCAGTCATCCTCGGAAACTGTTTACCTCGGACCTTCGAAACGCATCCGCTATACTAGTTGTGGCAATACTCCTGAACTATCCCACCAGTACTGGGTGACGTCAGGGTTATCTCACCACTAACCGCATAGAAGAGTTTTCGATGTCGGCCGTCTTAAGTATTCTAGAACCGCTGCGATACATTTGTGACGACAACACCTCAGAGCTCAACTCCTCGAGACACTGCCACAACCCCTAAATGACGGGAGGCATCGAGAACAGTGTTCTCGTCACAAAGATATCGGAACAATCCAAACAATACTCGCGTGATCCTAAAAAAAATTTAGTGAATTTTTGAGAGTAGAGAAGATAGAACAACGTCAGGAGTCCTCACCAGAGCGATGGAGGGATGAGGAGTAAAAAGAAATCCTACTCTCCGATATATATAGGACTCAAAATATATTTTTGTGTGTGCCTAGACTCAACCGTCAACGATTCGATCAATCAAGGGGCTCCTAGGTCGGAGAAGACTCTTATACCAACTTGTAATGCCCAGCATGAGGCTATGTCCCCCACGTGTCGAGGCACGACTTAAAGACATAAACACATACTAGAATGATCTCAAGTATGGTATCTTTTCACAACTCATGTAAAATTCAGTGATGAAAGTGTAAAATGATAGTTGGCTTACACTCGCCATGTCACACAATGAAACACAATAACATACATCATCCAAATAACATCAGGGTCCGACTATGGACGAAATCCAAACGAAAAGATACCATAAATAACACAAGCCTGGATCCTCCTAGTAAGAACCACTACTGATCGCCGGGATAAGACACATAGTAATGTCCACGCTCTTCATCGAACTCCCAGTACAGCTCTAAACCATCTCCTGCATAGTTCTCAACGATACCTGCATCTGGTGTGTGTTGAATCTGTGAGCCACAAAGGACTCAGCAATCCCGTTCCCGGGTATCAAAACTACCAAAGCCTTGGGTGTGGAAAGGCTGTAAACAAAGGTTGCAGCAAGCACTAAGCACTAGCTTACGAGTTTTACAGCGAGAAGAGAACAAGTGCCAACGATCGCCAAGTTGATCAAGAAGTGATCCTAGCTACTCACGATCAAACATAACCCCACCGTGTTCACTTCCCGAAGCCCTTCGGAAAGAGACCATCATGGTTACTCACGCAGGTAGTGTGTTCATGAATAAGGTGTCAAGTTATCTACAATCGGATATTAACAAATTCCCATCTGCCACATAACCGCGGGCACGACTTTCGAAAGATCAAACCCTGCAAGGGTGTCCCAACTTAGCCCATCACAAGCTCACGATCTGCGGAGTTGCAACTTCAAAGTGGGAAGACCCGAGTATTCTTGGAATCCCGTGCTCAAGATATTTCGACAAAGGTAAAACTAATCCAGCAAGACCTCCCGGCGTGCCGACACCCTGATAGTAGCCGCGCGTATCTCGTCTCAGGCCACGTCCGAATGAGCACACCGTACGGTGACCAAAACCCAAGTTGCCAAGGGGGGTACCGCACACGACTCTGGGCTGGACCAACACTCATGAGGAGCACTGGCCCGGGGGGTGGATTAAGAACTCGGGTTTGCAACGCCCTATGAAAGTTTTAGTTGTTTAGGCAAATGTAAAACCAATGTTGGGCCTTGCTGGAAAAGCTTTAACACAGAGCGAATTATCAAGGGGGGCCCATAAACCCCAATCGTGTTAGGAACGCAAAATCAAGGAACATAACACCGGTTTATCGGTTCCTAGGGTGGCATGAGTGGAACAAAACACCAAGCAAGAGGCTTAGCCTTCCACCCATTACCAATATATAGGCGAATTAGTATAACAGGTATTATATAGTATGATATCCCAACAATAACTTCATCACGGGGCAAGAATCTTGAAATCTTCACCTGCAACTAACAACGCTATAAGAGGGGCTGAGCGATGCGTACTTAGCCAAACAACGGTTTGCTAGGAAGGTGGTTAGAGAGTTTCATGGCAACAATAGGAGGGCTGACAACCAGGAATAGGCATCGAGGCAATATCTAAAGAGCGAGACATCTAGCATAGGCAAAGATAGTAGTGATATCTGGGAATGGTCATCTTGCCCGTTGATTCCATGGAGGGATCGTAACCTTGCTTCTCAAACTCAGCCTCGGTAGGTACCTCAAACTCCTAATCGTCACCGGGCTCTAACCAACACAACAATGCAACACCGAAACACAATCAATCATCATGCAATGCTCAAACACATGATGCATGGGTAGGATGCATATGGACATGAATAGATATGATGCATCTCCTAGGGACACAAGAGTGCACAAACATCATAGCAAAACAAGATCACAACACAGGTATGAACACAAGCAAAAGGACAAAACTAACATGTTCACAAGGTTATGTAGATTATTTAAACAAGCACCCAACAAGTTTAAAAGAGTTGATTAACATGGCAAGAATGCAACTAGGACTACAACAACATGCTAGCATTTTTAAATGGGCTGGAAAGAACAAACAACAATTTCCAGAAACTCCCATATTCACATATGTACATTTGGGACGGAACTGAGATAGTCATGTTTTAAAGTTGTTAAACATGCAAAACAACAACATCACATTATTCTACACATTTTCCCACCCCAAATGCATATGAAGTTTGTTAAATTTGGAGTTGTAGATATTTAGTTATGATTTTTGCAAGTTTAAGCACATTTTAAACACAAAATAATTCAAACAACATTTTAAATGTTTTAAACATGGCAACAAACAATATATAAATATTCTACATGAAAAACTAAGCAGTTTTCATATATAACTCATTTTCATCAGATGCATATTTAAACATATATTAAATATGCAAAGTAAATGCAGAAAAGAAAAAGAAAAAGAAAAAAGAAAAAGAAAAAGAAAAGGAAAAACAAAACTGACTCGGTCTGGCTCTAGCCAGAGGCACTGACGGGTGGACCCATGGGTAGCCAACGTGGCATGAGTGGGTGAGCGAGTGGGTGGAGCAGCACAGAGAGAATGACAGGTGGGGACTGGCTATCAGACTCACAGGAGGCAAAAATTGGGGGAATAATCCCACTGCCCCCGATAGGTTTCGAACCCAGGACCTCTCTGTTTACTGACGAAGAGCCGAGCCACTGGGCTAGGAAGGTGCTCTTGATAGAATACATGTGAAATGCCTTAAGATGTATCTGAAGATGCAGCAGCAGGGGGAAAACAGGGGCTCGTCGGAGCTGCTTCGGCGACCCAAACTGACGGCAGAGGGGTGCAGGCTGATCCTGGGGGAACACCGCATCCACGCCACTCTCTTGCAACTCCTAGCAACCACTACAATGCCGGCGGTGGACCTCGACGAGGCAAAGCAGAGGCCTAAACGGAGCGGCGACTGCGCTAACAGTTTCTACGTGACAAGGCAAAGCAGACGGGTAACAGAAGAAGGCCTACGGTGGTCGGGATACTCGCCGGCGACGAGTCCCGACAGCGACAAGCTCGGGTGCACGACAAACTATGGTCTAGACGGCGAGAAGGAAGGGGAAAACTGCACGGGGAGGTGGAGATGCTCACCACGAACACGACGAGGTGTTCGGCTGGCCTGGAGGTGGCCGGAGTCGACGACGGTGACGATCGAACAGTTGCGGCCGCCGGAGTGGAAGAAGTGGAAGAAGACGTCGCAGGCGAGGCGATCGGCTCCGTGTAGAGGATGTAGGAGACGTAGTCGACGACGAGGAAGCACTTCGGCAAGGTTGGCGAGGCCGAGGTCGACGAGAGGCACGCCGGCGACGACCTAGCGCTCCCAGATGCGTTCGGGACAGCTACGGTGCGGCGGATCTGGTGGCCCTTAGCTCACCAGTCGGCGGGAGGAGGAAGGAGGAACCCTAGGAAGTGGGTTGGACACGCTGAGAGCTTAAAAGGGGGGCCAGAGGCACAACGGTGCGATGACGGCGTCGGGCTCGCGGTCCCCATGGCGTCGCTGGAGGTGGAAGAAAAGGTGGGTAGATTAGCGGGCACAGTCGCTGACGAGTGGGGCCAGGGAGTCCATGTGGGCGAGAGCTAGCGGGGGTAAGTGGGCGCGCCGGTGAAAAGAGTTTCGAGGGACGCGCAGGCTGCTGGCGCGGGCTGGCTGGAGCTGGCCCGAGGGGAAAAAGCTGGGCCTGCTGGCTGGGCTGCACTGCTGCGGCTGCTATTGCTCTAAACCTTTTCTTTTTTTATTTCCCTCAGACAGAAAATAAAAGGAAAAGTGCAGGCTCAAGGAAATAGAGTTAGGAGATAAATAAAATATCCCCATGCTCCTGGATTTATGCCCTATTTGATAAAATTGGTTTGGGCATTTTTAGAGGTAGAAAAATAAAATGAGTTTGAATAAGGTTCAAACTTCTGTCATTCTTGAACCTAACCAAATCACTTTAAAATGGGGCATGGCTTCGCATGGTGACTCATGACAAGCAACAAAGAAAAGGGGAGAAGATGAACATTAAAAGAATAGGCTAGGATACTTGCAAAATTACTTAAAGAAGGAAGAAAAAGGAGGAAAAAGAAGAGGTGAAGAAGAAGGAGGGGGTCTAGGGTTTGGCAAGGACATGGCTTGACACCAACAACACACAACATCAATAAGGTGACTCACATCACAACCAAAGACAAGTAAAAGAAGCTAAGATGAATATGATACCATGTTGATGAAGCAATGCATGGATGCATAGAAAAAAATGACAATGCAAAACAAAATAAGCTTAAATGACAAGAACCCCCAAGGATAAGTGTCGATGTACTAAGGTAGGGGTACCTCAGTACCCCAACTTGTGCACGGGCAGTTGCAGCTTCCCGCGGCAGGGTTTACCACGCGCTCGCCGGAGACCTTCCTGCTCCATATCAAACCATTCAAAAAAAACAAAGTATGCGAGGCAGAAGATCGAGACCCCGGCAAGTGGAGCTTGCCGGGAAGGCCGTACCAGGCTCAAGATTACCTCACTAGCACAAGGCCCTGGCAAGAGGAGCTTGCCAGGAAGACTAGAAGATTCCATCGTAGAAGACCCGACGAGGGCCCGGGGAGCGACAAGCTCCAGAGCCCGGCAAGCTCCCGGGCCCGGCAAGATCAAGACCCCGGCAAGGTGCTTGCCGGGAAGGTTGCGCTGTGTGCCCGCGCTCCAGCTCATCGGCCCACGCGTCGCCCTGGGGCCTATCCAGGGACGCGTGGCGGATGGCTGTGTAGCCTGGGGGACACGGTGGCACTCCACGGTGGTGGATCCATCGCCGTGGCGGACGGAGACGCAAGGGCGGGAGCTTTTGGGGTCGACGGCGACGGGTATTAAATGCCCTTGTCCCCCACTGTCAAAGTAGGTAGCGACCACTGTTCATGCACTGTAGCTCCACTGTTCCCGCACAGTTACAACTACCACCTCTTTTACGTTTTTACCCCTTTCTCCTACGTTGACACCTGTCGGTGACCCCTTGCACTATAAAAGGAGGCCCATGCACAACGTGGAGGGGGTTCGGAACCTAGATCACTCGTACGCTCGGTGTAGCTGCTTCTTCAAGCTCCCGAGCTCTCCAACTCAATACACAACCAAGCAGGAGTAGGGTTTTACGCGTCTACCGCGGCCCGAACCTGGGTAAAACTGCCCGCGTGCCCGCCACGATCTGCTCTTCGTGCTCCCTCCGCCCTCGTACCGCACAGACAAGGGGCTCCGGTCCCATAGGTGTTCGTGGCGGACAGTTTCCCCCGACATCTTTGGCGCGCCAGGTAGGGGGCGTCGAGGTTGTGCGAATCTGATCCGGCGTTCGCGCGGGCGCATTCTCCATCAACCTCTCCAGTTTCATCGGCAACTTCATCAGCGACAGATCCATGGCTCCGAAGAAGAAGACTTCGGAGGTCGGAGGCCCGTCTGCGTCTCATCCGCCACCACCAGAGCCGACGGTGGGCGGGGGAGACGCCGTCGGAAGGGTGGTCGCCGGCGAGGATACTCACGGCGCCACCAGATCCAAGAACAGGACGGACGACCGAACCTCGGTCTCCGTGGACGCACCGCGTCCCTCTCAGCACACAACAACCCAGCAGCGCCATGTCACAGGAGGTGGCATCCGTTTGCTGGGCCAAGGACAAACCGGAGGCTCGCGGGACGCCCCGGACCACCGTCCGGGCACGAGCAAAGCGAAGGCGCCGGCGCGGGACCCTGCTCCTTCTAACGCCATTAGAAGTCCGAGCATATCCCGCTCCTCGCACCGCTCGCCCGCGTTCCCCTCCACTCCAGCAGAAGCGCTCGCAAGGGCGCAACTGCTCCTCGACTTCCCTCCAGCGGCAGACAAGGCCGACGACTGGAGGGCCACCATCCAGAGCCTGATAGCCTTCGCCAACAACGATTCTCCACAACAGCCGACGGCCTCGCGGCCGCGGCAAGCTGAGAAGACGAAGGCCGACGGCGACAAGACCGCCGGGGGTGCGACAGGCGTGCACTCCCCGCCGCGGAAGCAGAAGACGCCACCCCGCCGGAACAATGCCGACGATGGCTCCACGGCCTCGTCGGACCCGCGGGCTCGTCGGGACCAGCGCCAGGTCCTCGACGACCGGCGCCAAGAAGACGCTCGAACAAGAATCGAGCGCCGCCGAGAAGCTCGGCGACAATCAGACCAGAGGGCTGAGGACGCTGTCGACGCGCGCGCGCCCGATGAACCAGGCGACTTGCCGTACGCGGCAGGCTGCCCTGCGTTTACCCGCGAGCTGCGGCGCGTCCAGTGGCCCAGCATGAAGAATTTTAAGCCCGACGTACCAGAGAAGTACGACGGCAAGACGCACCCCTCGGAGTTTCTCAGTGTCTACACCATCGCGGTGCAGGCTGCCGGGGGGCGCGACGAGAAGATCTTGGCAAATTACTTCCCGCTTGTGCTTAAGCCAAACGTCCGTTCGTGGCTTATGCACTTGCCGGAAGGCTCCATTTCTTCTTGGGCAGACCTTTGCCACCAGTTTGTTGGCGCCTTCACCGGCGGCCACAAACCCCACGGCCAGGAGAGCGATCTCCATATTCTGGCCCAGAAGGAAGGAGAAACCCTGCGCAAGTACATCCAACGCTTCAGCCGTGTGCAGCACAACATCCCTGATGTCCACCCTGCCGCGGTTATCAGCGCGTTCCATCAGAACGTGCGTAACCGCCGCATGCGTGAAGAAATGGCGATGACGAAGATTCGGGATGTCAGCGAGCTCTATGCTCTGGCTGACAAGTGCGCACGTGCAGAAGAGGGGAGGAGACTCCCCGGGGAGGATGCTGGCGCAGGAGGAAGCGACAGCGACGACGCCGCCCCGGCAAAGAAGAGCCGGCGGCGGAATAACAGAAGGAAGGGCAAGAAAGAGGTGCTTGCCGTCGAGAAGTCCGGCAAGGAGGCTCCCGCCAAGCAAACACAGGCTGGCGGCTCCGGCAAGGAGCCTGCCCCTGTAGCGGCAGCCGACAAGCAGGACGGCTCCGACAAGCAATACTGCAAAATCCACCGCACCAAGGGCCACGACCTCTCCAACTGCAAGCGCGTCGAGTACCTCGTCGAGCAGCAGAAAGCTGAGTACGAGAGGCGCGACAAGGAGAAGGCCCAGGGTGGCGGGGAAGAACCAAGCAAGAAGCGGCCGTTCAACGGCCGGGGAGGACGCCGCGGCAAGGCCAAGCAGCGGCAAGGAGATCGACCTCCCCGGGGCCGCGACAAGGACGAAGACGACGACGAAGACATGGAGGACGAGGATAACAGCGAGCAGGAGTTCCAGAAGGCCACGGAGGTCCTGTGCGTCGACGGTGGCGCCTCTCTGCACACCTCCCACCGCCAGCTCAAGCAGTGGGTGCGTGAGGTGAATGCAGCAGAGCCGCCCGTGGAGTCGCGCAGGCTCCTCAAATGGTCCAGCACGCCCATCATTTTTGATCTTGAGGATCACCCTGACCGCACCACTACGGTCGGGTGCTTGCCGATGCTGGTCTCACCCACCATCCGCAACCTCAAGGTCACCAAAATGTTGGTTGACGGCGGGGCCGGGCTGAACTTGATCTCCTCTGCTGTGATCAAGAAACTCCAAATTCCAGATGGCGAGCTCGAAGAAACCGGTTCTTTCCAAGGAATCAACCCGGGAAGGAGCAAGCCCAAGGGAAAGATCACTCTGCCGGTGACCTTTGGCGGGGAGCTCAACTTCAGAACTGAGCGCATCACTTTCGACGTCGCCGATATTCCATTGCCTTACAATGGAATACTCGGCCGTCCCGCCCTCGCCAAGTTCATGGCAGCTTCCCATTATGCCTACAACGTACTTAAGATGTCGGGGCCGATAAGCGTCATCACTGTCCACGACGACAAAAAGGATGCGCTTGTCTGCGCCGACAAGATCTACCGGGATGCGGCAGCCGCGGCAGAGAAAGACACACTTGCCGCTGAAGCTCCCGGGGGGAAGAAGACGAAGACCAAGTCCGGCAAGTGCTCTGGGGCCCACTCCGGCAACCGCACCTCTTCGGAGTGCTGCGCTGCCGTCGAGGACGTCCCATCGAGCTCCACCGGCAAGTGTAAGAAGGGAATGGCCGCTCCTCCGGCAACCAAGAAGGTGTCCGCCAAGGAGGACGGCACTGGTGGTACCTTCACCATCAGTGCCACACTTGACAACAAATAGGAAAGCGCGCTCGTTGCCTTCCTGCGGGCGAATGTCGATGTGTTTGCCTGGCAACCATCTGACATCCCCGGTGTTCCCAGGAAGGTAATTGAGCACAAGCTTGCTGTTTGTCCTCATGCGCGGCCCATCAAGCAGAAAGTGAGGAAGCAAGCCGTGGAGCGCCAAGAATTCATCAACGAAGATATCAAGAAACTAGAGGCAGCAGGCCTAGTTAGAGGTGTAATCCATCCAACGTGGTTGGCAAATCCAGTCGTCGTGCGCAAGGCCAACGGGAAGTGGAGACTGTGTATAGACTTCACCGATGTGAATAAAGCATGTCCCAAGGATCCATTCCCTTTGCCACGCATTGACCAGATCGTTGATTCCACCGCCGGATGTGAGCTACTCTGTTTTCTTGATGCATATTCAGGCTATCACCAGATTTTCATGGCCAAAGAGGATGAAGAGAAGACTGCATTTATCACTCCATGTGGCACTTATTGCTTCATACGCATGCCATTTGGACTGAAGAATGCAGGCTCAACCTTTGCAAGGGTAGTATACACCGCTTTTGAGCCACAGATCCACAGAAATGTAGAAGCTTACATGGATGACATCGTAGAGAAGAGCAAAAGCAAAGAAACCCTGATCCAGGATTTGGAGGAGACATTTCAGAACCTGCGCAGAATTCAGCTCAAGTTGAACCCCGAGAAGTGCGTCTTTGGAGTCCCCTTCGGCAAGCTTCTCGGGTTCTTTGTATCATAGAGGGGGATTGAAGCCAACCCCGACAAGATTAAAGCCATCGAGCAGATAGAGGCCTCAAAGCGCGTCAAGGGTGTCAGAAGGCTTGCAGGTTGTGTAGCTACCCTCAGTAGGTTCATTTCGAAGTCTGCAGAATGTGCCCTACCTTTCTTCAAAATCTTGAAGAAGGCAGGTCCCATGAAATGGACTCCGGAAGCGGAGGCAGCGCTGCAGGATTTGAAACGATACCTGTCCTCCACTCCGATACTCGTCGCACCTAGACCACAGGAAAAGTTGTTGCTATACCTAGCGGCAACCAACCAGGTGGTTAGTGCTGCGTTAGTAGCGGAGAGGGAGTCCGACGAGGAGTCAGCACCACCGGCAAGCGAATCCAGCGACAAGCAGGGGGCTGCCCCGGCTAGCTCTGGCCCCAACAAGGACAGCTCTGCGCAGGAACAGGATGAGGTGCGGAAGAAGATGGTGCAGCGCCCAGTGTATTTTGTAAGTTCCCTTCTCCAGGGGGCTAGATCGAGATACTCTGGTGTGCAAAAGTTGCTTTTCGGCCTCCTCATGGCCTCGAGAAAGCTGCGCCATTACTTCCAAGCCCATGAGATAACAGTGGTCACTCGCTTTCCGCTGAAGAGGATATTGCACAACCCGGAAGCAACAGGCAGGATCGTTGAGTGGGCACTGGAGCTGTCAAGCTTTGGACTCAAGTTTGAAAGTACTTCAACCATACAGAGCCGAGCTTTGGCAGAATTCATAGCTGAGTGGACCCCAACGCCCGACGAAGAAGTACAAGAAACGAGTGCACCCGTACAAGAAGCGACAAGTGAATGGGTAATGTATTTCGATGGTGCCTTCTCGCTGCAAGGCGCCGGTGCTGGCGTGGTACTCATTGCGCCCACCGGAGAGCACCTCAAGTATGTTATCCAGATGCACTTTCCCAGGGAGCAAGCGACAAACAACACTGCTGAATACGAAGGCTTGCTTGCCGGCCTCAGGATTGCGGCCGAACTTGGGATCAGGAAGCTGATTGTGCGGGGAGATTCTCAGTTGGTGGTCCGGCAAGTTAACAAGAGCTATCAAAGCCCTTTGATGGAAGCTTATGTCGATGAAGTGAGGAAGCTTGAGGAGCACTTTGAAGGTTTGCAAATGGAGCACGTCCCGAGAGCTCAAAATGAAATAGCAGATGGCCTTTCAAAGTGTGCTTCGATGAAGTTACCTGTGGAACCAGGGACCTTCTTGCTCAAGCTGACTCAACCATCCGTTACACCATCAATTGGGCAATCCAAGAAAAGAAAGTTGGTCTCCGGCGACTACTTGCCGGCGGATCTTCCTGAAACCGCCGCCAAGGTCCCCAAGATCAACAACCAGAACGCTGAGGAACAGTTTGCTCCTGCATATCTTCGGGTCTGTGCAGTTGAAGCAAGCGTTCCCGACAAGCCTCGCCCCGGCGAGCTTGCCGGGGGACCATCAGCTCTGGCAGAACCAGAGGTCCTCGCCGTAGAAGCTGAGGTTCCCGCAGCGGCCCTCATGCCTTTAGTCCTTGCCGTTGAGCCTCGGGCTCCGGCATGGGCGCAGCAGATCGTCCGTTTTCTTCAAACTGGAGAACTTCCCGACGACCCAGAAGAAATAGAGAAGATAACCAGGCAGTCAAGTATGTACCAGTTCGTGGATAACGAGCTATACAGAAGAAGACTCAATGGTGTCAGGTTGAAATGCATCTCCAGGGAAGATGGACAGAAGCTGTTGGCGGAAATACACGGAGGCATATGCGGCCACCACATTGGCGCAAGGGCGCTTGCCGGGAAAGCTTTCCGGCAAGGGTTCTTTTGGCAAGAAGCCCTCCAAGATGCAACTGCATTAGTAACCAAGTGTGAAGCGTGCCAGTTCCATGCGAAGCAGATTCATCAGCCAGCTCAAGCTCTCCAAACAATCCCTTTGTCCTGGCCCTTCTCGGTCTGGGGGCTCGATATCCTCGGCCCCTTCCCCCGAGCTGTCGGGGGCTTTGAGTACTTGTACGTTGCAATCGACAAGTTCGCAAAGTGGCCAGAAGTGGAGCCGGTGAGAAAGGTGACAGCACAGTGAGCAGTCAGGTTCTTCAGGTCGATTGTTTGCCGTTTCGGAATCCCTAACAGGATCATCACCGACAACGGTACACAATTTACTAGTCGCACCTTCATGCAGTACGTCCAAGACCTTGGCGCCAAGGTCTGTTTCGCTTCTGTTGCTCACCCGAGGAGCAACGGTCAAGCGGAGAGGGCAAATGCTGAAGTGCTGCGCGGACTCAAGACAAGGACCTTTGACAGGCTGCGCAAGTGCGGAAGAAATTGGATAGAGGAGCTACCGGCGGCTCTTTGGTCAATCAGAACGACACCAAGTCGAGCCACCGGACAGACACCCTTTGCTCTAGTCTATGGAGCAGAGGCACTTCTCCCCACGGAACTCGTATACGGATCTCCTCGAGTGCTCGCTTATGATGAGCTCGAGCAAGAGCAACTGCGACAAGATGACGCGTTGCTCCTCGAGGAGGGACGTCTCCAGGCTGCTGTACGAGCTGCTCGATACCAGCAAGCCTTGCGTCGCTACCATAGCCGCAAGGTCAAGGCCAGGAGTCTCGAGGAAGGCGACCTTGTTCTTCGGCGTGTTCAGTCCGCCAAGAATTCCAACAAGTTGACGCCAAAGTGGGAAGGCCCTTATCGGGTGAGACATGTCACGAGGCCCGGCGCTGTCCGCCTCGAGACCGAAGAAGGCTTACCGATGAGCAACTCCTGGAACATAGAGCATCTTCGCAAGTTTCACCCATAAGGCGCGGTTGCCGCGATCCGCTCCGGCAACCACCTTTTGTACAAGCTTTGCCGCTGTTGCATGTAACCCTTTGTACAAAGCCGGGCGTAGACCCCGTGCATCAGTAAAGTTTTTGTGTTTCACGCTATTTGCCATTTGCATGCTTTTCTTTGTTATTTGCATGTGTTATTTGGCATCTTGTGCAACATACACATCCGGTAAGCGTTACAACGCCGAAAAGCCATATATTTGTTTCCCTCTTCTTCTTCCTTGCCTCTTAAGCAGAAGGAACGTTCCTCGCCCACAAGTTTGCCGGGGGGGAAGAAGGTGGAGGAGGAACTAAGTACTGTTCAAGAAAGAGAAGCCTTACCGGGAAGCAAGCAACATATGAAAGCTAAGTTATTAGAATTTGACCAGTTCAAATTTTTAAAATTTTTAGTTGTCTTCCTTGAACATCCACACTTTGTATGAAAAACCTGTGCGCGGAGGAACCTACCCGTAGCTTGCCGCACCCTTACCTTGTTTCCGAGCTCGCTCAACGATTTAAGTGAGCTGCAACAAGTGTCGCGCCCTTGCTTCGTTTCCGAGTACGCTCAGCAAGCTAAGTGCGTTGCGGCTAGCTGTGCCGAGGTTGCTTGCCGGTGAGACCTTGGCCAGCAGGCTGCTCAGAGTCCAGCACTCAGCGTTCGCGGCAAAGGCCCCTTGCCGGCAAGCTCCCCGGGAGCGTAGGGTGAAAAACATACAAAGTCAAGGATTAAGACAAGGAAGATAACATTGCACTGATTGATCAAAATAAGATAAATATCTTACAAAAGATAACTTGTCGCGATGGACTAATGGGTTCATAACAACTCTGTGCAGCAATAAAAAAGAGATAAAGATAAAGGAGGCCTAATCTACGCGGTCGCCCTCAATCCTGGAGATCTTAGCCACCTTGGCTATGATGTGGGCGACCTGCTCCTTCAGAGCCTCCATGTTCGCGTCGGCCGGCAAGCTGCGAAGAACGTTGGTGAGATTTATACCGGGATTGCGGTATACGATCTTCGTCAGCACGCGCTCCAGAGTTCCCGTGCAGAGTAGGCGCGTCTCCTCGGCCAGTTGCGCGGGGATCTTCTTCCGCAGATCTGCAAGGGCCGGCGCGATTCCCCTGAAGAAGAGGCTGAGCTTGGCGCTGTGAGGGAGGTTTGGATCCGGGGAGTAGATGAGGTGCTCCAGCTTCAACGCCAGCAGCTCCTGGTCGATGTTGGACGCGCAAGATACTAAGTCCTCGGTCCATACCTCAACGGTTTTGCGGAAGAGCTCAGCCGCTTGGTTGGCGCTGTCCACCAAGGTCCGCTCCTTGCGGAGCTCCTCCTTCAGCTTGGTCTCCCGAGCCCGGGCAGCGTCGAGTGAATCCTTCAGAGTAGAGACCTTCAACTCCAAGTCCTCGATGGAGTCCTTGGCGGCCTTCAACTCGTCGCCCCTCTCAGAAAGACGCACCTGGAGTTCTGAATTGGTGTGAGCGTCCTTCTCGCGCTCTGTGATGAGCGCGGCGACCTTCTCCGCGCTCACCTTCAGCGACTTCTCCAGCTGTGCGACCTTGGCGGCAAGCTCCTTCTTGGCGGTCTCCGCGGCAACCGCGGCGGCTTTCGCCTCCTTCAGTTCCCCGCCAAGGGCCTCCTCCCGAGCGGCAAGGTCCTCCTCGTGGGAGTCGAGGTTGACCTTACGCTGGGCAAGTTCTCCTTCTCGCCGGGACAGTTCCACCCCGGCGAGCCGCTGCTGTTCCTCGGCCTCGGCCCTCTCCAGCACACCCACTCCTGGTATTCGCCGGCGAGTCGCTCGCGCTCCTCCGCCACCTCGCGGAGGGCCGCCTGGTTGGCGGCGCTGAGCTCCGCCGCGCGCTTCTCCATCTCCGCGGCGGCCTTGGCGGCAAGGGCTTCCCGGGAGGCAAGCTTCGCCTGCCTGGCCCGGTAAAGGGCCAGGAGCTGGTGAAGCAGCTTCTCCTCCTCGGGCCCTTCACTCCCGCCGGGCGCCTCGACAATCTTCAGGCCCGCGGAGGCGAGGACCTCCCCGTCAAATGCCTCGCCCTCCGCGGGAGCTCGCGACGAAGAACCCCACGGCACCTGGATGAAGACACCGTTGGGGGCTTCAAGATAGTAGCCCTGCTCCTTGCCGGCGGAGGGGTCGGCGGCCGGCGCAGCACTTGATGCTCCCGCCGCCTCCGGGTCGGCGGTGCGGTCGCCGTCCCCCTCCCCGGCCGCTGCGTCTGCAGCCGGAGCGGTCTCCTGCGCGGCCGGCTCGGCGGCTCTCGCCGTGTCCTCGGCGACAGGGACGTCGCCGCCGCCGCCCTGCGCGCCCTCCTCCTCCTCGATGTTGATGACCTCCGTCTCCATCGGCTCGGGGGGAGGAAGATCTAGAAGAAGAAGAAGAAAAAGAAGTTCAAGCAAATATCCAAAAAGAAACAACGCCGAGAAGACAAAGTACAAGACCTACCTTGGCGGGCGTCGTCAGCGGCGGGCTCCCTCGCCGGGGAGCTCTGCCTTGGCGGAGTGGCCGCCCTCGCCGGGCTGCTCGCCCTTGGCGGGGTACTCGCCCTTGGCGGAGTACCCGCCCTTGGCGGAGCACTCTCCCTTGCCGGAGAGTTCGGCCTTGGCGGGGACGGCGGGGCCTGCGGCTCCTCGGGGGCGGTCTCCGGACGCTCCTGCGGCTGTGGCTCTACCTCTGCACAAGTCAAGACAAAGACATCAAGATATTGAAACAAGACAAAATCCCCAAGCGCGTCCCGACAAGCGGAAGGATGGAACCCAGACTTACGCTGGGGGCTGCGCTGGGGGCTGCTCCTCGGAGCAGCGCTCGGGTCCGGCAGGCTTGGCTCCGGCACGTCTCCAGTTGCCGCGGTGGCCGAGCCTTCCGCGACCTCGACCACAGGCGCCTTGGCTTTCTTCGCCACGCGCTGAACCAAGGTCCTGAAATCAAAGCAACAAACAAAATCAGCATCAACAATAATCAAGACGAAACTTGAGAAGGTGTAAGATCTTGGATCCTTACTCCTGATCCTCCTCGTCGTCCTCGCTCAAGGCGGAGAAGTCATACTCCACCTGGGGCGCGTCGGCACGAAGAGTGGAAGATGAAGATTCCCTCGGGCGCTTGGCGATCCCGGGGGCTGGGGGCTGCGAAGACCCAGCCCCTGTGGTAGCCGGAGCCCGAGGAGCGGGCGGAGCCGCTGCTCCGCTCCGAGAAGACCCCTGTCGGCTCGACGCCTGCTTGCGGGACGCCTCCGTCGTGGCCCGCGCGCGGGCCGCCTCCGCTGGGACTGGTGCGCCGGTCGCCCCCGGCGCAGCTTGGCTCCCCCGGGGAGCTGCCCGGCGAGCTGGTTGTTGCCGGGGCGCCTGCGCCCTCTCTCCCGTCGCCGTCTTGCGGAGACGCTTCGGTGGAGACTGCCTTGGGCTTGCCGGGGGCGGGGAGCTCTCCGATGAGGAGAGGTCGTCGGCGTAGAGCTCCGTAGATCCGTCGGAGTCCTCGACCTCCTCCTCCTCCTCCTCCCCGGCTGGCTCGCTGGGCCCAGCGCCCTGCGCTGCGGCCTCTTTTCCTTTGGCGCCTCCGCTCCCTCTGGCGCCTCCGCTCCCCGCGGCGCCTCTGTTCCCTCCGGCAGCGCCATCCCTTGCCGCGGCCTCGGCCACGATCCCGTGGATCCCGGAGTGCCTCAGAGAGGGGACCCCGGCGAGCGCGTCGGGAGGAAGTTGCAGCAGTCTGCGGATCTCCGCCTCCTCCGCCTGGCTGGACGCGTCCGCAGCCTCCGCCTCTTCAGGCGTATATCCAAAATCTCCTGCCGCTGCGGCTGCAGCGGCCTCTTCAGCCCGAGAAGCCATGTATGCAAGCTCCTGCTCGGTGGTGTCCCGCGTGTGCTCCTTGATGTCATCCTTGTTCTTCGCCACCTCCACGAGGTTGTCGAAGAAGGTGAGGACGTCTATGGGCTTGGGCGGAATCCACGTGTGGTCCACGCCGTGCGAATCACAGGCGGGCATCATGGCGCAGAGACGGTCCCGGACTGTGCTGTTGCAGAGGGGCACCACTCCCCGGGGAGGTCTGAACCACTCAGGATGGGCCGGGTCATATTTGAAGAGTTCCTGGACCATCCCCTTCAGCTCCAGCGTCGTGAAGTTGAAGTTTAGCCCGGGGCGCAGCCTCATTATATCCGCCGGGCCGCCGTACTCCCAGGCCGGCCTTTTCCTGTCTTGGAGAGGGGCGATGCGGCGGCGGAGGAAATCTGCGCCTACCTCTGCAACGGACAGCCTGGCGGTCCGAAGACGAAGAATCCGGACGAGGGCGACGTCGAGCTTGATGTCGTCTGAGTCCAGCTCGCTCCAATCCCTGCCGCGCACGATGGGCGTTGTGCGCGGCGCGGTGAAGGGCTGCGGCTCGTCCTCAACAATCCAGCACCACTCCGCACGCCATTCCTCCCACTTGCCGCGGAGCTCCCCCGGCAAGTAGGACCCCTTCTTGTTCAGACGGAAAACCCAAGAAATTCCTCCGGAGAGGGGGGCGTCGGCCTCTGCTCTAGGAGTGAAGAAGTGCCTAAACAGCGCTACGTTTGGGTGTATCCCTATGAAGTTTTCGCACATGTGTGCGAAAACCGCCATGGTGAGGATGGCGTTGGGGGTGAAGTCAAGAAGATGGAGGCCGTAGGTGTGCATGACGTCGCAGAAGAAATTAGAGAAAGGAGGGCAAAGACCGCAGTGAAAGAAGGCTGCGAAGAAGTAGTACCCGCCGGGGTAGTTGTCCTTGGCGGCGGCCGGATAAGCTTGAGTGCGGGGGTGCGCCTTGGTTTCCTTGGCCCAGAACAAGTAGTACTTGTTCCAGAGCTCCCGCGCACCGAGCCTCGGCGGGAAGACGAGGTTCCGCTTCCGATACGCGGCGAGCTTCGCCGCTTGCTCCGACTTCTCCCTCTTGGCCTTCTCCGCCTTCGCCTTGTCGGTCTTCGGGGCCATGGCGGACGCGGCGGAAGGAGGGGGGCGAAGAGCCCGGCGAGGCCGGAGATGCAGACGACGGCTGCGGAGGTGTGGAGGCGGAGCGCAAAGGGATCTCTGGAGGAAGAAGAAGATGCAATGAAAGCGCAAGGAGGGGAATCGCTCCTGCTTCCTCTGCTTTTATGGGGAAGTGGGGGGCGTTTCGCTCTTTCCATTAAGAGAACGTGGGCACGTCCCATCCCACGACGCCGCAATCGACGCGTGCCGTTACGAGGGGATGCGGCGGATACGGAAGTGGATTCGGCGCGCCGTGGGCCGCGTGTGCCCGTGCACTGTTTTGGGCCTGGCCCAACAGCGCTCGACACCGTGTGTGGCCCAGGCCCGGGGGCTCCTGTCGGTGTACTAAGGTAGGGGTACCTCAGTACCCCAACTTGTGCACGGGCAGTTGCAGCTTCCCACGGCAGGGTTTGCCACGCGCTCGCCGGAGACCTTCCTGCTCCATATCAAACCATTCAAAAAACAAAGTATGCGAGGCAGAAGATCGAGACCCCGGCAAGTGGAGCTTGCCGGGAAGGCCGTACCAGGCTCAAGATTACCTCACTAGCACAAGGCCCTGGCAAGAGGAGCTTGCCAGGAAGACTAGAAGATTCCATCGTAGAAGACCCGGCGAGGGCCCGGGGAGCGACAAGCTCCAGAGCCCGGCAAGCTCCCGGGCCCGGCAAGATCAAGACCCCGGCAAGGTGCTTGCCGGGAAGGTTGCGCTGTGTGCCCGCGCTCCAGCTCATCGGCCCACGCGTCGCCCTGGGGCCTATCCAGGGACGCGTGGCGGATGGCTGTGTAGCCTGGGGGACACGGTGGCACTCCACGGTGGTGGATCCATCGCCGTGGCGGACGGAGACGCAAGGGCGGGAGCTTTTGGGGTCGACGGCGACGGGTATTAAATGCCCTTGTCCCCCACTGTCAAAGTAGGTAGCGACCACTGTTCATGCACTGTAGCTCCACTGTTCCCGCACTGTTACAGCTACCACCTCTTTTACGTTTTTACCCCTTTCTCCTACGTTGACACCTGTCGGTGACCCCTTGCACTATAAAAGGAGGCCCATGCACAACGTGGAGGGGGTTCGGAACCTAGATCACTCGTACGCTCGGTGTAGCTGCTTCTTCAAGCTCCCGAGCTCTCCAACTCAATACACAACCAAGCAGGAGTAGGGTTTTACGCGTCTACCGCGGCCCGAACCTGGGTAAAACTGCCCGCGTGCCCGCCACGATCTGCTCTTCGTGCTCCCTCCGCCCTCGTACCGCACAGACAAGGGGCTCCGGTCCCATAGGTGTTCGTGGCGGACAGTTTCCCCCGACAATAAGGAAAAGGATCAAAATGATAAATGCTTTATTTCCATAATTGGAAAGTATCACATATGGGGTGTTACACTGACCCTAAGGTCTATGGGGATTGGGAGCATTATGGTTGGACCACGGAGGAAGAAGAGGACCATGATTCCAAGGGGAAGGATTGGACTAGCTCAGATGAAGACGAAGCCCCACTACCTCAACTGGGGGACATGTATGTGGAGTTCAAAAAGTCAAGCCTCCCTGACAGACTAAAGAAACCTAAGATAGAATTTTTTTCCCTTTTAACCTCTTGCAGGAAAACAAGCAGACACTATGCAAGAAGATATTAAATCTTGAGCAAGAGATCAATGACCTAAGGGAGCAAAATTATGCCCTTAAGCGCAAGTTAAGGAAGAAGCCATCATCACCACCCCCGAAGAAGGAGACATAATCATATGGCTATGGGCACTCCCCTTGGCAACTTCCAAGCTTGGGGGAGTGACCCCGGTATCGTATCACTATCACTCCCATCTTTACCGTTTTTTCTTAGTTCGATCCTTTTGGTAGTATCTTAATCTAGTAGAATAAAGTTAGCATGATCTAGTTGTGAGCTTTTGCCCTATGATCATTACCCTTTGTAATCGAGTCCGTGAGCTATATAATAAAGATTAATGTTGAGTCAAGGGCTTGATTTCCTCACTTGGGTGATGATAAAAAGTAAGAAAACATAAAGAGTATCCAAGAGATCATATTGATCTTATGGGAAGTAATGACTTCACATACAAGAGTATGATGAATAAAAGTTGTTGAGAGTTGACAAACATAATTTTGGTCATCATTGCAATTAATAGGAAGTAATAAAAGAAGAGAGGCTTCACATACAAATATACTATCTTGGACATCTTTTATGATTGTGAACACTCATTAAAGTATGACATGCTAAAGAGTTGATGTTGGATAAGGAAGACAACATAATGGGTTATGTCTTCTTATATCCGAAATAAAGTATATTGTCATGGATCATCCAACATGTTGAGCTTGCCTTTCCCCCTCATGCTAGCCAAAACTCCTCGCACTAAGTAGAGATACTACTTGTGCTTCCATACATCCTTAAACCCAGTTTTTCCATGAGAGTCCACCATACCTACCTATGGATTGAGAAAGATCCTTCCAAGTAAGTTGTCATGTTGCAAACTCGCTAAAATATGTATGATTTATTAGTGTGGAGGAAATTAGCTTTATACGATCTTGTGATATGGAAGTAATAAAAGCGATAGACTGCATAATAAAGGTCCTTATCACAAGTGGCAATATGAAGTGAAGTTCTTCTATGCTAAGACTTTGTGCATCCAACCATAAAAACACATGACAACGTCTGCTTCCCTCTGCAAAGGGCCTATCTATTATTCTTGCCTTATAAGAGTCAAGGTGAAATTCACCTTTCCTTTTTACATTTTATCCTTTGGCAAGCACATTGTGTTGGAAAGATCCTGACATATATACCCACTTGGATGTAAGTTTTCATGGTCTATTACTGTTGACATTACCCTTGAGGTAAAAGGTTGGATGGCAACACCATAAGCCCCTATCTTCCTCAGTGTCCGATTAAAACTCCATAACCATAAGTATTGCGTGAGTGTGAGCAATTGTGAAAGACTATATGATAGTTGAGTATGTAGGCTTGCTGAAAAGCTCTTATATTGACTCTTTCCGATGTTACGATAAATTGCAATTGCTTCAATGACCGAGATCAAAGTTTGTTAGTTTTCAATGATGTTTATGATTCATACTTGATATTGTGGATGAATTGTTACTTTAGCATAAGAATCATATATACAGCCGGTCTATTATCATAATATTATGAGAATAATATTCTCATAACACTTCCGCACTGCACGCATAACACGAGGGCACTGCATTCTTACTGCAACACACAGACGAGTGAACTTCATGTTGAAAAAACTATACGTGTTGTTTTTTCGGTACCTTTTTTGCTCTAGTTTTTTAACCGTTTGTAGGAACAATGCATGTAATATACCGTTGAAAAGGTATGGATTATGCGCTACTTCTCCATGTTGAACACTTTTCGAGATTCCGCACGGTTTAAGAGCAGTTTTGAAAACGGTGCGACCGACGAATAATGACAGCGAGCGTTTTTTTGCGGTTTTTTCTAAACCGCTCGTCGGAATGAAGCAAATAATATACCGTTGGAAAGATATCGTCGATACGCATATTTTTGATATATATTTTTTCTCTAATTCGTTACGATTTAAGAGCAGTTTCAAAATTACTAAATCGCGGAATTTGGTTTTTGAATTTTTTTAAATTTTTTGGTACTGTTTTGACTTCAGTTTTTTAACCGTTTGTCGGAAGGAGGCGTGTAATATACCGTTGAAAAGCTATGAACGAGGCGCAACTTTCATATGTTGAAATGTTTTTTGAGATTCCTTAGGGTTTTAAGTTAATTTTGAAAATCGTGCGGCTGACGACGAGTGGCAGCGGCCATTTTTTCACGAATTTTTTACAAATCGCTGATCGTAATGATTCAAATTATACACTGTTGGAAATATATCAACGAGGCGCAACTTTTTCATGTAGGACACGCTCTGTAATTCATTACAGTTTAAGAGTAATTTTTTATTTACCGAAATGCACACACTCTTTTTTTCGCGACACCAAAATTGACGGAGTGAACTGCATCCAACAAATAAACACACTGCTTCTGACTAAAAATCACACTGCAATGTCGAAAGAGGAAACTGCATTATTATTATTATGTGCTCACATCTTCTTTTATATTTTCATCTCAACTGCCATGCCGAGTGTATTGAACCGCACGCGAGGACGAAGTAAACTGCAAGTGCCGATGCATTTTTTCTGTTTTTGTACACACGACAATTTTTCTGTTTATGAACACACGACACTACACGAGAACGAGTGCACTTCACATGGGGGCGAAGTGAACCACAAAACAAATCAACGTAAACTACATGACATTTTGGTCATTTTCTAACTTTCTTAAAACTTGTCTGGATTGCATTGTCGACATTAGTGCATCAACAGACTGCATCTATTTTTACCAAAAAGAAAATACATTTTTGTTCTCACACGTTTGAAGAACAAAGTGAAAAATGCATAGCAGTTTAAAAAATAAAATACATTTTTGCATTACAGAACCACCTTCGGAGACAAGCGTTCCACAACGGGAGGCACAAATGAACCGCAACAAATACAAGCAAAAAACGCCGGCATCTCACGTCCACTCGTCGCCACCGGGGGAATGGACTGCAGTAGGCGCGAGAGCCAACTGCCACCGTCAGTGCAGTGAATGTCTCTAGCAGGACCTGCAAACTGCACAACACAAGAGAACCACCATTTTTTAAACTAAAAAATGCAGCTCACTTTTCAGTAATTCTAAGCTGCGAAACTGTAAATTGAGTACCATAATGGATGCACAAGAGAAGTGCACAAAACCACACGGTGTTGCTGCTAGTCAGGTTGAATGGCACTGTCCAGAGGAGCACCACCTGCACTCCACGCGCAACAGTGCACTGAGAGCCTGCACTTCACGCGCACCAGCGCACTACATGCTGCTAGCTCAGGAAAATGAGTGAACTTCAAATGAACATCCCAAGAAACAAACTGATGTTTTTTGTCGACCGCAGCAGCGCACTGCATGCTGCTAGCTCACAAACTGCAACCTGAACCTGAAGAATAGCAAAATACCAGTAGCAATCTGGGCTAAAATGAATAAGTAAACATCACTGCACATTTTTAATTCCTTACGGTTGCGGTGGCCAATGAACGACAGTACCACAAATTGTATGCAAAACTCCTCGCCGACGAACTCCTCACCGAAAGAACTACATCGCCGCTACCACCCAACTTCACGGACGCATGCAGAAAACCGCAGGGCTCACCTGCACGAACTTCATGACAGGCGCTTTCGCATCCCGGGTCCAAGGGAGGAAGCTGCAGGAGTGGAGGCCGGGGACCGCAGGTGGTTGCGTCGGGGGACCAGCCAAAGCCCGGATCCAGGGGAGCTGCGCCACGACACGACGACTGGTGGCTCGTGGCGGCTGGTGTGGTAGGGCGTTGTAGTGGGCCGCTTGGCCTGGATCCGACGGCAGGGTGGCGTGGGAGGGCTGGCGCGGCCTGGATCCGGTGGCTGGGACTCACGGGGGGGAGGGGTCGACGCGGCTTGGATTCGGAGATGGGATGTCACGGGGTGTCGCTGCGGCCTTGATCCGGTGATGGCTCGTGCTGGGAGGTGGCCAGGGAAGGGGTGGCTCGCCGGCGAGGAGAGGAAGGCCACGGGAGAGAGGTGGTGCGGTGGTGGGGGAAGGGAGGTGG
>LR738711.1:156981833-157280837 GCA_902687465.1 Secale cereale | reverse complement strand
GGTCCAGTGCAGGAAGATGGAGGGGAAGGAGGTGGTCGCGGGAGGAAGGTGAGGCGAGGGCGTGGGGAGTGGGGATGTGCTTAGGGAGGGGGTTGCTGTCCTCGGGGTGTTGGGTGTTATGAGAATAAGGCCTTTGTTATGAGAATAAGGTCTTAAGGGGTGTTATGAGGGGGGCCACCGGCTGTCCACGAGGGTGGGGGGCGCCACCCCTCTCAAGGCACGCCCCCCTGTCTCGTGGGCCGCCCGAAGGCCCCCCGATGCCCATCTTCTCCTATATGAGGTGTTTTGACCAGGAAAAAATCAGAGGAAGGCTTTCGGGACCACACGCCGCCGTCTCGAGGCGGAAACCAATCTAGGGCTCCGACAGAGCTGTTCTGCCGGGGATACTTCCCTCTGGGGGGAATCGCCATCTCCATCATCACCAACAACTCTCCCATCTTGGGGAGAGCTATCTTCATCAACATCTTCACCAACACCATCTCCTCTCAAACCCTAGTTCATCTCTTGTATCCAATCTTTGTACCCAAACCTCGGATTGGTACCCGTGGGTTGCTAGTAGTGTTGATTACTCCTTGTAGTTGATGCTAGTTGGTTTATTTGGTGGAAGAGCATATGTTCAGATCCATTATGCATATTAATACCCCTCTGATCATGAATAATATTATGTCTTGTGAGTATTTACTTTTGTTCCTGAGGACATGGGAGAAGTCTTGCTATTAGTAGTCATGTGAATTTGGTCTTCGTTCGATATTTTGATGAGATGTATGTTGTCTTTCCTCTAGTGGTGTCATGTGAACGTTGACTACATGACACTTCACCATTATTTGGGCCTAGAGGAAGGCATTGGGAAGTAATAAGTAGATGATGGGTTGCTAGAGTGATAGAAGCTTAAACCCTAGTTTATGTGTTGCTTCGTAAGGGGCTGATTTGGATCCATATGTTTCAGGCTATGGTTAGGTTTACCTTAATACTTCTTTTGTAGTTGAGGATGCTTGTGAAGGAAATATGCCCTAGAGGCAATAATAAAAGTTGTTATTTATATTTCCTTATATCATGATAAATGTTTATTATTCATGCTAGAATTGTATTAACCGGAAACTTAGTACATGTGTGGATACATAGACAAAACAAAGTGTCCCTAGTATGCCTCTACTAGACTAGCTCATTGATCAAAGATGGTTATGTTTCCTAACTATAGACATGAGTTGTCATTTGATCAATGGGGTCACATCATTAGGAGAATGATGTGATGGACAAGACCCATCCGTTAGCTTAGCAACTTGATCGTTTAGTTTTATTGATATTGCTTTCTTCATGACTTATACATGTTCCTATGACTATGAGATTATGCAACTCCCGAATACCGGAGGAACACTTTGTGTGCTACCAAACGTCACAACGTAACTGGGTGATTATAAAGGTGCTCTACAGGTGTCTCCGAAGGTACTTGTTGGTGTTGGCATAGATCAAGATTAGGATTTGTCACTCCGAGTGTCGGAGAGGTATCTCTGGGCCCTCTCGGTAACACACATCATAATAAGCCTTGCAAGCAAAAGACTAATGAGTTAGTCACGAGATGATGTGTTACGGAACGAGTAAAGAGACTTGTCGGTAACGAGATTGAACTAGGTATAGAGATACCGACGATCGAATCTCGGGCAAGTAACATACCGATGACAAAAGGAACAACGTATGTTGTTATGCGGTTCGACCGATAAAGATCTTCGTAGAATATGTAGGAGCCAATATGGGCATCCAGGTTCCGCTATTGGTTATTGACCGGAGAGATGTCTAGGTCATGTCTACATAGTTCTCGAACCCGTAGGGTCCGCACGCTTAACGTTTCGTTGACGATATAGTATTAAATGAGTTACGTATGTTGGTGACCGAATGTTATTCGGAGTCCCGGATGTGATCACGGACATGACGAGGAACTCCGGAATGGTCCGGAGATAAAGATTAATATATGGGATAATAGTGTTTGACCTCCGGAAGGGTTCCGGAATTCACCCGGAAGGGGTTCCGGATGTTTCCCGAAATGTTTGGGTACAAGAACACTTTATTTGGGCCAAAGGGGAAAGCCCACGAGGCTTTAGGAAAGTGCAAAAGGAAGTTTTGCGGAGACCAGAGGCTAGACGCCAGGAACCCTGGCGTCTAGGGGGTAGACGTCGGGAACCCTGGCGTCTAGCCCTGGAGTCCGAATGGGACTCTTTCCTTTCGGGCAAAACCGACTTTGAGGAGGCTTTTGCTCCAAGTTTCGACCCCAGGGCTCAACATATAAATAGAGGGGTAGGGCTAGCACCCAAGACACATCAAGATACACCAAGCCGTGTGCCGGCTACCCCGACCCTCTAGTTTATCCTCCGTCTAGTTTCTGTAGTGCTTGGCGAAGCCCTGCAGAGATTGTTCTTCATTAACAACCGTCACCACGCCGTCGTGCTGCTGGAACTCATCTACTACTTCGCCCGTCTTGCTGGATCAAGAAGGCGAGGACGTCATCGAGCTGAACGTGTGCTGAACGCGGAGGTGCCGTACGTTCGGTACTAGATCGGGACGGATCGTGAAGGTGCACGACTACATCAACCGCGTTGATAAACGCTTCCGCTTTCGGTCTACGAGGGTACGTAGACACACTCTCCCCTCTCGTTGCTATGCATCTAGTAGATAGATCTTGCGTGATCGTAGGAAATTTTTGAAAATACTACGTTCCCCAACAGTGGCATCATGAGCCAGGTCTATGCGTAGATGATATGCACGAGTAGAACACAATGAGTTGTGGGCGATACTAGTCATACTGCTTACCAGCATGTCATACTATGCTTCGGTGGTATTGTGAGATGAAGCGGCCCGGACCGACATTACGCGTACGCTTACGCGAGACTGGTTTCACCGTTACGAGCACTCGTTGCTTAAAGGTGACTGGCGGGTGTCTGTCTCTCTCACTTTAGCTGAATCAAGTGTGGCTACGCCCGGTCCTTGTGAAGGTTAAAACAGCACATACTTGACGAAACATCGTTGTGGTTTTTGTATGCGTAGGTAAGAACGGTTCTTGCTAAGCCCGTAGCAGCCACGTAAAACTTGCAACAACAAAGTAGAGGACGTCTAACTTGTTTTTGCAGGGCATGTTGTGATGTGATATGGTCAAGACATGATGAGTTATACGGTTTTGTATGAGATGATCATGTTTTGTAATGTTATCGGCAACTGGCAGGAGCCATATGGTTGTCGCTTTGTTGTATGAAATGCAATTGCCATGTAATTGCTTTACTTTATCACTAAGTGGTAGCGATAGTCGTAGAAGCAATAGTTGGCGAGACGACAACGATGCTACGATGGAGATCAAGGTGTCGCGCCGGTGACGAAGGTGATCATGATGGTGCTTTGGAGATGGAGATCAAAAGCACAAGATGATGATGGCCATATCATGTCACATATTTTGATTGCATGTGATGTTTATCTTATTATGCTTCTTATTTAGCTTAGAACAACGGTAGCATTATAAGATGACCCCTTACTAAATTTCAAGGTATAAGTGTTCTCCCTGAGTATGCACCGTTGCGAAAGTTCGTCGTGCCGAGACACCACGTGATGATCGGGTGTGATAAGCTCTACGTTCAAATACAACGGGTGTAAGGCAGTTTTGCACACGCAGAATACTCGGGTTAAACTTGACGAGCCTAGCATATGCAGATATGGCCTCGAAACACTGGAGACCGAAAGGTCGAGCGTGAATCATATAGTAGATATGATCAACATAAGATGTTCACCATTGAAAACTACTCCATCTCACGTGATGATCGGACATGGTTTAGTTGATTTGGATCACGTGATCATTTAGATGACCAGAGGGATGTCTATCTAAGTGGGAGTTCTTCAAGTAATATGATTAATTGAACTTTAATTTATCATGAACTTAGTCCTGGTAGTATTAGCATATCTATGTTGTAGATCAGTAGCTCGCGATGTAGCTCCCCGTTTATTTTTTATATGTTCCTAGAGAAAACTAAGTTGAAAATTGTTAGTAGCAATGATGCGGAATTGTTCCGTGATCTGATGATTATCCTCATTGCTGCACAGAAGAATTATGACCTTGATGCACCGCTAGGTGACAGACCTATTGCAGGAGCAGATATAGACGTTATGAACGTTTTGACAAAAGCTCGGTATGATGACTACTTGATAGTTTAAGTGCACCATGCTTTACGGCTTAGAACCGGGACTTCAAAAAGGTTTTGAACGCCACGGAGCATATAAGATGTTCCAAGAGTTGAAATTAGTATTTCATACTAATGCCCGTGTCGAGAAGTATAAGACCTTTGACAGTACTTTGCCTACAAGATGGAGGAGAATAGCTCAACCAGTGAGCATGTGCTCAGATTGTCTGGGTACTACAATTACTTGAATCAAGTGGGAGTTAATCTTCCAGATAAGATAGTAATCAACAAAGTTCTCTAGTCACTATCACCAAGTTAGTAGAACTTCGTGATGAACTATAATATGCAAGGGATAACGAAAATAATTCCCGAGCTCTTTGCGATGCTGAAATCGGCGAAGGTAGAAATCAAAAAGGAGCATCAAGTGTTGATGGTTAACAAGACCACTTGTTTCAAGTAAAGGGCAAAGGGATAGAAGGGGAACTTCAAGAAGAATGACAAGAAAGTTGTCACTCCCGTGAAGAAACCCAAATCTAAACTCAAGCCTGAAACTAAGTGCTTCTACTGCAAAGGAAATGGTCACTAGAAGTGAAACTGCCCTAGATATTTGGCGGATAAGAAGGATGGCAAAGTGAACAAAGGTATATTTGATATACAGATTATTGATGTGTATTTTACTAGTGTTCATAGCAACCCCTCGGTATTTGATACTTGTTCAGTTGCTAAAGAGTAGTAACTCGAAATGGGAGTTGCATAATGAACAGAAACTAGTTAAAGGATGAAGTGACGATGTGTATTGGAAGTAGTTCCAAGATTTATATGATCATCATCGCACACTCCCTATACTTTCGGGATTAGTGTTGAAACTAAATAAGTGTTATTTGGTGTTTGTGTTGAGCATGAATATGATTTGATCATGTTTATTGCAATACGGTTATTCATGTAAGTTAGAGAATAATTGTTGTTCTGTTTACATGAATAAAACCTTCTATGGTCATACACCCAATGAAAATGGTTTGTTGGATCTTGATCGTGTGATACACATATTCATAATATTGAAGCCAAAAGATGCAAGGTTAATAATGATAGTGCAACTTATTTGTGGCACTGCCGTTTAGGTCATATTGGTGTAAAGCGCATGAAGAAACTCCATAGTGATGGACTTCTGGAATCACTTGATTATGAATCACTTGGTGCTTGCGAACCATGCCTCATGGGCAAGATGACTAAAACTCCGTTCTCCGGAACTGTGGAGCGAGCAACAGAGTTGTTGGAAATCATACATACTGATGTATGCGGACCAATGAGTGTTGAAGCTCGCGGCGGGTATCGTTATTTTCTGGCCTTCACTGATGATTTAAGCAGATATGAGTATATCTACTAAATGAAGCACAAGTCTGAAACATTTGAAAAGTTCAAAGAATTTCAGAGTGAAGTGGAGAATCATCGTAACAGAAAATAAGAGTTTCTACGATATGATCGTAGAGGTAAAATATTTGAGTTAGCAAGTTTGGCCTTCAATAAAAACAATGTGAAATAGTTTCACTACTCACGCCACCTGGAACACCACAGTGTAATGGTGTGTCCGAACGTCATAACTTTATTAGATATGGTGCGATCGATGATGTCTCTTACCGATCTACCACTATCGCTTTTGGGGTTATGCATTAGAGACAGCTACATTCACGTTAAAAAAGGGCACCATCTAAATCCATGGAGATGACACCGTATGAACTGTGGTTTGACGAGAAACCTAAGCTGTCATTTCTTTAAGTTTGGGACTGCGATGCTTATGTGAAAAAGTTTCAACATGATAAGCTCGAACCCAAATCGGAGAAGTAAGTCTTCATAGGATACCCAAAAGAAACTGTTGGGTACACCTTCTATCACAGATCCGAAGGCAAGATATTCGTTACTAAGAATGGATCCTTTCTAGAAAAGGAGTTTCTTTCGAAAGAAGTGAGTGGGAGGAAAGTAGAACTTGATGATGTAATTGTACCTTCTCCCGAATTGGAAGGTAGTACATCACAGAAACTAGTTCTAGTGATTCCTACACCAATTAGTGAGGATGCTAATGATGATGATCATGAAACTTCAGATCAAGTTTCTGCTAAACGTCGTAGATCAACCAGAGTACGTTCCGCACCAGAGTGGTACGGGAACCTAGTTCTGGAAGTCATGTTACTAGACCATGATGAACCTACGAACTATGAGGAAGCGATGATGAGCCCAGATTCCACAAAATGGCTTGAGGCCATGAAATCTGAGATGGGATCCATGTATGAGAACAAAGTGTGGACTTTGGTTGACTAGCCCGATGATCGGCAAGCCATCGAAAATAAATGGATTTTCAAGAGGAAGACTGACACTGACGGTAATGTTACTGTTTACAAAGCTCGACTTGTTGCGAAAGGTTTTCGACAAGTTCAAGGAGTTGACTACGATGAGACTTTCTCACCCGTAGCGATGCTTAAGTCTGTCCGAATCATGTTAGCAATTGCCGCATTTTATGAAATCTGGCAAATGGATAACAAAACTGCATTCTTTAATAGATTTATTAAAGAAGAATTGTATATGATGCAACCAGAAGGTTTTGTCAATCCTAAAGGTACTAACAAAATGTGCAAGCTCCAGCGATCCATCTATGGACTGGTGCAAGCATCTCGGAGTTGGAATATACGCTTTGATAAGTTGATCAAAGCATATAGATTTATACAGACTTGCGGTTAAGCCTGTATTTACAAGAAAGTGAGTGGGAGCACTACACCATTTCTGATAAGTATATGTGAATGACATATTGTCGATCGGAAATGATGTAGAATTTTCTGGAAAGCATAAAGGAGTGTTTGAAAGGAGTTTTTCAAAGAAAGACCTTGGTGAAGCTACTTACATATTGGGCATTAAGATCTATAGAGATAGATCAAGACGCTTGATAAGACTTTCGATGAGTACATACCTTGATAAGATTTTGAAGTAGTTCAAAATGGATCAGTCAAAGAAGGAGTTCTTGCCTGACTTGTAAGGTGTGAAGTTGAGTAAGACTCAAAGCCAGACCACGGCAGAAAAATATAGAGAGAACGAAAGTCATTCCCCATGCCTCAGCCATAGGTTCTATAAAGTATGCCATGCTGTGTACCAAACATGTTGTGTACCTTGCCATGAGTTTGACAGGGAGGTACAATAGTGATCCAGGAGTAGGTCACTGTACATCGGTCAAAATTATCCTTAGTAACTGGATGACTAAGGAAATGTTTCTCGATTATGGAGGTGATAAAGAGTTCGTCGTAAAGGGTTACGCCGATGCAAGCTTTGACACTGAATCCAGGTGACTCTAACTATCAATCTGGATGCGTATTGAAAGTGGGAGCAATTAGCTAGAGTAGCTCCATGCAGAGCATTGTAGACATAGAAATTTGCGAAATACATACGGATCTGAATGTGACAGACCCGTTGACTAAACTTCTCTCACAAGCAAAACAAGATCACACCTTATTACTCTTGGGTATTAATCACATAGCGATGTGAACTAGATTATTGACTCTAGTAAACCCTTTGGGTGTTGGTCACATGGCGATGTGAACTATGGGTGTTATTCACATAACGATGTGAACTATCGGTATTAAATCACATGGCGATGTGAGCTAGATTATTGACTCTAGTGCAAGTGGGAGACTGAAGGAAATATGCCCTAGAGGCAATAATAAAAGTTGTTATTTATATTTCCTTATATCATGATAAATGTTTATTATTCATGCTAGAATTGTATTAACCGGAAACTTAGTACATGTGTGAATACATAGACAAAACAAAGTGTCCCTAGTATGCCTCTACTAGACTAGCTCATTGATCAAAGATGGTTATGTTTCCTAACTATAGACATGAGTTGTCATTTGATCAATGGGGTCACATCATTAGGAGAATGATGTGATGGACAAGACCCATCCGTTAGCTTAGCAACTTGATCGTTTAGTTTTATTGCTATTGCTTTCTTCATGACTTATACATGTTCCTATGACTATGAGATTATGCAACTCCCGAATACCGGAGGAACACTTTGTGTGCTACCAAACGTCACAACGTAACTGGGTGATTATAAAGGTGCTCTACAGGTGTCTCCGAAGGTACTTGTTGGTGTTGGCATAGATCAAGATTAGGATTTGTCACTCCGAGTGTCGGAGAGGTATCTCTGGGCCCTCTCGGTAACACACATCATAATAAGCCTTGCAAGCAAAAGACTAATGAGTTAGTCACGAGATGATGTGTTACGGAACGAGTAAAGAGACTTGCTGGTAACGAGATTGAACTAGGTATAGAGATACCGACGATCGAATCTCGGGCAAGTAACATACCGATGACAAAAGGAACAACGTATGTTGTTATGCGGTTCGACCGATAAAGATCTTCGTAGAATATGTAGGAGCCAATATGGGCATCTAGGTTCCGCTATTGGTTATTGACCGGAGAGATGTCTAGGTCATGTCTACATAGTTCTCGAACCCGTAGGGTCCGCACGCTTAACATTTCGTTGACGATATAGTATTAAATGAGTTATGTATGTTGGTGACCGAATGTTATTCGGAGTCCCGGATGTGATCACAGACATGACGAGGAACTCCGGAATGGTCCGGAGATAAAGATTAATATATGGGATAATAGTGTTTGACCTCCGGAAGGGTTCCGGAATTCACCGGAAGGGGTTCCGGATGTTTCCCGAAATGTTTGGGTACAAGAACACTTTATTTGGGCCAAAGGGGAAAGCCCACAAGGCTTTAGGAAAGTGCAAAAGGAAGTTTTGCGGAGACCAGAGGCTAGACGCCAGGAACCCTGGCGTCTAGGGGGTAGATGCCGGGAACCCTGGCGTCTAGCCCTGGAGTCCGAATGGGACTCTTTCCTTTCGGGCAAAACCGACTTTGAGGAGGCTTTTGCTCCAAGTTTCGACCCCAGGGCTCAACATATAAATAGAGGGGTAGGGCTAGCACCCAAGACACATCAAGATACACCAAGCCGTGTGCCGGCTACCCCGACCCTCTAGTTTATCCTCCGTCTAGTTTCTGTAGTGCTTGGCGAAGCCCTGCAGAGATTGTTCTTCATCAACAACCGTCACCACGCCGTCGTGCTGCCGGAACTCATCTACTACTTCGCCCGTCTTGCTGGATCAAGAAGGCGAGGACGTCATCGAGCTGAACGTGTGCTGAACGCGGAGGTGTCGTACGTTCGGTACTAGATCGGGACGGATCGTGAAGGTGCACGACTACATCAACCGCGTTGATAAACGCTTCCGCTTTCGGTCTACGAGGGTACGTAGACACACTCTCCCCTCTCGTTGCTATGCATCTAGTAGATAGATCTTGCGTGATCGTAGGAAAATTTTGAAAATACTACGTTCCCCAACTGCTTGCATTAGAGGTTAATCATAAGTGGGAGGCTTGTCCAAGTAAGGCCAACACCCAAGCACCGGTCCACCCACATACCAAATTATCAAAGTACCGAACGCGAATTAGATGATCGTGATGAAAACTAGCTTGACCATAATTCCCATGTGTCCTCGGGAGCGCTTTCCTTTATATAAGAGTTTGTCCAGGCTTGTCCTTTGCTACAAAAAGGATTTGGCCACCTTGCTGCACCTTATTTACTTTTACCTTTTGTCACTTGCTACCAATTACCTTATCACAAAACTATCCGTTACCTATAATTTCAGTGCTTGCAGAAAATACGTTACTGAAAACTGCCTATCATTTCCTTCTGCTCCTCGTTGGGTTCGACACTCTTACTTATTGAAATGACTACGATAGATCCCCTACACTTGTGGGTCATCAATGGTTCAAAGCAATAGTCTAGTTTTGACATGAGACTTAAATACTCAAACATATCAGCAAGCAACCATGTCTTTTTCAGAATATCAAATGCTAAAGAACGTTATCCCTACAAAATCATATAGTCTTGCCATGCTCTGTCTTCCCAGCTCAAAGTATTAATCAGGTACGACCCTAGTGTCAGCCAAGCAATTGGTTCATACTTTTTAACGCGCTTCAGCATTTTCAACTCTCACGCAATACATGAGCACAAGCCATGGATATAGCAATATAGGTGGACTAGAATGCGGTGGTAGTAGACAAAAGAAGGGAAGACAGTCTCACATTAACTAGGCAAACTAATGGACTATGGATATGTCCATCAATCGATATCAATGTGAGGAGTAGGTATTTGTAGAGGTGCCAAAGCTCCAAGCTTAAATTGAGAGATAAAATTACTTTGGGAGGTATAATTTTCCCACCAATGAAAACGACTCAAGGTTCCCAACACTTTCCATGATAGATATATCATAGGCGATTCCCAAAAATAAAGTTTATTCCTTTTCCACCAAACTTTCACAAGCCATGGCTAGCCGAATCCACGGTTGCCTTACATACCAACACTTTCCAAGGAATTTATTATTTGACAACATAAAGTAAATTTGTTTTTTCGTTTCGGGATTGGGCATCCCTAATACCTTTGCCTTACTCTCGTGTAATGACAAGTGAATAAACAATCATCGTGAGAATAACACATCTAGCATGGAAAATATTGGCCACCCCTCACCGCCTCGCGAGCGGTACGGGCACACAAAATGGAAATTTATTTTGAAAACTAGAGATGGCACATACAAATTTGCTTAGAGCGGCAGGGGAATACCGCATATAGGTAGGTATGGTGGCTGTTTTGAGGAAGATGTAATAAATTTATGCACCGCGAAAAATGCGCGGTGCAAGAGAGGCTAGCAATTATGAAAGGGTGAGAGTGCGTATAATCCATGGACTCACATTAGCCATAAAGAGCTCATATACTTATTGCAAAAGTTTATTAGCCCTCGAAGCAAAGTAATACTACGCATGCTCCTAGGGGGAAGGTTGGTAGGAGTTAACCATCACGCGCCCCCGAACTTCACACAAAGATAATACAATCAACGATAAATTATGCTCCAACTTCCTGGAATAACGAGAGACTATACGTGCATGCTTCGGGAATCACAAACCTTAACACCAATGTCTTACTAAAGCACAATTACTCATCAACATGACTCACATATCACATGATCATGTCTCAAAACTATTACAAGGAATCAATTTTATTTTTTCCAATGATCTTAATGAAAGTTTTTATTATATCCTTCTTGGATATCTATCACTTTGGACTAATTTTCATGTGTTGCTTTTGATAAGCTCAGACAAATATAAGTGAAGAACATGAGCATAATATTTTCTTCTCTCAAATTAATCTAAGTGAAGCATGAGAGAATTTCTTCAAAAATACTAAAGCACACCGTGCTCAAAAAGATATTAGTGAAGCACTAGAGCAACGGTGCTAGAAAAGAGCTTCATTGACGGGATGTGAATGCCGCTTACTTAGCCTTCCTGGCAACTATTCAGGGGCTCTATTTTATTTAAAAAAACTTTCAGATCTAAGTCCTTTATTAAAACAGAAAGCAAACAAAATAAAATGATATTTCAAGAATAGCACATCTCATGTGAAGAAGCAAAAACTTAGGATCAACCGGTACTAACCGATAATTGTTGATGAAGAAAGGTGGGATGCCTACCGGGGCATCCCCAAGCTTAGATGCTTGAGACTTCTTGAAATATTATCTTGGGGTGCCTTGGGAATCCCCAAGCTTGAGCTTTTATGTCTACTTAATTCTTCTCATATCACGGTTTTTCTAAATCTCAAAAGCTTCATCCACACAAAACTCAACAAGAACTTGTGAGATAAGTTAGTATAAATCAATGCAAAACCTTATCATTCTCTACTGTAGAAAATCACTAAATTATTATTCAACATTGCATACTAAATGCCTCTGCATATTTAATACTCCTATCCTAAAATAGAATCATTAAACAAGCAAACATATGCAAACAATGCAAACATAACATCAATCTGCCAAGACAGTACAGTCTGTAAAGAGTGGAATTGTTCTCATACTTCCCTAGCTCCAAAAATTCTAAAAAATTACCACGTTACAGAGAACTAATTCCTGCTTGTAAAAATTTCAAGATTTTATCACATTCTGACTATCCAGAAGAATTCAGACAATGATAGAAGACTTTCTGTTTTCAAACAGCAGCATATAGACTTGCACAATAAGCATGGTAAAGGTTATCCTTGACACTTTTATTGAAATAAAAAGATGCAAAACATTATTCTAAAAACCAGCAAGCAAATGCTAACAAAATAAATTTACGATCCAAGCAAAACACATATCATGTGACGAATAAAAACATAGCTCCAAGTGAGGTTACCGATAATGTTGGAGACGAAAGAGGGGATGCCTTCCGAGGCATCCCCAAGCTTAGTTGCTTGGGTATTCCTTGAATATTTCCTTGGGGTGCCTTGGGAATCCCCAAGCATAGGGTCTTGTCACTCCTTATTCTCCTCATATCGACATCTCACCCAAAACTGGAAAACTTGAATCACACAAAACATAACAAAACTTCGTGAGATGGGTTAGTATGATAAAACAGATCATTAACTTTGGGTACTGTCAAAGACAAGATTCATAATTGTTCTCACACAATGCTTACTGTAGCATATCATTTCTACAATTTATATTGATCAATATAAGCCATAGAAACTAATAAACAAGCAAACTATGCATTGAAAACAGAATCTGTCAAAAACAGAACAGTGTGTAATGATCTGAACATTCACCATACTTCTGCAACTCTAAAAATCTTGAAAAAATATGAACATGTGAACAATCTGTATATTAATCTTAATAAAAAAGAATCAACTTAAAAGCACTCTTCTGTTCAAAATGAGAATTTTTCTCGTGAGCGCAAAAGTTTCTGTTTTCCAGCAAGATCAAATCTACTATCACCCAACATGATCCTAAGGCTTTGTTTGGCACTTTATTGAAATAAAAGCTATAAAACATGATTACTACAGTAGCATAATCATATGAACACACAAAAACAGTAGGTATAAGTGTTGGGTTGTCTCCCAACAAGCGCTTTTCTTTAATGCCTTTTAGCTAGGCATGATGATTTCAATGATGCTCACATGATAGATATGAATTGAAACACGAAGAGAGAATCATGAAACACATGGCAACCACATTTAAGCCTAACCCGCTTCCTGTGCATAGGGATTTTGTGAGCAAACAAATTATGGGAACAAGAATCAACTAGCATAGGAAGGCAAAACAAACAATACTTCACAACTTTCAACACATAGAGAGGAAACTTGATATTATTGCAATACCTACAAGCATATGTTCCTATCTCATAGTAATTTTAAGTAGCATCATGAATGAATTCAACAATATAGCCATCACATAAATCATTCTTTTCATGATGCAAAAGCATAGAAATTTTGCTACTCTCCACATGAGCAAATTTATTCTCGTGAATAGTGGTGGGAACAAACTCAACAAAATAACTATCATGAGATTGAAAATTAAAGTCACGATGACAAGTTTGATGGTTTTCATTATTCAATATAGCATACATGTCATCACCATAATCATCATAGATAGCAACTTTGTTATCATAGTCAATTGAAACATCCTCCAAAGTAGTGGATTCATCACCAAATAAAGTCATGACCTCTCTAAATCCACTTTTATAAATGTAATCATCATAAATAGGAGGCATGCTATCATCATAGTAATTTGGCACATCAAAACTTGGGGGACAAAAAATATCATCTTCATCAAACATAGCATCCCCAAGCTTGTGGCTTTGCATATCATTAGTATCATGAATATTCAAAGAATTCATACTAACAACATTGTAATCATGCTCATCATTCAAATATTTTGTGCCAAACATTTTATTGACTTCTTCTTCTAACAATTGAGCACAATTTTCTGATCCATCATTTTCAAGAAAGATATTATAAAGATGATCAATAGTATGAGGCAACTTCAATTCCATTTTTTTATAGTTTTCTTTTACAAAACCAAACTAGTGATAAAACAGGAAACTAAAAGATTCGATTGATAGATCTAAAGATATACCTTCAAGCACTCACCTCCCCGGTGATAACCCACAAGTGTAGGCGATTAGTTGTAGCCTCTTTCGATAAGTAAGAGTGTCGAACCCAACGAGGAGCTAAAGGTAGAACACATATTCCCTCAAGTTCTATCGACTACCGATACAACTCTACGCACGCTTGATGTTTACTTTACCAAGAACAAGTATGAAACTAGAAGTACTTTGTGGTTTTTGTGGGATAGGTTTGAAAGAATATAAAGAACACGTAAATAAAAGTAATGGATGTTAAGATAAAGAAACAACAAATTTAATGATAGCAAGTGTGGAGAAGTGGTGGTAGGATTTGTGAAATTGCCCCTAAGCAATTGACTATGTTACTAGACCGATAGCAAGTTTTATGTGGGAGAGGCCACTGCTAGCATGTCATCCCTTACTTGGAATTCTATGCACTTATGATTGGAACTATTAGCAAGCATCCGCAACTACTAACGTTCACTAAGGTAAAACCCAACCATAACATTAAGATATATCGGTCCCCCTTCAATCCCGTATGCATCAATTTCTACGCTAGGTTGAAGCTTCTGTCACTCTTGCCCTCCAATACGTAGTCCTATCAACATACAACTGACCCTATGATGTGATCCATGAGCGCGCTCATATGATGGGCACCAAAGGACATCAACATAACCACAAGCAATTTAAAACAATCATAGCAATTCACCAATCATCGATCGGACAACGATAATCTACTCAGACATCATAGGATGGCAACACATCATTGGATAATAATATGAAACATAAAGCACCATGTTCAAGTAGAGGGTACAGCGGGTTGCAAGAGAGTGGACCGCTGTAGATAGATGGGGGAAGGTGATGGAGATGTTGGTGAAGATGATGGAGGTGTTGGTGTAGATCGCCGTCACACGATGATGGCCCCGGTGGCACAACGGTGCCACCGGAAGCGAGGGGGAGAGAGCCCCCCTCCATCTTCTTCTTCCTTGACCTTATCCCAAGGTGGGAGAAGGGTATCCCCTCTGGTCCATGGCCTCCATGGCGGTGGAGGGGCGAGAGCCCCTTCGAGATTGGATTTGTCTCTCTGTCTCTCTCTATTTCTGCGTTCCCAGATTTTGTCCCTTCACCGTTTCTTATATTCCCGGAGATCCGTAACTCCGATTGGGCTGATTTTTTGACATGGTTTTTATCCGGATATTAGCTTTCTTGCGGTGAAAGAATGGCATCAACCGCCTTACGGAGTGGCGACGAGGGCCCAGGGCGCGCCTGCCCCTGGTGAGCGCGCCCCCCCTGCCTCGTGGCCCACTTGGGCATCGTTTCATGTTGGTTCCGCTTCCCAAAATTCACATATATTCCAAAAAATCACCATCCGTTTTTATTCTATTTGGACTCCGTTTGATATGGATATTCTGCGAAACATAAAACATGCAACAAACAGGAATTGGCACTGGCACTGGATCAATATGTTAGTCCCAAAAAATAGTATAAAATGTTTCCAAAAGCATATGAAAGTTGTAGAATATTGGCATGGAACAATCAAAAATTATAGATACGACGGAGACGTATCAGCATCCCCAAGCTTAATTCCTGCTCGTCCTCGAGTAGGTAAATGATAAAAAATATAATTTTTGATGTGGAATGCTACCTAGCATAATCTTGACCATGTAATCTAATCATGGCATGAATATTAAGACACGAGTGATTTAAAGCAATAGTCTATCATTTGACATAAAAGAATTTAATACTCGGGCATCCCAACAAACAATCAAGTCTTCCAAAATATCAATGCTAAGGAACGTTATCCCTACAAAATCATATAGTCTTTTATGCTCCCTTTTCTTAACACAAGGTATGCCTCATGCCCATCCCGGTGTCAGCCAATTTCATACTTTACTTTTTCGAACTTTTTCAACTCTTCACGCAATACATGAGCATAAGCCATGGATATATCACTATGGGTGGAATAGAAGGTGGTAGTAGACAAAAGTAGGGAGAAAGTCTCACATCGACTAGGCGTATCAATGGGCTATGGAGATGCCCATCAATAGATATCAATGTGAGTGAGTAGGGATTGCCATGTAACGGATGCACTAGAGCTATAAGTGTATGAAAGCTCAAAAGAAAACTAGTGGGTGTGCATCAACTTGCTTGCTCATGAAGACCTAGGGCATTTGAGGAAGCCCATCGTTGGAATATACAAGCGAAGTTCTATAATGAAAATTCCCACTAGTATATGGAAATGACAACATAGGAGACTCTCTATCATGAAGATCATGGTGCTACTTTGAAGCACAAGTGTGAAAAAAAAATAGTAGCATTGTCCCTTTTTTTTTTCTTTTTTCTTTTTTTGGGGCCTTCCTTTTTTTATTTGGCCTTCTCCTTTTTTTTGCCTTTTTTTCTTTTCTTTTGGCCTTTCTTTTTTTCTTTTTTTTTTCAAAGGACAATGCTCTAATAATGATGATGATCACACTTCTATTTACTTACAACTCGATATTACAACTCAAAACAAGAACAAAAATATGACTCTATATGAATGCCTCCGGCGGTGTACCAGGATGTGCAATGATCTAGCGTAGCAATGACATAAAAAAATGGACAAGCCATGGAAACATCATGCTAGCTATCTTACGATCATGCAAGGCAATATGACAATGATGGTGCGTGTCATAATAAACATAACGGTGGAGTTACATGGCAATATATCTTGGAATGGCTATGGAAATGCCATGTTAGGTAGGTATGGTGGCTGTTTTAAAGAAGGTATATGGTGGGTGTATGGTACCGGCGAGAGTTGTGCGGTACAAGAGAGGCTAGCAATGGTGGAAGGGTGAGAGTGCGTATAATCTATGGACTCAACATTAGTCATAAAGAACTCACATACTTATTGCGAAAAATCTATTAGCCCTCGGAGCAAAAATACTACGACGCATGCTCCTAGGGGGAGGATGGTGGGAGTTAACCATCGCGCGCCCCCGACCTTCACGCAAAGATAAACAATCAAAATACAATGCGCGCCAATTTGGTTACATAGTTAGGAGACCATACGTGCATGCTTCGGGAATCACAAACCTTAACACCAATATTTTTACTAGACCACAATCATTCAATAGTACCTCCCACATATTAGCATCTCTATATCGCAAAACTATTGCAAGGAATCAAACATATCATATTCAGCGATCTACAAGTTTATGTAGGATTTTATGACTAACCATGTGAATGACCAATTCCTGTCAACTCTCTAAAAAAATATAAGTGAAGCAAGAGAGTTTTAATTCTTTCTACAAAAGTTATGTCCATGCTCTAACAATTATAAGTGAAGAAAAAGAGCATTCTACAAATGGCGGTTTTTTATGTGAAGAGAAACAGGCAATCCAAACTTCAAATGATATAAGTGAAGCACATGAAGCATTCTATAAAGCCATACTCAAAAGGTATAAGTGAAGTGCAAAGAGCATTCTATAAATCAACCAAGGACTATCTCATACCAGCATGGTGCATTTATTAAAAGAAAAAGAAAAAGCACACAACGCTCCAAGAGTGCGCGCATATCATGTGAACGAAACGAATCCGAAAACATACCGATACTTGTTGAAGAAAGATGGGATGCCTTCGGGGCATCCCCAAGCTTAGATGCTTGAGTCTCCTTGAATATTTACTTGGGGTGCCTTGGGCATCCCTGCTACTTCTCGAGCTTGCGTATTATTCCCTCGAAGTGGAAAGGGAGATGCAGCACAGTAGCATAAGTATTTCCCTCAGTTTTTGAGAACCAAGGTATCAATCCAGTAGGAGACAACGCGCGAGTCCCTCGCACCTGCACAAACAAATAAGAACTTCGCAGCCAACGCGATAAGGGGTTGTCAATCCCTTTACGGTCACTTACGAAAGTGAGATCTGATAGAGATGATAGTTTATATTTTTGGTATTTTTGTTTATAAGAACGGAAAGTAAAAGTGGAAAAAGTAAAGTAGATGTAGATTGATACGTTGAGAATAGACTCGGGGGCCATAGTGTTCTCTAGTTGCTTCTCTCATGATAGTGATATTCTACGGCGGGTAAACAAATTACTATCAAGCAATTGATAGAAAAGCGAATAATTATGAGACTATCTAGGCATGATCATTGTATATAGGCATCACGTCCGAGACAAGTAGACCGAAATGTCTCTGCATCTACTACTATTACTCCACACATCGACCGCTATCCAGCATGCATCTAGTGTATTGAGTTCAAACAAACAGAGTAACGCCTTAAGCAAGATGACATGATGTAGAGGGATAAACTCAAACAATATGATATTGTAACATCCCAAATTTTCAATTTGGATGTTTATAAATAGATCATTCATATGCATCCATGATTTATGCATTTTTGTATTATTTGCTTCTGATCCAAGGAACTTTGAGCAACTCAAGGACCAAAAGAGAGAGTTGGAATTTTCCCTAAAACCCACTTTTGAAATTTCAAAATTTGGAAATTGGATCAAACTTGGTTCCATAAAAAAAGATCATTTCCATTATTCCAAAAATAAAGAGAGAAGATAAAATGACTTCTTCAAAATCAGAGGGAAAATATTGGAATTTGAATTTGGAACCAAAATATATTTGTTGGGTTTTATTTGCAATTTACTTTACTAGTTTAATAAAAATGTTTTTTTAATTTGCATTATAGGCAGGATAAATGTTCACAAGGTCATATATAAGACCATATTATTATATGAACATTTTTCTTCAGATCTAAATAATAATTCTGAGAGGAGCGAACATGACACTCCAAAAAAAAGTCAGATGAAAACAATGCCGAAAGTTTTGAATTCAAAATTGAGTTTCATTTGGATTTTAAGAAAAATGTTTTTTTATAAAGTTTTTATTTAGCCTCTGAAAAATAGTTCATCATGTAGGATTTATTTTTCTGATTTTTTTGATATATATATATATCCTATATTAAAATATTTTTATTTTCTATCTTTATATTTTTTTTGTCTCACTGTCTAATTCAAAAAAAAAAAAAACGCAGCCCAGCCACTTGCTACCGAGGCCAACCAGCGCCCACGCTCGCCCAACCCAGCGCCAAAGCCAGCGAGGCCATTCCCGAGCGCCCCACATAAAAAAAAAATCCATCGCTCGCTCGCTCTCCCCTCACCTTTTCTTCTTCCTTAGAAACGTACGCGTACAACCGAGGCCCCTTCGTTTCCAATTCATGGAAATCAATTCTCCAGTCCGTTTCCCTTCCAAGGAAGATGTCCTATAAATAGCCACGATCCTCCTCGACCGATTCAGACGAAAATCCCTCGCCAAGTCCACCCCTACAGCACGTACTCGACGTTCCAATCTCGCAGCAGAAGCTCCAGTTCATCGCCGGATTACGACGTCGGTGAGCCATCCCGTGCTTTATCCTTCTATGTTCCGACTCCTCTAGATTCCTACTACCCTTTTGACAAGGTTTTGTGATCTCTCTCCATCTACAACCACTGCACCAACCTCGTTGTCTTCACCGGAGCACCCGGAGCACCAAGTTTCTCCGCTTCGTTCCGTCGCCGTTCGTCGCCTCCGATCTTCACTGACTCCACCACCGGACGAGCCACTCTTCACCACATCTCCTAGACACCTCCGCCGCCGCCCACGACCGCCGGAGCCGCCGCCGCCATCACGCCCGAGCCGCCCCCAACCCACGTACTTCTCTGTACGTACACGAACAGATGTTTGTTCGTTCAGTTAAAAAAATACGTTTTTTTTCTGTAGATTGGTTTTCTTCGGTTTAAATTGAACCGACCTCCGGTTTATTTTTTCTCTTTTAGCCGCAGCAAATACACCATCCAATCAGAGAGCGCCACTTGTCTCTGGCCGAATTTTTTTGTTTGTTTGTTTTTTTTAGTAATTTTTTTTATTCTCAGATTCTATACCAAATCTTGTTTCTAGTATATCTTTTAGTCTATAGATCCGATTTAGTTGATTCTTTTTCCTACGGGTTCGTAGAAATATCCTCTATCCAGAGAACCAAACGAAATATATTTTTGAAAATTTTAAAATTTGAATTCAAACATATCTGAATTCAAACTTCATTAGGTCATAACTTGAGTTTCGTAACTCCGTTTTGGGTGATTCTTTTTGCAAATTGAAGCTTGTGACATGTACTTTCTGTTAAAGTCAAAACCATTTATTTTTGTTGCGGTAAAAATTATGTTCTGTACAGAAACATTATTTTGGTGTTTTTGGAGTTTTTCGAAATCTTTTATTCGTTTTCTTTTTGATTCTTTGCTTGTATGCTTATGTATGTTATTGCTTGCTTACGCTAGATCATCCGGAGTGCGAAGCTTGTTACTACGAATCTTTAGAGTTCAATGAACGTCAGCAAGGCAAGTTCACACTTTGATCATAATTTTCAATACCTAGTTTTTACTATGCATTAGTTTCACCCTCAAAGATTGCATGAGTAGGATTGGGAACATGTGGTTATGCTTTGTAGTTTATGTGGTAGGAACCTATGACCTTTTATCACCCCGGGAATATTCGTTATATCATATATTGCTTAGCCATGCTCGTAGACGGGGATTGGTATGTGTGATACATGCAAGTTGCGAGAGATAATAATAATTTTGGGACAACATAAGGTGGCAACTTTAATACACATCTGGGTGGATTGTTTGGGGCACCTGGAGAAACCAGTGCTTGCCCAAGGGGAATCCCGGAGTACCCGTGTGATAACCCTAGGTCCGCCACCCAGGCTCAAAGGGATCATAAGATATTTCATGCCTAGAAACTTCCGTGTGCAGCCACAAGCCATTATGGGCTCTGGCATAGTTGAGTAAGTTGTGTGACCTCTTTCCGTGGTAGACTAGCTGATGTAGGGGAAAGTAGGTGTACCGGTCTACCCAGGGTTTGGAGGAAATACTTCAGAAAGACTATGTCTCGATCTTCCGATCATGGAGGTGGTCGAGTCTTGTGGGGAAAAGTGCGCAAACCTCTGCAGAGTGTACAAACTAATCATGATTAGCCGTGTCCCCGGTTATGGACAACTTGAGTATCTAGAAGTGAATTATTGGTTGATCTCATCACTCTTCTTAATGAAATTATTGGGTTACTAATAACTTGGGAATTTTGGGATTGAGTTGGAGGAACCTTCTCAATAATGGCATTTTTAACTTAGTAGTAAATAAAAATTTATTCCTTTGTTGTAGGGTAAAATTGGCTTTATGCAAACATTAAACTTAGAGCCTTCACCAGCTAAATTTGCATATAGAGATAGTCTTTTCTTTATTATTATTTCTATGGTGTGACATTGCCAGCATATTCCATGTGCTGACCTACACGGCTGCAACGTCTCATGTTGCAGAGTTTTCCGACGAGGAGTAAAGGTGCGATAGGTCGTTGTTCTGCACTCAGTTTGCCGTGGAGTTGATGGACTCAATTTACTTTTGATGCTTCCGCAGTTATTTTATCCAGATGGCCTTTGGCCATATTATTGTAATAAATACTCTTTTGAGGACCTCGATGTAATAAAGTGTGTGATTGAATTCTGTTATAATTCATCGAGTACTGTGTGTGTCAGCATACCGATCCAGGGATGATACTTAAGCACAGAGACTTCGATCCATTTGGGTCGGGTCGCTACAAGATGGTATCAGAGCACACGCTGACTGTAGGACGCGGCCACTAGGAAATGGAAAACCATAGGAAGAAAACTCTATTTTACCACTTCCTTATATATCCGTTGGTCTGTACTCTTCTCTATTCATTTCTATCTCTTCTCTACTTCAATTCAATAGTTGTTGAACCCCATCACCAAGTTGCTCAGCCAATGAGACCAAGACCTATGAAGACATCATTGACGAAGAAGAAGAAGAAGAAGCTAGAGTTGACTTTGATTTGAGAAGATTTAGTTCAGACCACCACAACCAAATGTAGTCCAACGAATGATTGCGGTAGTATGAAGAGATCATATCTCTTGTGGATATGACCTTACCCGTAGGTTTTGCTTGTGTGGAGTGATTTGTGTGAATTGCTTGATTTGAAGTTTTATTGCTATCATAAGCATATGGGTAGTGATTTCTCTCATTAGGCCCTTATTCTATTCTAATTTCTCATCCACTCTAAACCGTAACGGATGCCCGCAAATGACCTGGAGGAAATTAAGAAGCAGATTAAGGAATTATTGGAGAAAGGTTATATTCGACCGAGTTCATCACCTCGGGGAGCCCCAGTGCTTCTAGTTGAGAAGAAGGATGGATCCTTGAGAATGGTTGTGGATTACCGTGCGTTGAATGAGGTGACGATCAAGAACAAGTACTCTCTGCCGATGATCAATGATTTGTTTGACCAGCTACAAGGAGCAAAAGTTTTCTCAAAAATCGATCTTCGATCTGGATATCACCAGCTGAAGATTCGAGAACAGGATATACCCAAGACAGCCTTTACCACGAGATATGGGCTTTATGAGTATACAGTCATGTCTTTTGGTTTGACTAATGCCCCTGCCTATTTTATGAATATGATGAATAAGGTATTCATGGAGTTCTTGGATAAGTTTGTTGTGGTATTCATTGATGATATATTGATTTACTCAAAGAATGAAGAAGAACACAAGGAACATTTGCGCTTGGTTCTTGAGAAGCTCAGGGAACATCAGTTATATGCAAAGTTCAGCAAGTGTGAATTCTGGTTGAAGAAAGTTGGATTTCTCGGACATGTTATATCAGGGGAAGGAATAGCAGTGGATCCTTCGAAAGTTGAAGCCGTCACCGAATGGAAGGCACCCACCTCAGTCGGAGAGATTCGCAGTTTCCTTGGACTTGCAGGATATTACCGAAGATTTATCGAGAATTTTTTCCAAGATCGCAAAGCCCATGACAGAGTTATTAAAGAAAGACACCAAGTTTAATTGGACCGAGGAATGTGAGGCCAGTTTTCAGGAGTTGAAGAAACGTTTGGTCACAGCCCCAGTGCTAATTCTTCCGAATATACGCTAGGATTTTCAGGTATATTGCGACGCTTCTCGTCAGGGACTTGGAGGTGTTCTTATGCAAGAAGGAAGAGTTGTTTCATATGCCTCACGTCAACTTCGACCCCATGAGCGGAATTATGCCACACATGATTTGGAGTTAGCAGCCGTAGTGCATGCGCTCAAGACCTGGAGGCATTTTCTTATTGGAAATCATTGTGATGTTTACACAGATCACAAGAGTTTGAAATACATCTTCACGCAGAAGGAGTTGAACCTCGGGCAGAGAAGATGGTTGGAGCTCATAAAAGATTATGACATGAAATTGCACTATCACCCAGGAAAGGCCAATGTTGTGGCAGATGCATTGAGCCGCAAGAGTTATGTCAGTACCCTCACAGCAGGAGGATTACCTCAAGAGTTAATTGATGATCTCAGAGATCTCCGATTGGAGATACTACCACGAGGTTTTGTTACCGCAATGGAAATTCAATCCACCTTGCTGGGAAAGATTCGAGAAGCCCAGAAGTTAGACAAAGGTATTGCAGAAATAAAGGAAAGGATGAACCAAGGAAAGGCAGCAGGATTTCGTGAAGATGAACACAGAACCTTATGGTTTGAGCAGCGTATTTATGTGCCAAATAACACAGAGATCAGGAAGTTGATTCTTCAGGAGGCTCATGATTCGCCTTATTCGATACACCCAGGAAACACCAAGATGTATTTGGACTTGAAGGAAAGTTTCTGGTGGACAGGTATGAAGAAGGGTATTGCCGAGTATGTAGCAGTATGCAACGTATGTCAGAGAGTTAAGGCAGAGCACCAGAAACCAGCAGGATTACTTCAGCCCTTGCCAATACCCGATTGGAAGTGGGACAAGCTTGGCATGGACTTCATTACAGGATTACCCAGGACCCGATCAGGCTATGATTCTATTTGGGTAGTAGTTGATCGCTTGACCAAGGTAGCTCACTTCATCCCCGTGAAAACCACATATACAAGTGCTAAATTGGCCAAGATATACATGACCAGGATCGTATGTCTGCATAGAGTTCCGAGGACCATCGTATCAGATAGAGGAACACAATTTACCTCAAAGTTTTGGCATAAGTTACACGAAACTTTGGGTACCAGGCTAGAGTTCAGTACAGCCTTTCATCCGCAGACAGATGGGCAGACTGAGAGAGTCAATCAGATTCTGGAGGACATGTTGAGAGCTTGTGCGCTAGATTATGGATCTAGTTGGGATGATAATTTGCCATACGCAGAATTCTCATATAACAATAGCTATCAAGCTAGTTTGAAGGTGGCCCCTTTTGAAGCTTTGTACGGAAGGAGGTGCAGGACACCATTAATGTGGGATGGAGTTGGAGACCGTAAATTATTTGGTCCCGACCTTATCAGAGATTCGGAGGAGAAAGTCAAGTTGATCCGTGACAGACTTAAGGTAGCCCAATCCAGACAGAAGAGTTATGCCGATACTAAACGCAAGGAAGTAACTTATGAAGTCGGAGATAGAGCATATCTTTGTGTGTCTCCACTTCGAGGAGTTAAACGGTTTGGAGTTAAAGGCAAACTAGCACCACGATTTGTGGGGCCATACAAAATTTTGGAACGCAGAGGAGAAGTTGCATATCAGTTGGAGTTACCCGAAGCCTTGTCTGGAGTTCATAATGTGTTTCATGTTTCTCAGTTGAAGAAGTGCCATGCAGAGATGGCTGATATTTCTTTGAGAGATACAGTGCCACTAGAAGCCATACAGTTGGATAGTGATCTGACCTATGAGGAGAAGCCCATCAAGATTCTCGAAATAGCAAGCAGGGTTACCCGCAGCAAGGTCATCAAGTTTTGCAAGGTTCAGTGGAGTCATCATACTGAGGAAGAAGCCACCTGGGAACACGAAGAAGATCTTCGACAAGATCACCCACACCTTTTTGCTAGCCAACCCGAATCTCGAGGGCGAGATTCATCTTAAGGGGGGTAGGTTTGTAACATCCCAAATTATAAATAGATCATTCATATGCATCCATGATTTATGCATTTTTGTATTATTTGCTTCTGATCCAAGGAACTTTGAGCAACTCAAGGACCAAAAGAGAGAGTTGGAAGTTTCCCTAAAACCCACTTTTGAAATTTCAAAATTTGGAAATTGGATCAAACTTGGTTCCATAAAAAAAGATCATTTCCATTATTCCAAAAATAAAGAGAGAAGATAAAATGACTTCTTCAAAATCAGAGGGAAAATATTGGAATTTGAATTTGGAACCAAAATATATTTGTTGGGTTTTATTTGCAATTTACTTTACTAGTTTAACAAAAATGTTTTTTTAATTTGCATTATAGGCAGGATAAATGTTCACAAGGTCATATATAAGACCATATTATTATATGAACATTTTTCTTCAGATCTAAATAATAATTCTGAGAGGAGCGAACATGACACTCCAAAAAAAAGTCAGATGAAAACAATGCCGAAAGTTTTGAATTCAAAATTGAGTTTCATTTGGATTTTAAGAAAAATGTTTTTTTATAAAGTTTTTATTTAGCCTCTGAAAAATAGTTCATCATGTAGGATTTATTTTTCTGATTTTTTTGATATATATATATATCCTATATTAAAATATTTTTATTTTCTATCTTTATATTTTTTTTGTCTCACTGTCTAATTCAAAAAAAAAAAAAAAACGCAGCCCAGCCACTTGCTACCGAGGCCAACCAGCGCCCACGCTCGCCCAACCCAGCGCCAAAGCCAGCGAGGCCATTCCCGAGCGCCCCACATAAAAAAAAAAAATCCATCGCTCGCTCGCTCTCCCCTCACCTTTTCTTCTTCCTTAGAAACGTACGCGTACAACCGAGGCCCCATCGTTTCCAATTCATGGATATCAATTCTCCAGTCCGTTTCCCTTCCAAGGAAGATGTCCTATAAATAGCCACGACCCTCCTCGACCGATTCAGACGAAAATCCCTCGCCAAGTCCACCCCTACAGCACGTACTCGACGTTCCAATCTCGCAGCAGAAGCTCCAGTTCATCGCCGGATTACGACGTCGGTGAGCCATCCCGTGCTTTATCCTTTTATGTTCTGACTCCTCTAGATTCCTACTACCCTTTTGACAAGGTTTTGTGATCTCTCTCCATCTACAACCACTGCACCAACCTCGTTGTCTTCACCGGAGCACCCGGAGCACCAAGTTTCTCCGCTTCGTTCCATCGCCGTTCGTCGCCTCCGATCTTCACTGACTCCACCACCGGACGAGCCACTCTTCACCACATCTCCTAGACACCTCCGCCGCCGCCCACGACCGCCGGAGCCGCCGCCGCCATCACGCCCGAGCCGCCCCCAACCCACGTACTTCTCTGTACGTACACGAACAGATGTTTGTTCGTTCAGTTAAAAAAATACGTTTTTTTCTGTAGATTGGTTTTCTTCGGTTTAAATTGAACCGACCTCCGGTTTATTTTTTCTCTTTTAGCCGCAGCAAATACACCATCCAATCAGAGAGCGCCACTTGTCTCTGGCCGAATTTTTTTGTTTGTTTGTTTTTTTAGTAATTTTTTTATTCTCAGATTCTATACCAAATCTTGTTTCTAGTATATCTTTTAGTCTATAGATCCGATTTAGTTGATTCTTTTTCCTACGGGTTCGTAGAAATATCCTCTATCCAGAGAACCAAACGAAATATATTTTTGAAAATTTTAAAATTTGAATTCAAACATATCTGAATTCAAACTTCATTAGGTCATAACTTGAGTTTCGTAACTCCGTTTTGGGTGATTCTTTTTGCAAATCGAAGCTTGTGACATGTACTTTCTGTTAAAGTCAAAACCATTTATTTTTGTTGCGGTAAAAATTATGTTCTGTACAGAAACATTATTTTGGTGTTTTTGGAGTTTTTCGAAATCTTTTATTCGTTTTCTTTTTTATTCTTTGCTTGTATGCTTATGTATGTTATTGCTTGCTTACGCTAGATCATCCGGAGTGCGAAGCTTGTTACTACGAATCTTTAGAGTTCAATGAACATCAGCAAGGCAAGTTCACACTTTGATCATAATTTTCAATACCTAGTTTTTACTATGCATTAGTTTCACCCTCAAAGATTGCATGAGTAGGATTGGGAACATGTGGTTATGCTTTGTAGTTTATGTGGTAGGAACCTATGACCTTTTATCACCCCGGGAATATTCGTTATATCATATATTGCTTAGCCATGCTCGTAGACGGGGATTGGTATGTGTGATACATGCAAGTTGCGAGAGATAATAATAATTTTGGGACAACATAAGGTGGTAACTTTAATACACATCTGGGTGGATTGTTTGGGGCACCTGGAGAAACCAGTGCTTGCCCAAGGGGAATCCCGGAGTACCCGTGTGATAACCCTAGGTCCGCCACCCAGGCTCAAAGGGATCATAAGATATTTCATGCCTAGAAACTTCCGTGTGCAGCCACAAGCCATTATGGGCTCTGGCATAGTTGAGTAAGTTGTGTGACCTCTTTCCGTGGTAGACTAGCTGATGTAGGGGAAAGTAGGTGTACCGGTCTACCCAGGGTTTGGAGGAAATACTTCAGAAAGACTATGTCTCGATCTTCCGATCATGGAGGTGGTCGAGTCTTGTGGGGAAAAGTGCGCAAACCTCTGCAGAGTGTACAAACTAATCATGATTAGCCGTGTCCCCGGTTATGGACAACTTGAGTATCTAGAAGTGAATTATTGGTTGATCTCATCACTCTTCTTAATGAAATTATTGGGTTACTAATAACTTGGGAATTTTGGGATTGAGTTGGAGGAACCTTCTCAATAATGGCATTTTTAACTTAGTAGTAAATAAAAATTTATTCCTTTGTTGTAGGGTAAAATTGGCTTTATGCAAACATTAAACTTAGAGCCTCCACCAGCTAAATTTGCATATAGAGATAGTCTTTTCTTTATTATTATTTCTATGGTGTGACATTGCCAGCATATTCCATGTGCTGACCTACACGGCTGCAACGTCTCATGTTGCAGAGTTTTCCGACGAGGAGTAAAGGTGCGATAGGTCGTTGTTCTGCACTCAGTTTGCCGTGGAGTTGATGGACTCAATTTACTTTTGATGCTTCCGCAGTTATTTTATCCATATGGCCTTTGGCCATATTATTGTAATAAATACTCTTTTGAGGACCTCGATGTAATAAAGTGTGTGATTGAACTCTGTTAGAATTCATCGAGTACTGTGTGTGTCAGCATACCGATCGAGGGATGACACTTAAGCACAGAGACTTCGATCCATTTGGGTCGGGTCGCTACAGATATAAACCCCATCTTTTTATCCTTGATGGCAACAATACAATACGTGCCTTGCTGCCCCTACTGTCACCGGGAAAGGACACCGCAAGATTGAACCCAAAGCCAAGCACTTCTCCCATTGCAAGAACTATAGATCTAGTAGGCCAAACCAAACCAATAATTCGAAGAGACTTGCAAGGATATTATGAGCACACATAAATAGTTCAGAAAAGAACCAAATATTTCTCATAGATAATCTTGATCATAAACTCACAATTCATCGGATCTTGACAAACACACCGCAAAAAGAGATTACATCGAATAGATCTCCTCGAAGACCGAGGAGAACTTTGTATTGAGATCCAGAGAGAGAGAAGAAGCCATCTAGATACTAGCTATGGACCCGAAGGTCTGTGGTAAACTACTCACAACTCATGGTGAGGGCGATGATGATGACGTAGAAGCACTCCGTGATGGATCCCCCCTCTGGTGGAGCTCCGGAACAGGCTCCAAGATGGGATCTCATGGGAACAGAAGGTTACGGCGGTGGAATTAGGGTTTTCTCTCTGTTGCTTATGGTTTCGGGGTACGTAGGCTTATATAGGAGGAAGGACGACACCGGGGGACACACGAGGGACCCACGAGGCAGGGGGGCGCCCCCACCCTCGTGGGCACCTCGTGGCCCCTACTCCGTGGTTCTCAAGTCTCCCGTGCGTGATTTTCTCCAAAAATATCTCTCCCGAAGGTTTCATTTCGTTTGGACTCCGTTTGACATTCCTTTTCTGCAAAACCCTGAAACAGGCAAAAAAACAGCAATCTGGACTGGGCCTTTGGGTTAGTAGGTTAGTCCCAAAAATGGTATAAAAGTGTATGACAAAGCCCATTAAACATCCAAGACATCATAAATAATAGCATGGAACAAGCAAAAATTATAGATACGTTGGAGACGTATCAAGCATCCCCAAGCTGAATTCTTGCTCGTCCTCGAGTAGGTAAATGATAAAAACAGAATTTTTGATGTGGAATGCTAACCAACATAGTTTTTCAATGTAATTCTCTTAATTGTGGCATGAATGTTCAGATCTGAAAGATCCAAGATAAAAGTCTATATTGACATAAGAAATAATAATACTTCAAGCATACTAACAAAGCAATCATGTCTTCTCAAAATACTATGGCTAAAGAAAGTTATCCCTACAAAATCATATAGTGTGGCTATGCCCCCTCTTCATCACACAAAATATTCGTATCATGCACAACCCCGATTTCAGCCAAGCACTTGTTTTCATACTCTATTCTTTCAAACCTTTCAACTTTCATGCAATACATGAGCGTGAGCCATGGACATGGCACTATGGGTGGAATAGAGAGGTGGTTGTGGAGACGACAAAAAGGTGGGAGATAGTCTGACATCAACTAGGCGTATCAACGGGCTATGGAGCTGCCCATCAATAGATATCAATGTGAGTGAGTAGAGATTGTCATGCAACGGATGCACTAGAGCTAAGTATGTATGAAAGCTCAACAAAAGAAACTAGTGGGTGTGCATCCAACTTACATGCTCACGAAGACCTAGGGCATTTGAGGAAGCCCATCGTTGGAATATACAAGCCAAGTTCTATAACGAAAATTCCCACTAGTATATAAAGTGACTAAGCATGAAACTCTCTATAATGAAGAACACTTTGAAGCACAAGTGTGGAAAAAAGAGAGTAGCAATTGTCCCTTTTTCTTTTTTTGGTCTTTCTTTTTTCTTTGGCCTTACCCTTTTTTTTCTTTTTTTTCTTTTTTTTGCGGAGGGACTTTATTGATTTAGCCGTTCCTCCCATGGGACAATGCTCTCATAATGATGATCATCACACTTTCATTGTAACTCGATATTACAACTCGATACTACAACAAAGTATGACTCTATATGAATGCCTCCGGCAGTGTACCGGGATGCACAATGAAACAAGAGTGACATGTATGAAAAGTTAAGCATGGTGGCCTTGCCACAAATACGATGTCAACTTCATGATCATGCATGGCAATATGACAATATGATGCGTGTCATATGAACGGAACAGTGGAAAGTTGCATGGCAATATATCTCGGAATGGCTATGGAAATGCCATGATGGGTAGATATGGTGGCTATTTTGAGGAATAATATGGTGGCTGTTTTGAGGAAGGATATATAGTGGGTGTATGGTACCGGCGAAAGTTGCGCGGTACAAGAGAGGCTAGCAATGGTGGAAGGGTGAGAGTGCGTATAATCCATGAACTTAACATTAGTCATAAGAACTCATATACTTATTGCAAAAATCTATGAGTCTTCAAAACAAAGCAATCAACGCATGCTCCTAGGGGGGAGGTTGGTAGGAGTTAACCATCGCGCGCCCCCGACCTCCACACAAAGGTTGGAACTTTGCAAATACTTCATGCTCTAACTTTGTCACATAGCGGTTCATCATACGTGCATGCTACGGGAATCACTAAACTTAACACAAGTATTTCTCAATTTCATAATAACTCCGCTAGCATGACTCTAATATCACTATCATCATATCTCAAAACAATTATCAAGCATCCAACATCTCATCATATTCAATGCACTTAATGTGGAAGTTTTTACTACATTAATATTGGATGTCTATCATGTGAAGACTAGTTTTATAGCCTAAACACATGAATATAAGAGGAAGGAGGACACCGGGGGACTCACGAGGGACCCACGAGGTAGGGGGCGCGCCCTGGGAAGGGGGGTGCCCCCCACCCTCGTTGGCACCTCGTGGCCCCTATTCCGTGGTTCTCAAGTCTCCCGTGCATAATTTTCTCCAAAAATATCTCTCCCGAAGGTTTCATTCCGTTTGGACTCCGTTTGATATTCCTTTTCTGCAAAACCCTGAAACAGGCAAAAAAACAGCAATCTGGACTGGGCCTTTGGGTTAATAGGTTAGTCCCAAAAATGATATAAAAGTGCATGAAAAAGTCCATTAAACATCCAAGACATCATAAATAATAGCATGGAACAATAACAAATTATAGATACGTTGGAGACGTATCAATCCCCAAGCTTGAGCTCTTGCCTCTCCTCCTTCTTCTCACATCATGACCTCCTCGATCTTTGAACACTTCATCCACACAAAACTTAACCGAACTTTTAGTGGCGGGGTTAGTGCATATGATCAATAAAATCCCATCATGTACTCCTCTAACATTATTGTATAATTATAAACAAACATTACCCACTATATGCTATCATAATTCTATGGCCCCAAGTCAAGGAGGCATCAACAAGAATTCAAACATATGCAAATAATGAAGCTATAACAGCAATCTATGAAAACAGGACAGCCTGTAGTAATCTGAAGATTAACCATACTTCTGTAACTCTCAAAATTATGAAAAAATTAGGAAAAATCAACAATTTGTATAGAAAGACTTTGCAATAAGTTTCAGATCCTTTTGGCGTTCCAGTAAAAAACGTAAAATCGCACACTATAGCCAAAGTTTCTGTTTTTGCACCGCACAAACCAACAAGCAGTTTAATCATTCTAAAGGAAACTCTTGGCACATTATTTTTATAATAAAATGGAATTGTACAAGGGGATATTTATTTTTGTTGAATAGTTTCTGTAATTAAAGATTTGCAAAGTTTCCATGGGCATGAACAAAGTTCAAGGAGCTCCCCCATTTCAACGGTGCTTGTCCTTCTTACTTTCACTTTTCTTTTTGAAAAAGTTTTAGGTTCCCCTCTTTCTTTTAAACTTTATAAAAGCACACATCAGAAATAAATGACTCTCTAAAATTTCCGGGTTGTCTCCTGATACGTCTCCAACGTATCTACTTTTCCAAACACTTTTGCCCTTGTTTTGGACTCTAACTTGCATGATTTGAATGGAACTAACCCGGACTGACGCTGTTTTTGGCAGAACTGCCATGGTGTTGTTTTTGTGCAGAAATAAAAAGTTCTCGGAATCGCCTGAAAATCAACAGAGATTTATTTCAGAAAATATAAAAAATACCTGCAAGAAGATCCACACCTGGGGGCCCACGAGCTGTCCTCGAGGGTGGGGGGCGCCACCCCCTTCCCAGGGCGCGCCCCCTGCCTCGAGGGCACCCCGATGCCCCACCGATGTATCCCCATGTCCTATATATTCAGTTTCATGGAGAAAAAAATCAAGGAGAAAGAATTATTGCGTTTTACGAGACGGAGCCGCCGCCAAGCCCTAATCTCTCTCGGGAGGGCTGATCTGGAGTCCGTTCGGGGCTCCGGAGAGTGGAGATCATCGCCATCGTCATCATCAACCTTCCTCCATCACCAATTCCATGATGCTCACCACCGTGCGTGAGTAATTCCATCATAGGCTTGCTGGACGGTGATGGGTTGGATGGGATCTATCATGTAATCGAGTTAGTTTTGTTAGGGTTTGATCCCTAGTATCCACTATGTTCTGAGATTGATGCTGCTATGACTTTGCTATGCTTAATGCTTGTCACTAGGGCCCGAGTGCCATGATTTCAGATCTGAACCTATTATGTTTTCATGAATATATGTGTGTTCTTGATCCTATCTTGCAAGTCTATAGTCACCTACTATGTGTTATGATCCGGCAACCCTGAAGTGACAATAATCAGGACCACTCCCGGTGATGACCATAGTTTGAGGAGTACATGTATTCACTATGTGTTAATGCTTTGGTCCGGTACTCTATTAAAAGGAGGCCTTAATATCCCTTAATTTCCAATAGGACCCCGCTGCCACGGGAGGGTAGGACAAAAGATGTCATGCAAGTTCTTTTCCATAAGCACATATGACTATATTCGGAATACTTGCCTACATTGCATTGATGAACTGGAGCTAGTTCTATGTCACCCTAGGTTATAACTTCTGCATGATGAATTGCATCCGACGTAATTTCCCATCACCGATCCAATGCCTACGAGCTTTACCTATATTGCTTGCCGCTTATTTACTAACTCGTTGTATTATCACAAATACTACAAAAACACTATCTTTACTTTTATTGCTGCTACCACCACTATCATATTACTGTGCTACTAAACTATCTTGCTGCAGATACTAAGTTTCCAGGTGTGGCTGAATTGACAACTCAGTTGCTAATACTTAAGAGTATTCTTTGGCTCCCCTTGTGTCGAATCAACAAATTTGGGTTTAATACTTTACCCTCAAAAACTGTTGTGATCCTCTACACTTGTGGGTTATCAAGACTATTTTCTGAGGCCGTTGCCGGGGAGCATAGCTCTATTCTTTAAGTCACTTGCGATTTATATCTGTTTATCACTATGAAGAATTTGAAGGACTCAAAAACCAAGATCTTACCCTCAACTACAAGGGGAGGTAAGGAACTGCCATCTAGCTCTGCACTTGATTCTCCTTCTGTTATGAGTAAACTTGCGACACCTACTCCTGCTATTGAATCTGATATGTCGTATGTTCTTGATGATACTACTTCTGCTATGTATGATGAAACTACCTCTATGCCTGATACTGTGCCACTAGCTGAATTTCTAGATGAACAAATTGCTAAAGTTAGGGAGAGTGCAAATGTTGATGATATTTATGAAAGTGATGATGAAACTACTCCCAATAGATATGAATTGCCTATTGTGCCTGAGGGTTATGTTATGGATGAAGAAACTGCTAGATACTTTCTTGCTTGCAATGATAGATATGATCTTAAGAAGTTATTAGCTAAGCTGAAAGAAAAGTCCTTGAATGCTAGAATGAAACATGGCCCTGCTTTTGCTACTTCACCTATAGGTGTCACTGATAAGGATTATGAATTCTCTGTTGATCCCGAGTTAATTACTTTGGTTGAGTCTGATCCATTCCATGGCTATGAGTCTGAAACTGGTGTGGCACATCTTACTAAGTTGAATGATATAGCCACCCTGTTTACCAATGATGAAAAGATTCGCTACTACTATATCCTTAAGTTGTTTCCATTCTCGTTAAAGGGTGATGCTAAGACTTGGTTTAATTCTCTTGATCCTGGTTGTGTGCGTAGTCCCCAAGATATGATGTATTACTTTTCTGCTAAATATTTTCCCGCTCATAAGAAACAAGTTGCCTTACAGGAAATATATAACTTTGCTCAAACTGAAGAAGAGAGTCTCCCACAAGCTTGGGGGAGGCTTCTCCAGTTACTTAATGCTTTGCCTGATCATCCTCTTGAGATGCATGATATACTTGATGTATTTTATAATGGACTAACCGATGCTTCTAGGGACCACCTGGATAGTTGTGCTGGTTGTGTTTTCAGGGAAAGAACAGTGGAACAAGCTGAATTACTATTGAATAATATGCTGGCCAATGAAAATAATTGGACACTTCCTGAACCAGCCCCTAAGCCAACTCCAAAGAAAAGAGGTGTTCTATTTCTTAGTCCTGAAGATATGCAAGAGGCAAAGAAATCTACGAAAGAAAAAGGTATTAAAGCTGAAGATGTTAAGAATTTACCGCCTATTGAAGAAATACATGGTCTTAATAACCCGACACAGGTAGTAAAGGTAAATTCTCTTTATAGATTTGATGAAGGTGATATTCCTTGTTATAAGTCTGCTAGCCAATGCTTAGATGAGTTTGACAATTTCATTGTGAAACAAGAGAACTTCAATGCTTATGTTGGTAGACAATTACAACACAATGCTTATATGATTGAACGCTTGAGTGATTATCTGTCTAATGCTAAGGATGAACTGAAACTTATTAGTATACATGCTTCCATGGTCACCACTCAAGTAGAACAAGTACTTAAGGCTCAGAATGATTTGCTCAATGAGTTAAATAGTAAGAATAATGACTACGCTGTTAGAGTTGCAACTAGAGGTGGTAAAATGACACAGGAACCTCTGTATCTTGAATGCCACCCTAAGAGAATTGAGCAAGATTCTCAGAGAGCTAATTTAGATGCACCTAGTTCTCCTAAGAAGAAGAAGAAGAAAAATGATAGAACCTTGCATGCTTCTAGTAAACCTGTAGCTCACCCACCTTAGAATCCCAATGATATATCTGTTTCTGATGCTGAGACACAATCTGGTAATGAGCATGAACCTAGTGATAATATTAATAATGATGTTCATGATGATGCTCAACCTAGCAATGATAATTATGTAGAGATTGAACCTGCGTTGATCTTGATAACCCATAATCAAAGAATCAACGCTATGATAAGAGAGACTTTGTTGCTAGGAAGCACGGTAGGGAAAGAGAACCATGGGTCCAGAAACCCATGCCTTTTCCTATGAAACCATCCAAGAAAAAGGATGATGAAGATTTTGAGCGTTTCGCTGAAATGATTAGACCTATCTTTTTGTGTATGCGTTTGACTGATGTACTTAAAACAAATCCTTATGCCAAGTATATGAAAGATATTATTACTAACAAAAGAAAGATACCTGAAGTAGAAATTTCCACCATGCTTGCCAATTACACTTTTGAGGGTGGAATGCCTAAGAAATTAGGAGATCCAGGAGTACCTACTATACCTTGCTCCATTAAGAGAAACTATGTTAAAACTGCTTTGTGTGATTTTGGAGCCGGTGTTAGTGTTATGCCTCTCTCTTTATATCGTAGACTTGACTTGAGTAAGCTGACACCTACTGAAATATCTTTGCAAATGGCCAATAAATCAACTGCTATACCTGTCGGTATTTGTGAGGATGTGCCTGTTGTAGTTGCAAATGTTACTATTCTAACGGACTTTGTTATACTTGATATTCCCGAGGATGATAGTATGTCTATTATTCTTGGAAGACCTTTTTGGAATACTGCAGGGGCTATTATTGATTGCAACAAAGGCAATGTCACTTTTCATGTCAATGGTAATGAGCATACGGTACACTTTCTGAGGAAACAACCTCAGGTTCATAGTATCAATTATATTGGAAAAACTTCGACTATTACTATTGGAGGTTTTGAGTTTCCTATTCCTACTATCAAAAAGGCATATGACATACTCATTGTTGGGGACATACATATCCCCCTTGAGGTAACATAGTGTTATTCGAAAATTCTCCGGTTTCATGTTACTCGGAAAGAGTTTATTAACAAGACCTGATCAACCTTGTTAATGGATTCCTTTTGATGAACATGGATAGGTGAATCTAGATAGCACAAACCTTCTGTACCTTCCTTTTACTTTCTGTTAATTAGGTTAAATAAAAGAAAAATAGCATTATCTGTGTGTTTCCAGACTTATCCGTGCAATAACAAAAATATCCCGAAAATAAAAGTTCTCCAAATGCCATGAAAATGAAATATGATTTTTTCTAGAATATTTAAGAAAATATGGCACTGAACACGCAGCGAGGGGAGCCAGCACCTGGCCTCGAGGGCACAGGGCGCGCCCCCTGCCTCGAGGGCCCCATGTGGCCCCCTCCACTTATCCTTTCACCCATACTCTTCTTCTTCCTCCCAAAAAAATCCCCAACCATCTCAAACCTGAGTTCTAGCTCGTTTTGCTGCCATTTTCGATCTCCTTGCTTAAAGCACCATTCACCAAACTGTTTGGGGGGATTGTTCCTTGGTATGTGACTCCTCCATTGGTCCAATTAGTTTTTGTTCTAGTGCTTTATTTATTGCAAATTTGTGCTGCTGTGGTGACCTTGTTCTTGAGCTTGCATGTCAAATTTTCTTGGTCCTAAGTAGTTCTAATGCATGATATGGCTTCTAGGCACTTATAGGAGTTGTTGCTATCAATCTTGTTGAGTTTGGTTAACTTTTATTGTGAGTTACTAAAAATTTCAGAAAAATGTCTAGGAAAATTTTCCAAGGTGGTCCTTCAAGGAAGCAAGGACCGAGGCTTGTGTTCCGTGAGCCGGACGAACCACCAAGGGACGCTGATGTACGGCCTTGTGAATGGCCGTCGGATGAATTTATGAGTCAAGCGGGCATCAAAGATGAATTTTACGCATATGTGCGTAACGCTGACCTCGAGGACTTCATGCAAGATAAGTGCCTCCAGTACCGTGGCTTGACTGATAGCTTTGTGAGAAGGTTTAAATTTTCATCTTCACGTAATTCTCACACTGTCTTGTTTGATCCATATGATAAATCTTATACCATGGATTTAGAGGATTTTAATGAAGCCTGCAAGCTCCCACAGTGGGGCAGTATGAGTGATCCTCGTAAATCTGAATTTAGAGAATTCCTAGTTAGTATTACAGTGGGGGAATCCAGGGACATCACACAAGCCACTACTGGGAGCATACATTTTCCTGCTATTCATTACTTTGCTCTCTTTATCGGTAGATGCTTAAATGGTAAAGATGAGGCTTGTCACATGTGTGTCCCTGATCTTAGCGTTCTCAGGAGTGATGTACTAGGTGATAGGCAATATAATCTGGGAGCTACTGTTGCACGTAGACTACACCATAATGGTTTGTGTGGAGATTTATTTGGTGGGATCTATGCTACTCGCATAGCCCGCTACCTTGGTGTATCTGTGCACCCGTATGATGACCCTTTACCTCCTGCTTTTTTAGACTGTAATGCTATGGCTAGTCACCGGTTTATAGAGTGGGATAATCAAACTCTCAAATATCGACTAATCTTTAACCGGCAACATGCCATCCCTATTGTTCTTCCTGCCCCTACTTTGTTTAACTTTCAGGAAAAGGGGAGATACACTATAACTATGGAGGAGGCGAATGCCCATTACAACATGACGGAGGCAGCCTGCCTTCGAGCTGCAGCTTAGTAGGCAGCATCTGCTGCATCTCAGTACGACCCCAACTACAACTTTAGATATCCATCAGGCCAGTACTGGCCATAGACGAACTTAGGCCAAAAGCCTAAGCTTGGGGGAGTATGTGTTTCTCACCGTCTTACTTTCATGTTCACACTTATTCTAGTTGTCGATGATCACACTCTTTCACTGTACCATCCATTCTTAGTTAATTTTCTTTTTCTTAGTCTTTTTCTTGTGTGCTAGAAAAACCCAGAAAAAACAAAAAAAATATTAGTTGAAGCTTCTAGCTAGTTTACTTTCTTTGCTTGTAGTAGTAACTAAAAAAAATGAAAACCCAAAAAGATTTCCCGTTCTTCTTTTGCTTGTTGGGAGCTTTCCCGTGTAAATAGTTTCTTTTCTTTTCTTTAGGGGTTAAGAGTAGAAGACCATGATTAAAATGCTTAGTGGCTCTCATATGCTTTGTTGTTGATTTAATCTTGAGCCACATTACCTTGTCTTCTCTCTTGTATTAAATGCCTGTAGATTCCAGCTTAGTCCAATGCATGTGCACTATTATTATTATTATCCACACTGTTCGGTCGTGCGAGTGAAAGGCAATAAGGATGATATATGATGAACTAATTGAGATGAGAAAAGCTGGTATGAACTCGACCTCTCTTGTTTTTGTAAATATGATTGCTCGTCGTTCTTGATTCAGCCTGTTATGAATGAAACATGTTTGCAATGACAATTAGAGATCATAGCTGCTTATGCCATGCTTAATTAGCTGAGAGTTTATAATGGTCTATCTTGCGTGCCAACATGATATTAAAATGGTTGTGATGTGGTATGATGGGTGGTATCCTCCTTTGAACGACTTAAGTGACTTGACTTGGCACATGTTCATGCATGTAGTTGAAACAAATCAACATAGCCTACATGATATTTATGTTCATGGTGATTTATATCCTACTCATGCTTGCATTCATTGTTTATTAATTTTAATGCATGTTCATGACCGTTGTTGCTCTCTAGATGGTCGCTTCCCAGTCTCCTTCTAGCCTTCACCTGTACTAACCGGGAATACTGCTTGTGCATCCACTTCCATAAACTCCAAAGTTATTCCATATGAGTCCACTATACCTTCCTATATGCGGTATTTACCTGCCGTTCTAAGTAAATTTGTATGTGCCAAACTCTAAACCTTCAAATGAAATTCTGTTTTGTATGCTCGAACAGCTCATGTATCAACTAGGGCTGTCTATATCTTTTGTGCTAGGTGGGTTATTCTCACGATGAGTGGACTCCGCTCATCATTCGTGAGAAGATGGCTGGTAACCGGGATGCCCAGTCCCATGCTCAAAATCATAATAATTAAACAAAACTCCCCCAGGGCTGTTGCTTGTTTGGACGGTAACCCCTGGATTCGGCTGGCCGTGGAGTGTGCTTGTTGGTGGTTGGGGGAGTATAAGCTTTACCATTCTGTTTGGGAACCGCCTATAATGTGCATAGCATGGGAGATATCCAAATTCTTGGTTGTTATGTTGACAATGAAAGTATACCGCTCAAAATGTTATTCAATCTCTATTTAAAAATCGAGCTCTGGCACCTCTACAAATCCCTGCTTCCCTCTGCGAAGGGCCTATCTATTTACTTTTATGCAGAGTCATCATCCTCTTATCAAAAAACACCAGTAGGACAGCACCTCTGTCGTTGCATGTATTACTATTAATTTGCATTGGGTATGATCATGACCGGATCTCTTTTACCATGAATTACAATGTCTAGTCTGTCCTTGATCTTTAAAGGTGCTCTTCATTTATGTTTTGCGGTCTCAGAAAGGGCTAGCGAGATACCATCCTGTTATATCATATCATGATTGTTTTGAGATGTGTTGTCATCCAAGGTTTATTATTATTGCTCGCTAGTTGATTATGCCATTGATGTGAGTAGTCTTGAGACCTGAAAGTTATTGTGAATGTGGTTAGTTCATGATCTTGTTGAAAACCTGAATGCTAGCTTACATATTTACAACAACAAGAGCAAACAGAGTTTGTCAAAGTTTTTCTTTATCACTTTCAGTTTATCAACTGAATTGCTGGAGGACAAGCAAAGGTTTAAGCTTGGGGGAGTTGATACGTCTCCAACGTATCTACTTTTCCAAACACTTTTGCCCTTGTTTTGGACTCTATCTTGCATGATTTGAATGGAACTAACCCGGACTGGCGCTGTTTTCACCAGAACTACCATGGTGTTGTTTTTGTGCAGAAATAAAAAGTTCTCGTAATCGCCTGAAAATCAACGGAAATTTATTTTAGAAAATATAAAAAATACCTGCAAGAAGATACACACCTGGAGGCCCACGGGCTGTCCTCAAGGGTGGGGGCGTGCCCCCCTTCCCAGGGCGCGCCCCCCTGCCTCGAGGGCACCCCGGTGCCCCACCGACGTATCCCCAGGTCCTATATATTCCGTTTCGTGGAGAGAAAAATCAAGGAGAAAGAATTATCGCGTTTTATGAGATGGAGCCGCCACCAAGCCATAATCTCTCTCGGGAGGGCTGATCTGGAGTCCGTTCGGGGCTCCGGAGAGTGGAGATCGTCGCCATCGTCATCATCAGCCTTCCTCCATCACCAATTCCATGATGCTCACCACCGTGCGTGAGTAATTCCATCGTAGGCTTGCTGGACGGTGATGGGTTGGATGGGATCTATCATGTAATCGAGTTAGTTTTGTTAGGGTTTGATCCCTAGTATCCACTATGTTCTGAGATTGATGTTGCTATGACTTTGCTATGCTTAATGCTTCTCACTAGGGCCCGAGTGCCATGATTTCAGATCTGAACCTATTATGTTTTCATGAATATATGTGTGTTCTTGATCCTATCTTGCAAGTCTATAGTCACCTACTATGTGTTATGATCCGGCAACCCCGAAGTGACAATAATTGGGACCACTCCCAGTGATGACCAACGTTGAGGAGTTCATGTATTTACTATGTGTTAATGCTTTGGTCCGGTACTCTATTAAAAGGAGGCCTTAATATCCCTTAGTTTCCAATAGGACCCCGCTGCCACGGGAGGGTAGGACAAAAGATGTCATGCAAGTTCTTTTCCATAAGCACGTATGACCATATTCGGAATACATGCCTACATTGCATTGATGAACTGGAGCTAGTTCTATGTCACCCTAGGTTAAAACTTCTACATGATGAATTGCATCCAACGTAATTTCCCATCACCGATCCAATGCCTACGAGCTTTACCTATATTGCTTGCCGCTTATTTCCTTTCCCGTTGCTATTATCACAAAAACTACAAAAACACTAACTTTACTTTTATTGCTGCTACCACCACTATCATATTACTGTGCTACTAAACTATCTTGCTGCAGATACTAAGTTTCCAGGTGTGGCTAAATTGACAACTCAGTTGCTAATACTTAAGAGTATTCTTTGGCTCCCCTTGTGTCGAATCAACAAATTTGGGTTTAATACTTTACCCTCGAAAACTGTTACGATCCCCTACACTTGTGGGTTATCATCTCCCTGGCAGCGCTTTCTTTAAAGCCATTAAGCTAGGCATATAGTGCTCAAGTAATGGATCCACCCGGATCCCAAGGTATATCAAAGCCAATTTTAATTAGCAATGATTTGGCATTTAGTAGTGAGCACAAAGTGATATGTGTCATGAAACAACAAAGTCTAACTATCTTCCTATGCATAGGCATGTCATACAAGAACAATTTATTCACACCAAGTAAAGGCCAATGCATAGTATAAGCAGTTTCTTGCAATTTTATCATGTTGGAAACATAGAGTGGCGGAGATGTAGTTCCTCTCCCATAATAATTGCAAGTAGGATCAACAAGCACATGCATATTATACTCATAAAAATCATCATGTGCAATGGAAAAAGGCAACCCATCAATATAATCCTTAATAAGTACAAACTTCTCCGATATAGTGTAGTTTGGAGAATTCAAAAAGATAATAGGACTATCATGCGTGGGTGCAATAGCAACAATCTCATGTTTAACATAAGGTACTATAGCAAGTTCATCTCCATAAGCATAATTCATATTGGCATCTTGGCCACAAGCATAGCAAGCATCATCAAAGAGGGATATTTCAAAAGAATCAACGGGATCATAGCAATCATCCTTCGATAAGCATGAAGGGAAATTAAACAATGTATGAGTTGAAGAGTTACTCTCATTAGAAGGTGGGCACGGGTAGCTAATCCGCTCTTCCTCCTTTTGTTCTTCGCTCTCCTCCTCATCTTTTTCATCCAATGAGCTCACAATGTCATTGATTTCTTCGTCCATAGACTCCTGCAAAATATTAGTCTCTTCTTGGACAGCGGAGACCTTCTCAATAAATGCATCAATATCGGAGTTATATTCATAATTCAAATAGCAATATTTCAATATAGCAAGATTTTCAGGCCTAGAAACATCATCATCAAAAGCATCATTCTTTTTACACAGAGATTCAATTTCATAAGCACCCTTAAAAGCAACGAATTCTTCTATTTGTTCCACATCATAATAATCATATATACCATTAGCTTAAGAAGCTAATGTTTTATTATCATTAAATTTGCAAGAAAAGGGAAGATGTGGAGCCTTCATCCTAGAGCAACAAGTATAATCATATCTCAAGCATAGTTGCCGAGCATACCAATGCAACATATGAATATGATCCCATAACAGTTTCCCTTTTTGTGTCAAGCGATAATCCCTAAAGTATTCACGTTGATCCAACGTTACTCCCATTACATAGTTGAACGGGGTTTTCTCAGGATTATCAAAGTAGTACATAATATCTTTCACATAATGAGCATCGAGGGTTTTAGGAGGTTCCCCATCTCCATGAGTAGCAAGTACACCTAAGTTTTTTGGTATTTCGTGTTCCATATCCATAACTAAAGATAGAGAACAACTTAGAAAAGAAAATAAAATCTACTTAGTGATAAAGCAAACAAGCACACACGAGAATATTCACCCCACGCTATTGCTCCCCGGCAACGGCGCCAGAAAAAGGCCTTGATAACCCACAAGTGTAGGGGATTAGTTCTAGCCTCTTTCGATAAGTAAGAGTGTCGAACCCAACGAGGAGCTAAAGGTAGAACAAATATTCCCTCAAGTTCTATCAACCACCGATACAACTCTACGCACGCTTGACGTTTACTTTACCTAGAACAAGTATGAAACTAGAAGTACTTTGTGGTTTTTGTGGGATAGGTTTGCAAGAATATAAAGAACACGTAAATAAAACTAGGGGATGTTAAGATAAATAAACAATAAAGTTAATGATAGCGAGTGTGGAGAAGTGGTGGTAGGAGTTGTGAAACTTCCCCTAAGCAATTGACTACGTTACTAGACCGATAGCAAGTTTTATGTGGGAGAGGCCACTGCTAGCATGTCATCCCTTACTTGGAATTCTATGCACTTATGATTGGAACTATTAGCAAGCATCCGCGACTACTAACGTTCATTAAGGTAAAACCCAAACATAGCATTAAGATATATCGGTCCCCCTTCAATCCCGTATGCATCAATTTCTATGCTAGGTTGAAGCTTCTGTCACTCTTGCCCTCCAATACGTAGTCCTATCAACACACAACTAACCCTATGGTGTGATCCACGCGCGCGCTCATATGATGGGCACCAAAGGACAACAACATAACCACAAGAAATTTAAATCAATCATAGCAATTCACCAATCACCGACAGGACAACGATAATCTACTCAGACATCATAGGATCGCAACACAACATTGGATAATAATATGAAGCATAAAGCACCATGTTCAAGTAGAGGGTACAGCGGGTTGCAGGAGAGTGCACCTATGTAGATAGATGGGGGAAGGTGATGGAGATGTTGGTGAAGATGATGGAGGTGTTGGTGTAGATCATCGTCACACGATGATGGCCCCGGTGGCACTCCGGTGCCACCGGAAGCGAGGGGGAGAGAGCCCCCCTTCTTCTTCTTCTTCCTTGACCTTCTCCCTAGGTGGGAGAAGGGTTTCCCCTCTGGTCCATGGCCTCCATGGTGGCGGAGAGGCGAGAGCCCCTCCGAGATTGGATCTGTCTCTCTGTCTCTCTCTGTTTCTGCGTTCCCAGATTCTGTCCCTTCACCTTTCTTATATTCCCGGAGATCCGTAACTCCGATTGGGCTGATTTTTTTGACACGATTTTTATCCGGATATTAGCTTTCTTGTGGTGAAATAATGGCATCAACCGCCTTACGGAGTGGCCACGAGGGCCCAGGGCGCGCCTACCCCTGGTGGGCGCGCCCCCCTGCCTCGTGGCCCACTCAGGCATCATCTCATGTTGATTCCGCTTCCCAAAATTCACATATATTCCAAAAATAATATCCGTCCGTTTGGACTCCGTTTGATATGGATATTCTGTGAAACAAAAAACATGCAACAAACAGGAACTGGCACTGGCACTGGATCAATATGTTAGTCCCAAAAAATAGTATAAAAAGTTTCCAAAAGTATATGAAAGTTGTAGAATATTGGCATGGAACAATAAAAAATTATAGATACAACGGAGACGTATCAGCTTCCCCAAGCTTAATTCATGCTCGTTCTCGAGTAGGTAAATGATAAAAAATATAATTTTTGATGTGGAATGCTACCTAGCATAATCTTGATCATGTAATCTAATCATGGCATGAATATTAAGACACGAGTGATTCAAAGCAATAGTCTATCATTTGACATAAAAGAATTTAATACTCGAGCATCCCAACAAACAATCAAGTCTTCCAAAATATCAATGCTAAGGAACGTTATCCCTACAAAATCATATAGTCTTTTATGCTCCCTTTTCTTAACATAAGGTACCCCTCATGCCCATCCCAGTGTCATCCAAGCAATTGTTTTCATACTTTACTTTTTCGAACCTTTTCAACTCTTCACGCAATACATGAGCGTGAGCCATGGATATAGCACTATGGGTGGAATAGAAGGTGGTAGTAGACAAAAGTAGGGAGAAAGTCGCACATCGACTAGGCGTATCAATGGGCTATGGAGATGCCCATAAATAGATATCAATGTGAGTGAGTAGGGATTGCCATGTAACGGATGCACTAGAGCTATAAGTGTATGAAAGCTCAAAAGAAAACTAGTGGGTGTGCATCAACTTGCTTGCTCATGAAGACCTAGGGCATTTGAGGAAGCCCATCATTGGAATATACAAGCCAAGTTCTATAATGAAAATTCCCACTAGTATATGGAAGTGACAACATAGGAGACTCTCTATCATGAAGATCATGGTGCTACTTTGAAGCACAAGTGTGGAAAAAAATAGTAGCATTGTCCCTTTTTTTTTCTTTTTTTGGGCCTTCCTTTTTTTATTTGGCATTTCTCCCCTTTTTTGCCTTTTTTTCTTTTCTTTTGGCCTTTTTTTCTTTTCTTTTTTCAAGGGACAATGCTCTAATAATGATGATCATCACACTTCTATTTACTTACAAGTCGATATTACAACTCGATACTAGAACAAAAATATGACTCTATATGAATGCCTCCGGCGGTGTACCGGGATGTGCAATGATCTAGCGTAGCAATGACATCAGAAAACGGACAAGCCATGGAAACATCATGCTAGCTATCTTACGATCATGCAAGGCAATATGACAATGATGGTGCATGTCATAATAAACGGAACGGTGGAGTTACACGACAATATATCTCGGAATGGCTATGGAAATGCCATGTTAGGTAGGTATGATACGTCCAAAACGTATCTATAATTTCTGCTTGCTCCATGCCACTTTTGGGTGATATTGCTATGATATTCATACACTTCCATACACTTTTGATCATATTTGGACTAACCTACTAATCCAGTGCACCCCGGTGCCAGTTTCTGTTTTCGGCTGATTTTGTATTTCAGGTTTTCACGTTACGAGAACTGTCAGGAAAAATCCAGAAAAATTATATAAAAAATCAGCATTCCGGAACCGACCTTGCGCCCGAAGTACAGCCGGCGGGGGCACCGGGGCTCGGGGCGCCCTGTGGGCGCCCCCCCCGGGCCGCGCCGGGGTGCGCCTGGGCCCCCCGAAGCCCGTCCGGTGCTCCCCTTTGGCATATATTTAGAGGGTCCCTCGAAACCCTCAGAACAGAAACTCTTTTCGCGATCCCATCTCTGTTCCGCCGCCGCCGCCGCTTCCAAGATCAGGAGCACCAGGAGAACTCTTCCCGGCACCCTGTCGGAGGGGAGGATCACCACCGGGAGCTTCTCCACCACCATGGACGCCTCCCGGATGACTCGTGAGTAGTCTCCCTTGGACCATGAGTCCATGACCAGTAGCTATGTGATGTTCTCCTCCCGTTCTTGTGCTTAACTAATTAGTCCTCGTGAGCTGCCCTACATGATCGAGGCACATATGTAATCCTTATGTTGTTGCTATGATGAGTTTGCTGGGATCCGATGGATTATGAGATTATGTTCAGATTGATCTTGAGTAATATATTTGATCTACCTCTTTTATATTTATGTTCATAAGTAATTCTTGCATGTTCTCCGTAGTTATTTATTGCTTTGGCCGAGTAATACGTAGTGACTCCAAGAGGAACGTTATGCTTGATTGTGGGTTCATGCCCCTCGATGACTAGCTTGAGTGACAGAAACATGAGTCTAGGGGATGTGCTGTTGCCACAAGGGGGAAAACAACGGTGCTTGTGCCCGCGGGTGCAAGGATTGTTTACTTTACGCAAAGTTCTTTTAATGCAGTTGTCTGTTGCTTTGAGTTTACACTATGGGTGGGGCTCGCAACTTAATACCAACGAGATGTTCTGGATAGATATCTCAAGGTGGATGATTAGTAGTAGATATTGATGGATTTCGGTCTACTTACTTTGGCGTACCGCCCATGCTTTGAACCTCAACCTTTCTTGCAATGTAGTCAGCATTGGTTTGCGTTCATGGTCCTGTCAATTGCCCAGCTGTAATTCGTTTACCTCACATAGCTGTTTTATCGTCTTTTGGGAGAGAGACATCACTAGTGAACATCATGCGACTCCGGTCCATATTACCATCATTGATCACATCCACTATTTACTTTTCGCTTTTACTTACTATTGCAAAACATTATCTATCACTATATCATTGCTTTTAATCCTTTGTGAACTACAAGGCCGGAGGGATTGACAACCTCTCTGTACTCGTTGGGAGCAAAGTTATTTGTATCTGTGTGCAGGTCCACGTTGATTGCTAATTGCGCCATTAGCAGTTGACACCTACTTGTTGAACCTAGGAGTCTCTGGGGATTCGATCCTTGGCATCTTTGCTAAGGGAAAACACTTCCACAACACTGCATCTTTCACCTTCCACTTGGGGTAACCAACGAGGGGTTAGAGGCCCATCAAGGAGTATTTTCTGGCGCCGTTGCCGAGGACTCCACTCTTCAGGATAGGCGAGTTGCATGCTATCTTTTACCTTGTCTTTTTAGTCTTGTTAGTTTACCTTTCAGTTTTTGCTTTAGTGCCTTTTTTATCGAAAATCACAAAAATAGTTATCTCGTTCTTTAGTTATCATTATGTCGGGTCCTTTTGTCTTTGATGAGGCAGAAGTTCTCACCTTTAAACAAAGAGGTGGGGAAAGTTTGAAAGATGCTTGGTATAGAATTAATGATTCACAAAAAAGAGCCACCAAGAAGCAACCTACTACTATCTTGCTTAGAAATTTTTATGATGGAATCACTTCTTGGAATAGGTTTATTCTAGATACTGCTATCAATGGGAATTTCCTAGAGGCCCCAGTTTGGGAGTCTCTTAGTATTATTGAAAATCTTGTTGGGAATCTCCCTGTTGTTAGCATTCGAGAGGACATCACCCTAGCTCACATTATGAAAAAACTTGAAAAAATAGAGCTAGAGATGCCAAGCATTAATAAAATAAATGAGTTGGATCGTAAGATCCAAGGGAATTTGAATAGACTTGATAGCTCCATGCATAATTTTTTTAAAATTTTGGAGACCGTCAAATTCCATGACTTGGACTCTTCTAGGATAGATAAGATTGAGGAAATATTTGATACCCTAGGAATTACCTTCTCCTCGATCAAAACCAAAAAGGTAGAAACTCCGGCAAAGAGGGAGCCTAAGTTCGTTCACGTTCCAAAGGCTCCCCGTTCTAAAAGTAATCCATCTATTGCCAAAGGGGTTGAAACTGTAAAGGCCTTGGAAGAAACACCTGTCTTTGATGAATTTATAAATGAATCTTCCCTTGACTTTTATCTTTTTGGTCTTCTACCTAGAAGTATCTCTATGAGGCCTTTATTTGAGAGTCCTCTTAAGACTAGTTGTATTATTGAAGAGCTTTTTGATGATCTTGATGATGGTTCAATTGATACAACTTGATATATATGCATTATGCCTAGCTTAAAGGCATAAAAGAAAGCGCTTTTGGGAGGCAGCCCACATGAATAATTTTTTTGCTTTTGTTGTGTCTTGATGTTGTTTACTGCTGTAGAATCATCATTGTATCTTTGCTTTTCATATTTGTGCCAAGTATAGCCTCTGATTGCTAGAAAGTTCAAAAGTTGTGAGGTGCTGTTCAGGAAACAGATTCTGTCCTTGGATAGAAAAATTCGTATAAAATCACCAGATCATCTTTTTGGTCTGAATTTTTTCGACAGCGTTCTCTATATAATTGTCTTTCGTGCGTCTGTTCTGAGTTGTTTGATTTGAGTTGCAGAAGTATCCCGAACAGATCAATTACTACCCGCTGTTCTGTTTTTCACAGATTCTGTCCTGTTTTGCCTTTCCTTCAGTTTGCAAACCAAGAGCTTGCTTTTTCTTTGCAAAAACCTTTTGGAAATCTTGAGAAACAGTAGAACTTCAAGAATATCTCTATTTCCAGCAAGGTATAATTATTTTATTAAGGGTACTAACCTCGCTAATCAGATTATGATGAGTTGTGTATGAAGGGAGTTTTCAAGTGTGCGAGGGAAGATGATAAAAAGATTCAGGAGTGTCAAGCGCTCAAGCTTGGGGATGCCCCCGTGCACCCCCAAGAAATATTCTAGGAGACTCAAGCGTCTAAGCTTGGGGATGCCCCCGTGCATCCCCTTCTCCATCAACATTATCAGTTCGTCTTTCGTTCCGCTATATTTTTATCACTTCATGTGTTATGTGCTATGCTTGGAGCGTCTTGCTTTTAGTTTTCTTTTTAGTTTTTCATAACGAGTCGGAACTCAGCATTCCTTTATGTGGGAGAGAAACACGCTCCACTTCTACCTAGAACATAACATAGAATTTTCATATCTATCTTTGTTGTGTGTGTTCTTTGTCTTTTAATAGCTACTATCATGCTCTGCTCTTAGTATTCATGCTTATCCTTTCCAAGAGCTTTTGTTTAGTTGGTTGCTTGAACTCTCTTTAATTACCATGCTCACCATATTAAGAGAGTTTGCTTCCATTGCATTGGTTAATATGTCTATGATAAGGATGCTACGTGCATAATGGTGCTTAGTAGTTCAGGTTTCTTATGGTTAGTCTCAAATAGCTGGGGGATTCCCAATGTGTTATTGGAGTACCAACATAATTTGTTTGCTTATGATGTGGTATGGTTTAGTAATATCTTCCTTCGAGAATTTATTTTGATTGACTTGGCGTATGCTCACGCATATTTAAGACTGTAAAGAAAGTCTGTCAAGCCTTGATGATCTTTTATTTCTGAGTAGCGATATAACTACCATGCCTGATTCAATGTTGCTTTGTCGCTCTGCATGATTATGACCGTCATTGCTCTCTTAGTTGGTCGCTCCTAGTCTTTTGCTAACCTCCACCTGTACTAAGCGGAATGACTGCTTGTGCATCCACATCCTTTTAAACCAGTTATGCCATACGAGTCCACCATACCTACCTATATGTGGTATTTCACCGCCACTCCAATTAATTTACATGTGCTATCTTTAAAACCTTCAATCTTTGCAATATATAGCTCATGGGAAAGTAGCTTAAAAACTATTGTGGTAAAGAATATGTTGCTTATGTATCATATTTCTTATAAGTTGCTTGCTGAGCGGTAACCATGTTTTTGGGGACGCCATCAACTGTCACACTTTTGTTGAATATCATGTGAGTTGCTATGCATGTTCGTCTTGTCTGAAGTAAGGGTGATTTGCCGTGGGTTGAATAAGTATGCATATTGTTAGAGAAGAACATTGGGCAGCCAACCAAAGCCATGTATCATGGTGGAAGTTTTAGCTTGGACCTTAATCCTCAATCTCTTATGAGAATATGCGTATGCATTAAAGAGGAGTCCATCATCTATTTTCTATGTTGTCCCGGTATGGATGTCCTCAAGTTGAGATCTATCAAAAACGAGAAATCAAATGCGATTTATCTCCTTGGACCTTTGTACAGGTGGCATAGAGGTACCCCATTGTGACACTTGGTTGAAACATATGTAATGCAATGATAACCCATGGAAATCCGAGCTAATTAGGACAAGGTCCGAGCACTATTGGTATTCGATGCACGAGGCTTGCAACTTATAGGATGTCTTATGCATGACACATATGAAGTACTACTACCGTTGACAAAATTGCTTCTATAAAAAGCTCTAGCACATAACCATTCTTTTACTTTTATGTTGAGTCTCCATCTTCTTTTAAAAGCACCAACTACTGAGAGCACGATTGTCATTCTGAGTGTAATATGCATTGTCCCAAAGTAGCATTGTCTTTTGCATGATTGTGATATCGTTTATTTTGAAATCATTGTATCTAGTCATCACTTAAACCTTGAGGGTGCCCCTGCATTTATGTTTTGCATCACTAAAGGGGGCAAGCTAGATATCACTTTATCATATTTGCACATCATGTTCATTGCAAATCTTTTTGATGCTTCAGTTTCATATTGTAAAACTTTCAGTCAATTGTGATTTTCTCATGAGGCAACTTAATTACTATAGAATCATTGTCTCAGTAAGCTTTTGTCATATGACTATGAAAAGTCCTATATGGTTAATAGCATGTCACCACAGAAATTATTCTTGTTATCATTTACCTACTCGAGGACGAGCAGGAATTAAGCTTGGGGATGTTGATACGTCCAAAACGTATCTATAATTTCTGCTTGCTCCATGCCACTTTTGGGTGATATTGCTATGATATTCATACACTTCCATACACTTTTGATCATATTTGGACTAACCTACTAATCCAATGCACTCCGGTGCCAGTTTCTGTTTTCGGCTGATTCTGTATTTTAGGTTTTCACGTTACGAGAACTATCAGGAAAAATCCAGAAAAATTATATACAAAATCAGCGTTCCGAAACCGACCTTGCGCCCGAAGTACAGCCGGGGGGCACCGGGGCTCGGGGCGCCCTGTGGGCGCCCCCCCCCCCGGGCCGCGCCGGGGGGGCGCCTGGGCCCCCCGAAGCCCGTCCGGTGCTCCCCTTTGGCATATATTTAGAGGGTCCCTCGAAACCCTCAGAACAGAAACTCTTTTCGCGATCCCATCTCTATTCCGTCGCCGCCGCCGCTTCCAAGATCGGGAGCACCAGGAGAACTCTTCCCGGCACCCTGCCGGAGGGGAGGATCACCACCGGGAGCTTCTCCACCACCATGGACGCCTCCCGGATGACTCGTGAGTAGTCTCCCTTGGACCATGAGCCCATGACCAGTAGCTATGTGATGTTCTCCTCCCGTTCTTGTGCTTCACTAATTAGTCCTCGTGAGCTGCCCTACATGATCGAGGCACATATGTAATCCTTATGCTGTTGCTATGATGAGTTTGCTGGGATCCGATGGATTATGAGATTATGTTCAGATTGATCTTGAGTAATATATTTGATCTACCTCTTTTATATTTATGTTCATAAGTAATTCTTGCATGTTCTCCGTTGTTATTTATTGCTTTGGCCGAGTAATACGTAGTGACTCCAAGAGGGAACGTTATGCTTGATTGTGGGTTCATGCCCCTCGATGACTAGCTTGAGTGACAGAAACATGAGTCTAGGGGATGTGCTGTTGCCACAAGGGGGAAAACAACGGTGCTTGTGCCCGCGGGTGCAAGGATTGTTTACTTTACGCAAAGTTCTTTTAATGCAGTTGTCTGTTGCTTTGAGTTTACACTATGGGTGGGGCTCGCAACTTAATACCAGCGAGATGTTCTGGATAGATATCTCAAGGTGGATGATTAGTAGTAGATATTGATGGATTTCGGTCTACTTACTTTGGCGTACCGCCCATGCTTTGAACCTCAACCTTTCTTGCAATGTAGTCAACATTGGTTTGCATTCGTGGTCCTGTCAATTGCCCAGCTGTAATTCGTTTACCTCACATAGCTGTTTTATCGTCTTTTGGGAGAGAGACATCACTAGTGAACATCATGCGACTCCGGTCCATATTACCATCATTCATCACATCCACTATTTACTTTTCGCTTTTACTTACTATTGCAAAACATTATCTATCACTACTATCATTGCTTTTAATCCTTTGTGAACTACAAGGCCGGAGGGATTGACAACCTCTTGATACGTCTCAAACGTATCTACTTTTCCAAACACTTTTGATATTGTTTTGGCTTCATTCTTGCATGATTTGGACTAAACTAACCCGGACTGACGCTGTTTTCAGCAGAGCTGCCTGTATGGTTTATTTGTGTGCAGGAAAACGGATTTTTAAGTATCTCAGAAAAATCCACGAAAAATCACAGAAAATCCACGCACCCAAAGGAACAAGATGCCAGAAGTCGGGCCAGAGGGGGCCAGGGGGTGCCCAGGCGCCCTGTGGGCGCGCCCCCCCCCTGGGCCGCGCCGGGGGGGGGGGCGCCTGGGTGGGGCCCACACCCCCTGGTGCCCTACTTTAGCCCGTATTTTTCCTCCCGACGCAGAGATCCCAGATCGGAACTTCTTTCGCTGTTTTTCGTTGCGGAGCCGCCGCCACCCTCTGTTCTTCCTCGGGAGGGCTAATATGGAGGCTGAATTGGCCTCCGGAGAGGGGAGATCGTCGCCATCGTCATCATCATCACCACTCCATCATCCCTCCATGACTTCTCCCTCCATGTGTGAGTAATTCCCCCGTTGTAGGCGAAGGGGATGGTAGGGATTGGATGAGTTAGATCATGTAATAGTTTATCAGATCGTTGGGGGCATGTTGCCTATCATCTACTATGGTGTTTATCATCTTTGCTACAACGTGTTATTCTTAATGCTTGACACTAGGGCCCGAGTGCCATGATTTCAGATCTGAACCATATGTGTTTGCATGAATATATTTGTGTTCGTGATCCTATCTATGAGTTGTTTGCACCTGTTACGGTCCGGAACCGGCGATCCCAAAAGTGACAGCTTGGGACACCAAAGGGGATGGTCCGTAGTTTGAGGATTACATGTATCCATTGAGTTCATTGCTTTGTTCCGGTGCTCTTTGACAGGAGCACCTTAATATCCATAAGTTCCTTTTGGCCCCGTTCGTAGCGGGATGGTAGGACAAAAGATGTTGTGCAAGTTCTTATTGCAAGCACGTACAACTACCTACGGGATACATGCCTAATGTTTGATATTTTCCTAGATGATCATTACTTTTCCGTGTGCCGTTCCACAAGTTAGAAACTATCTCATCCATGCAGCGCCCAACCATCCATCTCCCTAGCCTACAGTGTTTTAAATCCTGCTTGTCACTAGTTGCCACTTTTGCCATTTACTACTGCTATTTACTTTTGCTGTTTACTTTTACTATTACTATCATCACTATCATATCACTGTTACCACTTATCTTTTGTTGCAAGTAAGTATATTTCAGGTGCGGTTGAATTGACAACTCAACTGTCAAAGCTTATAAATACTCTTTGTCTCCCCGTGTGTCAAATCAATAAATTGGGTTATTCGTACCCGCGAAGACTATATCGATCCCTTACGGTTGAGGGTTATCAAGTACCGTTTTCTGGCGCCGTTGCCGGGGAGCATAGCAATATTTACAAGTCTACTTGAGGTATCCTACCTGCTGCACTTCATTCACTATGGGTAAGAAAGGTGACCCCAAGGTTCCGATCTTACTATCTACTACAAGAAGAGGTACTGCTCTGAGCACTAGTGCTACACTTGATTCACCTTCCGTTATGAGTAAGTTTGCCTCACCACCACCACATGATGCTCCTACTGAGTCTGTTACTATGTCTGATACTCTTGATGATGCCTCTACTACTTTTGATGATATTAGTTCGCTTGGTCATGCTCTTGAGAAACAAATTGTTGCTGCTGCTGAAAAATATGGAATTGAACTTCCTGTTGCTCGCTACCCTATTGGTGAAACTTATGATTATCCTGATTTGAGTAAACTCAAAGAGAGGCTCCTTGATGATGATTACTATACGCTTGATGAAGATCTATGCACGGAACTGACAGAGTTTGTTGGCTCTGACCCTGAAGTTATTAAGAAAATATTTGAAAAACACTCTCTGAAGAACAAAACCATTCCTAATCCTGAATTTGCTACATCTCCTATATGCATTGATGATCCTGATTATGATTTCTCTGTTGATCTTTCACTTATACCTATGGTTGAAGCTGACCCCTTTTATGGCAGAGAAAATGATGATGCTATTGCACACCTGACTAAACTCGGTGAGTTGGGTAGCCTGTTTACCACAGATGAGAAGATACGATACTTTTATATCACCAAGCTTCTTCCTTTCTCCTTGAAGGAGGGTGCTAAAGCATGGTATGATTCACTCCCATGCGGTTCCATTAAGAGTCCTCAGGACTTAGCTCACTCTTTTGTTGATAAGTACTTTCCTGCTCACATGCAACATGCTGCTTTACAAAGAATTTATAACTTTAAACAGTTGCAGGATGAGTCCCTCCCTAAAGCTTGGGGGAGGTACTGCGGTCTGATTCGGGCTAGACCAGGACATGAAATCCCTAAAAATGAATTAATTGATATATTCTATGCTGGTCTAACTGATGAATCCAGGTCCTATTTGGACAGTTGTGCTGGTTGTGTTTTCAGGAAAAGAACACCGGACGATGCGGAAGACTTAATGGGCAGGATTGCCAAAAATCATGAAGATTGGTCCGTCCCTGAACCACCTCCACCAATGAAGAAGAGGGGCATGTTTGTTTTGAGCCCCGAGGATATGCGAGAAGCAAAGAAGTCTATTAAAGAGAAAGGTATTAAAGCTGAAGACGTGAAGAATCTACCCCCTATTGAGAAGCTGTGTGAGCCTACCACTCACCCTCCTATGGTAGAGGTACACTCTCTTTTAGATTTCAACGCAAGTGACATCCCTCATGGTAAGCCTCCTGATCAATGTTTAGATGAGTTTGATAATTTTATTATGAAAAAAAATCATTTTAATGAGAGGATAGAAAGTCAGTTGCATGATAATTCCCTTGCCATCAAAAGACTGCTTGATGTTTTAGATAGAACAGTTAATGATGTTCAATGTCTTGTGAAGTATTTTCAAATGGTTCAAACTCAGCTTGATCAAATTTCTAATGTGCAAAGAGATTTACTTGCTAACAATGCCAGACAAGATAATTTGCAGGCTTTCGGAATTAAGACCCGAGGAGGAACTAGCACTCAAGATCCTCTTTATCCAAAGGGGCATCCGAAGAGAATCGAGCAAGATTCTCAAATGCAGGAAGAAGAAATTGTTGGCTCTCCAAAGAAAAAGAAGAAACATAAGGAGACTGACAATTCTAAAGATCTTATTGCAGATGAAGAACCAACTATTGATCCCAACAGTGTATCTATCTCCGATGCTGAGACTGAAGATGGTGCTGAGCCTGAAGGTAATAATAATGAGAAGAATGATCCGCCTGAAGTTCGAGAAGAAGAAGCACCTGACAAACGTAAGAGGTACACTAAAGAAGACTTCATCGCAAGAAAACATGGGAAGGAAAGAGAACCATGGGTACAGAAACCCATGCCCTTTCCAGGTAAGTCCATCAAATCTAAAGAAGAAGAGCATTATAATAAGTTTTGTGAGTGGATTAAACCTCTTTTTCTTCAGATACCCTTGACTGATGATATTAAGTTACTTCCTTATTCAAAATATATGAAAGATATTGTTACTAATAAAAGAAAAGTTCCTAATGATGCAATATCTACTATGCTTGCTAACTATTCTTTCAGTGGAAAGATTCCTGAGAAGCTCGGTGATCCAGGTATACCCACCATTCCTTGCTCCATAAAGAATAATTATGTCAAAACTGCTTTATGTGATCTTGGAGCAGGAGTGAGTGTTATGCCTCTCTCTCTTTATGAGAGGCTATGTTTAGAGAAACTAATTCCTACAGATATCTCCCTTCAGATGGCTGACAAGTCAACCCGATAGGTATTTGTGAGGATGTTCCCGTAGAAGTTGCTAATTGTTTAATTCTTACTGATTTTGTTGTGCTTGACATGCCCGAGGATGGGAGCATGTCCATTATTCTTAGTAGACCTTTTCTTAACACCGCAGGTGCTGTTATTGATTGCAATAAAGGGAAGGTTACCTTTCATGTGAAGGATAAAGAACACACGGTATATTTTCCAAAGAAGACCGACAGGAGGCATGGCCTCAACTCTATAGAGAATATCGAGACCGTGAAGATTGGAGAATGGGATTGTCCACTACATGTGCCTCACAAATACAAAACTATCATGATAGGGACAATGTCCATCAAGGTAAAGGTTCAGTGATTACTTTGTAGGAGGTGAGACTTTTTGCTCTATATATCGCCTGTTTGTTGGTAAGACTTGATCAACCTTATTAGCAAATATGGTTTATATAGATAAAAAGTTGAGCTTGTTATGTTTTCACTTATTTTTAGTTTTTGTCCTACTTGTTGTACCAAGTATTTATGTTTTTGAAGCTTCACAATACTACTAACTGCTTCAAGTTTTCAGAGAGTTTCACAACTTTTTGAACTTCGAAAAAATTTCAACAGTGAAGTTTTCAGAAAAATTCCAGAAAAATTATAATAAAGATTTCCACAACAGGAGAAACCCAGAAAGTCCTGGGGCCAGCCAGGGGGGCCACCAGTGGCCCAGGCGGCCAGCTGGCGCGGCCCAGCCCCTGGCCGCGCCCACAGGGCGCCTGGGGCCCACGGGACCCCCCTCCAGGTACTTCTTCTTCCTCCCTCCCTCTCTTTCTCCAAAAACACGAGTTCTGCTGTTGTTCTTGTGTTCTTGCTGTTCTTGGAGGCGATTCTTCGATCTCTCTCTACAGCCCATCATTTGAGCTGAAATTTTGAGCAAATACTCCCTGGTATGTGACTCCTCCACCCCTCCAATTAGATTTTTGATTGGTGGCCTCATTTGTGAGTATTTAGTAGTTCTTGGTGCTGTAGAGATGAGCTTGCATGCATGTGTAGAAAGTTATTTTCCAGGTTTTGATGCAAGTTTATGCCTTGGGCAAGTGAGTTGAGTAGTTTGCCTTAGCTCACTTTGTTTTAATCCTCGTTTTTGTAAATTGTAAAAACAAATCAAAAATGAGTTTGTTAGGAAGGGCAAAAGGGTGGCTTGAGAAGAGGAGACCCGCACACGCCGATCGAGTTACTAGAGCCGCAGCTTCACCATCGACTGCTAGGGTGAGCTATAATGAAGATCATGTACCCCTGGAGTTGTTGGAAGACACAAGTCCAGCACGTGCGATGACGTATCCATGTGATGAATTCATGGAAGCTGCGGGAATCAAGGATGAGTTTTATAATCTTTGTGCTAATGCAGGTTTGACACGGCTGGTCACGAGCCGTGTTACTCAGTATCAAAAACTCACCTCCATTTTCATTAACAGTTTTAGATATAATCCTGATTCAGGTGCTATTGAGTTTAAAATTTATGATGATCTTATCACCATGACTCCGGGAAATTTTTGTGAAATAATAGGTGTGCCGAACGTTGGGAGGACGGCTAGGATGGCCACTCAGCCCTCCGAGCTGAAAACCGTCATCAACTCCCTCTGCAGCATGGGTACGAGGGATATTCATCGGTCGAAGATCTCCAGCATCTTATTTCCTCACCTCAGGTATTTTGCATATTATATTGCTAGAGGTGTGTTAGCTCGAGACAACACGAGCAACATTTCTGCTCCGGATATTGCTATCCTGGCAGCAGCCCTCTCAGGGAGGTCTAATTATAACTTGGGTACTTTAATTGCTCGACGCCTTGCTATGAACGGTAACAAGGGGGACTTATATGGTGGCGTTTACGCCACACTTATCTTGGAGCATCTTGGAGGCACCCCACACCCTGATGATACCCCTTTTACTTATTTAAGCTTTGATCTTGCTGCTATGAAAAGGCATAAGTTTGTTACCATGGGTTCTGAACTTGATAATCTTATTTATATCTTGCGTTTCGGAACTACCGCGGAACGCGAGATCCGTCTACCTGCACGTCTTTTGTTTGATTTTTCTCGCAGGAACGGATGGTCCTTTGATGTTGTTCAGTTCGATGAGTTCATGGTCCAGCATCAGTTTCATAACCCCATGGAGGGGGTTGTGCCCGACGAGGATTGGCACGGTGAGATACCACATTTTCACGAAGAAACCGCCACCGAGTTTGGTGAAGGGTCTTCCTCTATTTGGCGTTCGGAGCCTTCCTCGTGGGAGACTCCGAGGAGTTCGGTGTACGCGCCAGCATCCTTCTACGACCCGTGGACTCACCACCATACCCCTGGAGCAGGAGGCTCCTGGGGGCAGTAGCTGCTACCAACTTAGGCGAAAAGCCTAAGCTTGGGGGAGTACGTGCCCTTCTCACTTTTCCATTGTATTATCCGCTTTATTCACTTTAATCTTTTCGAAGTTTTTGCCCGTTCTTCTTTATTTCTCTCTTTGCAAAAACAACAAAAAGATTTTCTCTTTCTTTTGCTTTTTATTCAACCTTTAAAAAAACAAAAAGATTTCCTTTCTCTGTTTAGTTTGCTTTGTTTTCAGAGATCAGCTCGAGTCTGTGATGGCATTTGATTATATTTCCTACGTTCGATCGTCCAAGTGACAAGCAGTGATGACGAAGATCGACTGAAAGGAAGCAACAAGGAAGACTGGTATGAACTCTTATTGTTTCTACTTTTGTACATATGCATGTACTTATGATCTAGAGACCAGCTTGTAGCGACATAGTGCTATGTTTACAATGCTCTTCGGTGGTTCATGCTTTCCTTGTGGCTAGTCTCGAATAACTAGAGCATATAATGTGTTATTGAAATGATCTACATACATTGCATTGTTCATAATCTGGTATATTGAGGTGGTATTTCCCTTTAGAGAATTTTTGGATTGACTTGGCACATGCTTACACATGTTTAAGACTAAAAAGTCTACTCTGCCTTGATGATCTTTGAGTTTTAGAATAGTTATATCACTTTCATGCCCGATTCAATGTTGCTTTGTCGCTCTACATGATTATGACCGTTATTGCTCTCTAGTTGGTCGCTTCCCAGTCTTTTGCTAAACCTCCACCTGTACTAAGCGGACTGACTGCTTGTGCATCCAAACCCTTTAAACCAGTTATGCCATATGAGTCCATTATACCTTCCTATACATGGTATTTACCTGCCATTCCTAACGAAGATTTTCATGTACCATCTCGAAACTAATCAAAAGCATTTCCTTTTTGTGCCTATGTTTTAGCTCATGAGGAAGTAGTAGTTAATTCATGATCTTTTTAAGTTGGACAAGTTTCACCCCTGGATTGTATGTCTAATGTGCAAACCCCTAATACGAGAAGGAACTGGCATTGAGTGCGCCCGGCTCAAAAAGATAATATAACAAACAAACCCTCCTTCACGCTTTGTTCATGAGAAATCAGAAAACTTTGGCAGTGTTAAACAAAGGAGAATTAAGAGGATGTGATCGTCCTCATGCGGGAGCCGTTCCTCGAGACTTGTCCTCTCAAAAAGTGAATGAGTTATCTGCTAGCATTCGTTGACGAAATATGCACTTCTCAAAACATGTTTACTTCTGTTTGTAAAACCAAGAGCTCTGGTACATGTTTAGTTTTTGTTTCCAACCACGGGTTTTCAACTTTGCCAACAAAAGCCACGGTTCGAGAGTCTCACCTTCTTTCTTCAAAGCACCGACTAGGAGAGCATAATTGTCATTCTGAGTGTAATGTGCATTGTCCCAAAGTATTACATTGTCTTCTGCATACTTGTGATATGATTTATTCTGAAATTCTTAGTTCTAGTCTCCTTTAAGACTCTGGAGGAGTCTCTGCATTTATGTTTTGCTTCACTCATGGGGACTAGCGAGATACCACCCTAATATGCTCAAGCTATGTGCAATGCAATCTTGTCTTGATTTTCAGTAGTATATTATTTACTTTTAAGTATTTGTGACTGGTCACTTGAAAGATGGATTGCTCCTTGCATTGTCCTCATAAGTATTGTTTCAATACTTGCTAAACTCTTTTCGTAGTACATGCTTATATACATCTAATGAAGCAAAAGAGTTTGTCAAAGTTTTCTTTGTCGCGTCCAGTTCGTTGAACTGAATTGCTTGAGGACAAGCAATATGCTAAGCTTGGGGGAGTTGATACGTCTCAAACGTATCTACTTTTCCAAACACTTTTGATATTGTTTTGGCCTCATTCTTGCATGATTTGGACTAAACTAACCCGGACTGACGCTGTTTTCAACAGAGCTACCTGTATGGTTTATTTGTGTGCAGGAAAACGGATTTTTAAGTATCTCAGAAAAATCCACGAAAAATCACAGAAAATCCACGCACCCGAAGGAACCAGATGCCAAAAGTGGGGCCAGAGGGGGCCAGGGGGTGCCCAGGCCCCCCCACCGGGCCGCGCCGGGGGGGGGCGCCTGGATGGGGCCCACACCCCCTGGTGCCCTACTTTAGCCTGTATTTTTCCTCCCGACGCAGAAACCCCAGATCGGAACTTCTTTCGCTGTTTTTCGTCGCGGAGCCGCCGCCACCCTCTGTTCTTCCTCGAGAGGGCTAATCTGGAGGCTGAATTGGCCTCCGGAGAGGGGAGATCGTCGCCATCGTCATCATCATCACCACTCCATCATCCCTCCATGACTTCTCCCTCCATGTGTGAGTAATTCCCCCGCTGTAGGCGAAGGGATGGTAGTGATTGGATGAGTTAGATCATGTAATAGTTTATCAGATCGTTGGGGGCATGTTGCCTATCATCTACTATGGTGTTTATCATCTTTGCTACAACTTGTTATTCTTAATGCACACTAGGGCCCGAGTGCCATGATTTCAGATCTGAACCATATGTGTTTGCATGAATATATTTGTGTTCGTGATCCTATCTATGAGTTGTTTGCACCTGTTACGGTCCGGAACCGGCGATCCCAAAAGTGACAGCTTGGGACACCAAAGGGGATGGTCCGTAGTTTGAGGATTACATGTATCCATTGAGTTCATTGCTTTGTTCCGGTGCTCTTTGATAGGAGCACCTTAATATCCATAAGTTCCTTTTGGCCCCGTTCGTAGCGGGATGGTAGGACAAAAGATGTTGTGCAAGTTCTTATTGCAAGCACGTACAACTACCTACGGGATACATGCCTAATGTTTGATATTTGCCTAGATGATCATTACTTTTCCGTGTGTCGTGCCCCAAGTTAGAAACTATCTCATCCATGCAGCGCCCAACCATCCATCTCCCTAGCCTACAGTGTTTTAAATCCTGCTTGTCACTAGTTGCCACTTTTGCCATTTACTACTGCTATTTACTTTTGCTATTTACTTTTACTATTACTATCATCACTATCATATCACTGTTACCACTTATCTTTTGTTGCAAGTAAGTATATTTCAGGTGCGGTTGAATTGACAACTCAACTGTCAAAGCTTATAAATACTCTTTGGCTCCCCGTGTGTCGAATCAATAAAGGTTATTCTTACCCGCGAAGACTATCTCGATCCCTTACGGTTGAGGGTTATCACCTCTCTGTACTCGTTGGGAGCAAAGTTATTTGTATCTGTGTGCAGGTCCACGTTGATTGCTAATTGCGCCGTTAGCAGTTGACACCTACTTGTTGAACCTAGGAGTCTCTGGGGATTCGATCCTTGGCATCTTTGCTAAGGGAAAACACTTCCACAACACTGCATCTTTCACCTTCCACTTGGGGTAACCAACGAGGGGTTAGAGGCCCATCATGGTATGGTGGCTGTTTTGAGGAAGGTATATGGTGGGTGTATGGTACCGGCGAAAGTTGCGCGGTACAAGAGAGGCTAGCAATGGTGGAAGGGTGAGAGTGCGTATAATCCATGGGCTCAACATTAGTCATAAATAACTCACATACTTATTGCGAAAAATCTATTAGCCCTCGAAGCAAAAATACTACGATGCATGCTCCTAGGGGGGAGGTTGGTAGGAGTTAACCATCCCGCGCCCCCGACATTCACGCAAAGATAAACAATCGAAATACAATGTGTGCCAATTTGTTACATAGTTAGGAGACCATACGTGCATGCTTCGGGAATCACAAACCTTAACACCAATATTTTTACTAGACCACTATCATTCACTAGTACCTCCCACATATTAGCATCTCTATATCGGAAAACTATTGCAAGGAATCAAACATATCATATTCAGCAATCTACAAGTTTATGTAGGATTTTTTGACTACCCATGTGAATGACCAATTCCTCTCAACTCTCTAAATAGATATAAGTGGAGCGAGAGAGTTTTAATTCTTTCTACAAAAGTTATGCCCATGCTCTAGATACGACGGAGACGTATCACCCGGCAACGGCGCCAGAAAAGAGCTTGATTTTACTACGCAACTTTATTCTTGTAGACACGTGTCGGGCCTCCAGGCGCAGAGTTTTGTAGGACAATAGCAATTTTCCCTCTAGTGGATGACCTAAGGTTTATCAATTCGTAGGAGGTGTAGGATGAAGATGGTATCTCTCAAACAACCCTGCAACCGAATAGTAAAAAGTCTCTTGTGTCCCCAACACACCAAATACAATGGGAAATTATATAGGTGCACTATTTCGGCGAAGAGATGGTGATACAAGTGTAATATGGGTATTAGATATGAGTTTTTGTAGTGCGAACAATAAAAAACAGCAAGGTAGCAAGTAACAAAAGTGAGCACAAATGGTATTGCAATGATGGAAAACAAGACCTGGGGTCCGTACTTTCGCTAGTGCAATCTCTCAACAATGCTAATATAATTGGATCATATAACCAGCCCTCAACGAAATCACCTCAAAGTTATTCTTTCCATTCAATCTGTCAAGAGTTCGTACTAAGACAACATAAAGTTATCCTTTCCGATCTATCTATCAAGAGTTCGTACTAGAATAACACAAGGTTATCTTTTCCGATCGATCTTTCAAGAGTTCATACTAAGATAACACAAAGTTATCCTTCCCGATCGATCTATCGAGAGTTCGTGCTAACATAACACCAAAACCGGAGAAACAAAGACAAGAACGTGCATCAACCCCTATGCATAGATTACCCCAATGTCACTTTGGGGATCCGCAAGTTGAGTGCCAAAACATATATCATGTGGATCAATATGATACCCCATTGTCACAACTAGTATTCAATTGCAAGACATATATCAAGTGTTCTAAAATCCATAAAAGTATTCAATCCGAAGAAATCTCAAAGGGAAAACTCAATTCATCACAAGATAGAGAGGGGAAAACACCATATGATCCGACTATATTAACAAAGCCCCCGGTACATCAAGATTGTGACATCAAGAACACGAGAGAGAGAGAGAGAGAGAGAGAGAGAGAGAGAGAGAGAGAGATACAACACATAGCTAATGGTGCATACCCTCAGCCCCGAGGGTGGACTACTCCCTCCTCATCATGGTGGCCGCCGGGATGATGAAGATGGCCACCGGTGATGATTTCCCCCTCCGGCAGGGTGCCGGAAAGGGCTTTAGATTGGATCTCATGGAGTACAGAGCCTTGTGGTGGCGGAACTTCTGATCTAGGTCTACCCGGAAGGGTTTCGGAATATTTTGGGAATTTATATGGTAAAGAAGCGGTGCGGGAGGCCACCGAGGTGGGCACAACCCACCGGGGCGCGCCAGGGGGGCCTGGCGCTCCCTAGTGGGTTTTGCCCCCCTCAGGGCACCCCTTAGGTGCTGCTTTGGACCATCGGGAGTCTTCTGGCCCATAAAAATCTCCAAAAAGTTTCGCTGTGTTTGAACTCCGTTTGATATTAATTTCATGGGATGTAAGAAACTTGCAGAAAACAGCAACTGACACTTGGCACTGTGTCAATAGGTTAGTCCCAAAAAATGGTATAAAATGACTATAAAATGATTGTAAAACATCCAAGAATGATAATATAACAGCATGGAACAATAAAAAATTATAGATACGTTGGAGACGTATCAGTCGTCCACTTGATGGAAATTTTCTACTATCCTACTCTGCACTTACAGGCCCAACACGAGTCTATAAGAAGAAGGTTGTGTAGTAGATATCAGAGAGCCATCAGAACATGCCTACACTTCCACCATTCATTTTCGGAGAGAGAACCACCTACTCATGTGTTGAGATCAAGAGATTCCAATCCTACCATTTTGAACCTTTGATTTCTAGCCTTCCCCAAGTTGCTTTCCACTCAAATCCTTCTTCCACCATATCCAAATCAGTGAGAGAGAGAGAGAGAGAGATAGTTGAGTGTTGGGGAGACTATCACTTGAAGCACAAGAGCAAGGAGTTCATCATCAACACACCGTCTATTACCTTTTGGAGAGTGGGGTCTCCTAGATTGGTTAGGTGTCGCTTGGGAGCCTCCGACATGATGTGGAGTTGAACCAAGAAGTTTGTAAGGGCAAGGAAATCGCCTACTTTGTGAAGATCTACCCAAGTGAGGCAAGTCCTTCGTGGGTGATGGCCATGGTGGGATAGACAAGGTTGCTTCTTCGTGAGCCCTTCGTGGGTGGAGCCCTCCGCGGAGGAGCACATATGTTACCCTTCGTAGGTTGAAGTCTCAATTAACGTGCGCGTACGATAGCACCACCTATCGGAACCACGCCAAAAATCTTCATGTCCCTTTTGCGTTTGCCTTCTCCAAACCCTTCCCTTTACTTTCATATGCAATGTTCTACATTCCGATGCTATACTCTTAGAATTGGATATGTAGCTTGATTGCTGGACTTGGCTAATTGTTAAAATCTATCAACGACTAAAATTGGATATAGGAAATATGTTTATTTGGTCAAGTAGTCTAATAACCCCCTCTTTAGACATACTTTCGATCCTAAAAGTCATATCAGAGCTTTGGTCTCTTTAAGCCTTGATTTCTATTCCTTTGGTGATTATAGCCTTGGTTTCACAACTTAGGAGAGTATGACGTCTAGTGAGGGCAACTATCACCGTAGAGGTCCTTATTTTGATGGTACAAATTTTGGTAGTTGGAAGTATAAGATAAAAATGCATATTCTTGGTCATAATCACTGTTTAGGTTGTTGTTCATATTGGCTTGCAAGGTGAATATTTTGAAGATGTGAGAAAACCGGATCGTGAAGCGTCCGCGGAAGAATTAAAGATGTTGCAATGCAATGCTCAAGCTTGCGATATTCTCTTCAATGGAATGGAATGGATTGTTGCTACTTCTCGAGCTTGCGTTGTATTCCCTCGAAGAGGAAAGGGTGATGCAGCACAATAGCGTAAGTATTTCCCTCAGTTTTTTAGAACCAAGGTATCAATCCAGTATGAGACCGCGCGCGAGTCCCTCGCACCTACACAAACAAATAAGAACTTCGCAGCCAACGCGATAAGGGGTTGTCAATCCCTTTATAGTCACTTACGAAAGTGAGATCTGATAGAGATGATAGTTTGATATTTTTGGTAATTTTGGATATAAGAACAGAAAGTAAAAGTGGAAAAGTAATGATATGTTGAGAATAGACCCGGGGGCCATAGTGTACTCTAGTGGCTTCTCTCATGATATCGATATTCTACGGCGGGTAAACAAATTACTGTCGAGCAATTGATAGAAAAGCGAATAATTATGAGACTATCTAGGCATGATCATTATATATAGGCATCATGTCCGAGACAAGTAAACCGAAACGATTCTGCATCTACTACTATTACTCCACACATCGACCGCTATCCAGCATGCATCTAGAGTATTAAGTTCATAAGAACAGAGTAACGCCTTAAGAAAGATGACATGATGTAGAGGGATAAACTCGAACATAGTGATATAAACCTCATCTTTTTATACTCGATGGCAACAATACAATACGTGCCTTGCTGCCCCTAGTGTCACTGGGAAAGGACACCGCAAGATTGAACCCAAAGCCAAGCACTTCTCCCATTGCAAGAACTATAGTTCTAGTAGGCCAAACCAAACCAATAATTTGAAGAGACTTGCAAGGATATTATAATCATACATAAAGAGTTCAGAAAAGAACCAAATATATCTCATAGATAATCTTGATCATAAACCCACAATTCATCGGATCTCGACAAACACACCGCAAAAAGAGATTACAACGAATAGATCTCCTCGAAGACCGAGGAGAACTTGGTATTGAGATCCAAAGAGAGAGAAGAAGCCATCTAGATACAAGCTATGGACCCGAGGGTCTGTGGTAAACTACTCACAACACATCGTGGGGCGATGATGATGATGTAGAAGCACTCCGTGGTAGATCCCCCCTCCGGCGGAGCTCCGGAACAGGCCCCAAGATGGGATCTCGCGGGAACAGGAGGTTGCAGCGGTGTAACTAGGGTTTTCTCTGTTGTTCTGATGGTTTCGGGGTACGTAGGTATATATAGGAGGAAGGAGGGCACCGGGGGGCAGAAGGGGTGCCCACGAGGCAGGGGCGCGCCCTATAGGGGGGGCGCGCCCCCCACCCTCGTTGACACCACCTCAGCCCTATTTCGTGGTTCTCAAGTCTCCCGTGCGTATTTTGCTCCAAAAATATATCTACCGAAGTTTCATTCCGCTTGGACTCCGCTTGATATTCCTTTTCTGTAAAACCCTGAATAGGCAAAAAAATAGCAATCTGGACAGGGCCTTTGGGGTAATAGGTTAGTCCCAAAAATAATATAAAAGTGTATAAGAAAGCCCATTAAACATCCAAAACATCATAAATAATAGCATGGAACAATAAAAAATTATAGATACGTTGGAGACGTATCAAGCATCCCCAAGCTTAATTCCTGCTCGTCCTCGGGTAGGTAAATGATAAAAACAGAATTTTTGATGTGGAATGCTAACCAACATAGTTTTTCAATGTAATCTATACATATACTAATTAGAGACTCCCTAGAAATTACCACATTAATTAGATTTTACGAACCGTTGATTTGGTGGGACCTAATTATTACGGTGTAGATTGATTCATAGAACTAACAAAACTCACGTATCTCAATCCTGGATCCCTGAACTCAATTCTTTTAATCTCTCACATCTATCTGAATGAAGCGAAGAGTCCACAACAATCATAGGATGAGATTCAATCTAGGTTAAAAACCTATCCACGCATGTTGAAAATAAAAAAAAACTATCCACGTACTTTGTAAAAAAAAATTCAGCTATGTAAAAAAAACTCCTTGGATCATCCAGCGATGCTCCCTACAGCCGCCGCCTCTCGCCTATCGCCTCCTCTCTCCTGCTCTCCTTCACCGCCGCCTCACCTATCCATCTCCCTCCCTCCCGCTCTCTCTCTCTCTCTCTCTCTCTCTCTCTCTCTCTCTCTCTCTCTCTCTCTCAATCCCCTTGCTTGCTCACAACGTTCCCAAAATCCCTTCTCACAAACTTCTTTACATTGGTAGCAGGTATTTTAGGTTCGGCCATCACAGATCCGCGGCAGCATGGAGGAATCACGATGGACACCAAGCCAAGTAGATGGCTGCCATGATTTGTTTCAGTCCAAAAAATAGGCCGATGCTGCTGGTCAGTACAACCGTGGGTCTTTTGCAGACTTGCGGTCAATGGTCTCTCTCAAGTTCACGTGCTAGCAGCCGGAAGAAAATGCTCTCCGTTACCTGTATGTAGGTAGGTTTGCACGTTCCTATAGAAGCACATCTGGCCGGAATTGATGGACCTGCTTCAGATGTCAGCTTATCTAAGTGTATAATTGTATGTGCGTTCATCCAATCTAAGTCAGAACGTGTGCCCAAATTATCACATTCTCTCTATAGATTTCTCCAATTATGACCCTTCTCTCTTGATTAATGTAACTAAATCCGGTAGTTTTTTTTCCAATTTTTCTAATCAGAGATGACACAACTACATAGATATGTACTGCAGGAGCTAAGTCCTATCTATTTAATGAGATGTACAAGCCGGACCACGGCGAGCACATCTAGCCACATCTATATGAAAAAAATAGCAGCAGCAACATCGTTTTATCCAGACCTGTTACTTTTTTGTTGGCATGCACTTCAGGTACTCGCTCCTCAATACATGTATTGTTTTATGGTTGTAGCTGATTATGAATGAAATAGGAAATGTACTACATGCATGCGATTTTATTTTTCATACAGGTCAAAGGTGGCACGTGGCTACACAAAGCTTCTGTTTCATGTCCAATAGATTCTACATCAACTCGACAAATCCCTCTGTTCACAGCCATGTGGAATACCTTACTGTTCACACAACCCTGAATATATTTGCTTGATACATAATGTATTTCAGCACCACTTTTGACATGACTATCCGTTCTACTGACAGAATTAGCTGGGGTGCTCTCCGTCACGTTTCTGCACCAGGCTCACGTTCTCTACATCTACCAATCAATTACCGATCAGCCAATTGACTTTGATATTTATAGGAAGCTTTGCATATATTGTCTATGCTACACAGATTGGATTTTGTATGTTGTTTCTTCCAACAAACAATGAATGTTAGATTGTCTGCATGGCATAAAATATATTCTGTCTTCCAGGATTAAGAAAAGGTATGATGCACATCCTATACATTTGACATTTAAGATTTACCAATTTTCATAATTTCTCATAGTGTACAGTTTTCATTTGTACTCCCTCTGTAAACTAATATAAGAGTGTTTAGATCACTATTTTAGTATTCTAAACGCTCTTATATTAAATTACGAAGGGAGTAGATCTGTAGTAGATTTTAGAATTGATGTGCATCAAACTTTAGCTATTTGGATGGCATACTTGAGTTATACATGTCTCTATATATAGTCCGTTGCTGCCCCTCCATGTTGGAATTGACAAATTCCAAAAGGTCGTGATGCTATCCAATCCAGTGTATTCCTCTATTCTCTTCTCTTCAACCATTAAATCTCCAAAGCCTCTATGATCCAATCTGGCTTCCCTTCTTAGGCCTATCAATTAATCAATATGAAGCTTGGTGGTGCAGCGGAGGTGTTGTACGGACGACAGTTTCAAGTACAATATCTGATCGCTATCATCATTGAGGATGCGGAGTTCTCCTCCCTACCTCGTATGTACACGAAGAACTCAGTTTACATCTCCATGATCTGCCGTACGTCAATCAGCTATATCTCCGTCCGCAAAGTTTGTCCTCATAGAAAAAGCTCTTTGGCAAGTTCTACTTTAGATGCCACCTTGGTGGCAGCAGTTTCATGTCCAGCCAATCCACCATGCATGGCCTCCATAGTACACCGCCTCATCCTCTAATTTGATTCCAACACCAGCACATCCTGCAGCCCTTATTTCATGCTGTTCGGTTCCACCATGTGCAGTTTTAGTTCTTTATGGTAGGAGCATCCATCCATTGCGTTCCTTGAGCATTACGCTGAAAAAACATTACTTGGCTGTGTGGACTTTGTATAGCACATGATCGATTATGGAGGACCAACAGGTGATGGGTGATGACGTTACTAGAATTGTTGATGCTAGGAAATTTATGCCAATCTATAATAACTACAAAGTGAGGCTGGACAGCTTGATTGAATGGATTTGTTAATTACTATGTGCAAATTTTCTCCTTTTCTACTTACTGATTAGCTATGGTTTTTCTCTTTCAATTTGTCTCAAAATTGTTGAGCCTTGCAGCCAGTGGATTGAACGTGATAGTTGTGTCTCTATATCTACTCTGGACCTTCGGTTTCCCTGATTTTAGAGGACATATGCATGCTTGACTTAGTGTCCCAATGGAATATCTCATACATCTACATACGATATTTCTATCCTGCAAAGTATATACGGAGATAAAGCCATAGTTCGTTGTAAATGTTAGTGATGCAGTTTTTTAAATCTAAATCATGATAATTCGATTAATATAACACATACAACAGATTTCTAATATAGGCAAGCCATGGGCATACACACCTCTATACTTCACAGCTACTTCCCAACCAGGTAATGTTCAGTTCTCCTATGTCACATTTTTTCCCAATACAGATTGTAAGTTGACCTCCTGTGAAGCCATTAATAATTCATAGGTGAAACAAAAACAATAACTAAATTTGTTTGGGAAATGAACTACTTAGTTGTGGCCTGACGCATGAGGTTTAGCATCAAAATATGCATGTACTCACTTAGTTAGTACCTATATGTAATGCATTTAGTATTTTTTTTCTTAGAGATTATCCGGGTAGACAATCATTGGGTCTATTTCTTTTCATATCAAGATTATCATTTCTACTTGACGAAAAAAGGGTACAGGAAGTAAAGGTCAAAGCCCTGGATTCAAATGTTAATTGCATATGAGAAACACATGGACTTTTCGACTTCGCTAGCTGAATGTTTGGTCCTTTACATCCAATATGTGTCACCCATGTAATATGCTGAACTTAAAGGAAAATGGAGTTATGGAAAACAAATTGTCTCATTAGTTGTCACAGTAAGATATTTATGCTCCTGCAGGTCTAACTCAATTTCCCTTTGGTATGTAAGAATCAATTGTTCGAAAATTCTTAATAGTTTCTTTTAATTACACTTTCTATTGCCGAAACCTAACTAAATAAATGACTTAACACAAATATAGCTTCAAATCCATTGTGGTTTAGAATATACGGATATCAAATATCATTAAAACATTTTCAATTAATCTTTATTTTTGAACAGATTTGTTGCCGTGAAAACTAACAACCAATAATAGGAGTACTATCAGATTACCAAGTATTAGGAGAGGTGAGGTTCGTGGTTTGCGAGTTGCTTACGTTATGCCGGTATATGTTTAATCCAAGGTTACAGTAAAGTTAGTTTTTTCATGAAAATAATCATGCTCAAACTGTATTTGATGTCTTTTCTAACAATATCATGCAAAACAGCATCCCAATTTGAAGCTGATTTAAAATTTGTTCTTCTCATTTGGATTGCCCATTATATATTCTCAGTTATTTGAATTTCTTTTGTTGCTAAAAATTGCATCCTTCTTACATTGAATTTATAATTTAGGAAATTACTAAAGGGATATTGTTTATTTTCCCGTATACATGACCAAGCACTACTTTCTCATGTTCTAATACGCATGCATTTTAAGTTATTTTATGCTAGCCCGTGTAGTTGCACGGGTTGACGACTAGTTCTCTTAATTGTGGCACAAATGTTCAGATCTGAAAGATTCAAGACAAAAGTCTATATTGACATAAGAAATAATAATACTTCAAGCATACTAACAAAGCAATCATGTCTTCTCAAAATAGTATGGCTAAAGAAGGTTATCCCTACAAAATCATATAGTCTGGCTATGCTCCCTATTCATGACACAAAATATTCATATCATGCACAACCCCGGTTTCATCCAAGCACTTGTTTTCATACTCTATTCTTTCAAACCTTTTAACTTTCACGCAATACATGAGCGTGAGCCATGGACATAACACTATGGGTGGAATAAATAGGTGGTTGTGGAGAAGACAAAAAGGAGGGAGATAGTCTCACATCGACTAGGTGTATCAACGGGCTATGGAGATGTCCATCAATATATATCAATGTGAGTGAGTAGGGATTACCATGCAACGGATGCACTAGAGCTAAGAGTGTATGAAAGCTCAACAAAAGAAACTAAGTGGGTGTGCATCCAACTTGCTTGCTCATGAAGACCTAGGGCATTTGAGGAAGCCCATTGTTGGAATATACAAGCCAAGTTCTATAATGAAAATTCCCACTAGTATATGAAAGTGACTAAACATGAGACTCTCTATCATGAAGAACATGGTGCTACTTTGAAGCACAAGTGTGGAAAAGGATAGTAGCAATTGTCCCTTCTCTATTTTCTCTCATTTTTTTGGAGGGGCTTTCTCTTTTTTTTAGCCCCTCTCTATTTTTTTTGGGCCATCTCTTTTTTTATTGGCCTTTCCTCACATGGGACAATGCTCTAATAATGATGATCATCACACTTATATTGAATTACAACTCGATACTAGAGCAAAGTATGACTCTATATGAATGCCTCCGGCGGTGTACCGGGATGTGCAATGAAACAAGAGTGACATGTATGAAAAATTATGCATGGTGGCTTTGCCACAAATACGATGTCAACTACATGATCATGCATGGCAATATGACAATATGAAGCGTGTCATATGAACGAAATGGTGGAAAGTTGCATGGCAATATATCTCGGAATGGCTATGGAAATGCCATGGTAGGTAGGTATGGTGGCTGTTTTGAGGAAGGATATATAGTGGCTGCTTTGAGGAAGGATATATAGTGGGTGTATGGTACCGGTGAAAGTTGCGCGGTACAAGAGAGGCTAGCAATGGTGGAAGGGTGAGAGTGCGTAATATCCATGGACTCAACATTAGTCATAAGAACTCATATACTTATTGCAAAAATTTAAGAGTTATCAAAACAAAGCAATCAACGCATCCTCCTAGGGGGGAGGTTGGTAGGAGTTAACCATTGCGCGCCCCCGACCTCCACACAAAGGATGACACTCTACAAATACCTCATGCTCTAACTTCGTCACATAGCGGTTCACCATACGTGCATGCTACGGGAATCACTAACTTTAACACAAGCATTTCTCAATTTCATAATAACTCCACTAGCATGACTCTAATATCACTATCCTCATATCTCAAAACAATTATCAAGCATCCAACTTCTCATCATATTCAATGCACTTAGTATGAAAGTTTTTACTACATTGATCTTGGATGTCTATAATGTGAAGGCTAGTTTTATAGCCAAAGCACATTACCATGCTGTTTTAATAGACTCTCAAAAGGATATAAGTGAAGCATGAGAGATCAACAATTTCTACAAAATATAATCACCACCGTGCTCTACAAGATATAAGTGAAGCAGTAGAGCAAAAACTATTCAACTCAAAAGATATAAGTGAAGCACATAGAGTGTTCTATCAATTCCTAGGCCATATTTAACTCTCTCTAAAAGGTGTGTCTAGCAAGGATAATTTTGGCAAACTAACAAGCAAAAACTCAAATCATACACGACGCTCCAAGTAAAACACATATCATGTGGTGAATAAAAATATAGCTCTGAGTATAGTTACCAATAGATGAAGACGAAAGAGGGGATGCCTTCCGAGGGCATACACAAGCTTAGGCTCTTGCCACTCTTTGTTCCATAGTCCATCAAAGCAATACTCAAAACTTGAAAACTTCACAACACAAAACTTAGACAAAAATCTCGTGAGCTCCGTTAGTATAAGAAAACAAACCACTACTCAAAGGTACTGCAATGAACTCATTCTTTGTTTACATTGGTGTTAAACCTACTGTATTCCAACTTCTCTATGATTCATACTTCCCAATACTACTCATAGATGCATTGAAATAAGCAAACAACACACGAAAATCAAGATCTGTCAAAATAGAACAGTCTGTAGTAATCTGTAACTTTCGCATACTTCTGTAACTCAAAAAAAAATTGAAATAAATTGGTGAACGTGAGGAATTTGTCTATTAATCATCTGCAAAAAGAATCAACTAAATAGCACACTCCACTAAAATCTGGTGACCATTCTAGCGAGCGCTAACGATTCTGTTTTTCACAGCAAGATCATATAAACTTCACACGAGTCTTCCCAAAGGTTCTACTTGGCACAAATACTAATTAAAACACAAAACCACATCTAAACAGAAGCTAGATGCAATATCTATTCCTCAACAGAAGAGCAAACAAATAATATAAAATTGGGTTGCCTCCCAACAAGCGCTATCGTTTTACGCCCCTAGCTAGGCACGATCATGGATAGATCTAGGTATTGCCATCTTTGGAAGGCAATCCATAAGTGGCTCTCATAATAGATTCATATGGTAATTTAATTTTCTTCCTAGGAAAGTGTCCCATGCCTTTCCTTAATGGAAATTGGAATATAATATTTCCTTCCTTCATATCAATAATTGCACCAATCGTTCTAAGGAAAGGTCTACCAAGAATAATAGGACATGAAGGATTGCAATCTATATCAAGAATAATGAAATCTACGGGCACATAATTACTATTGGCAACAATAAGAACATCATTAATCCTTCCCATAGGTTTCTTAATAGTGGAATCCGCAAGATGCAAATTTAAAGAACAATCATCAAGCTCATGGAACCCTAGCAAATCACACAAAGTTTTTGGGATAGTGGAAACACTTGCACCCAAATCACACAAAGCAAAGCATTCATGGTCTTTAATTTTTATTTTAATAGTAGGTTCCCACTCATCATAAAGCTTTCTAGGGATAGAAACTTCTAATTCAAGTTTTTTTCATAAGATTGCATCAAAGCATCAACTATGTGCTTGGTAAAAGCTTTATTTTGACTATAAGCATGCAGAGAGTTTAGTACGGATTGCAACAAGGAAATTCAATCAATCAAAGAGCAAGTATCATAATTAAATCCCTTGAAATCCAAAGTAGTGGGTTCATCACTATGCAAAGTTTTAATCTCTTCAATACCACTTTTAACAATTTTAGCATCAAGATCTAAAAACTCCGAATCATTGGGACACCTTAAAGTAGACTCATCTGCAATCCTATCTTTATCAAGATTCACACTAGAAAACAAGAATCTAATAGGAGACACATCAATAACTTTTAGATTTTCATCTTTATTTTCATGATAACTAGAAGAACACGCTTTTATATAATTCTCTCTTTTAGCACGCATCCTAGCGGTCCTTTCTTTGAATTCATCAATGGAAATTCTCATAGCTTTGAGAGACTCATTGATATCATGCTTAGGTGGGATAGATCTAAGTTTCAAAGAATCAACATCAAGAGAAATTCTATCCACACTTCTAGCCAATTCATCAATCTTAAGCAATTTTTCTTCAAGCAAAGCATTGAAATTCTTTTGCGAATTCATAAACTCCTTAACACTAGTTTCAAATTCAGAAGGCATCTTTCCATGAGAGTTGTTGTAGGAATTACAATAATTATTAGAGGAATTACTAGGAAAAGGCCTAGGATTAAAGTTCCCTCTATAAGCATTGTTACCAAAATTATTCCTACCAACAAAATTCACATCCAAAGATTCATTATTATTTTCAAGCAAAGTGGACAAAGGCATATCATTAGGATCAGAAGAAGCACTCTTAGTAGCAAATAATTTCATAAGTTCATCCATCTTTGCACTCAAAACACTAATCTCTTCAATAGCATGCACTTTTTTACTAGTAGATCTTCCGGTATGCCATTGAGAATAATTAACCATAATATTATCTAGGAGTTTGGTAGCTTCTCCTAAGGTAGTTTCCATGAAAGTGCCTCCTGCAGCCGAATCTAAAAGATTTCTAGAAGCAAAATTCAAGCCAGCATAAAAGTTTTGAATAATCATCCATAAGGTCAAACCATGCATAGGGCAATTACGTATCATTAATTTCATTCTCTCCCAAGATTGTGCAACATGATCATGATCTAGTTGCTTAAAATTCATAATATCGTTTCTAAGAGAGATTATCTTAGCAGAAGGGAAATACTTAGAGATAAAAGCATCTTTGCACTTATTCCACGAATCAATACTATTTCTAGGCAAAGAGGAAAACCAAGTTTTAGCACGATCTCTAAGTGAAAATGGAAATAACTTCAATTTGACAATATCGTTATCCGTATCCCTTTTGTTTTTCATATCACACAAATCAACAAAGTTGTTAAGATGGGTAGCGGCATCTTCACTAGGAAGGACGGAGAATTGATCTTTCATGACAAGATTCAACAAAGGAACATTGGTCTCACAAGATTCAGCATCGGTAATAGGAGCAATAGGAGTGCTAATAAAATCATTATTGTTGGTACTGGAGAAGTCACACAATTTGGTATTGTTCTGAGCAAAAGTGACAAGCAAGCAATCCAACACACAAGCAAACAAGAAGCAAGCGAACGATAAACACACAGCAGAAGAAGGGCGAATAAAACGGCAAGGGTGAAGCGGGGGAGAGGAAAACGAGAGGCAAATAAATGTAATGCGAAGGACAAGGGTTTGTGATAGGTACTTTGTATATGACTTTTGCATAAGCCTCCCCGGCAACGGCGCCAGAAATTCTTCTTGCTACTTCTCGACCTTGCGTTGTATTCCCTTGAAGAGGAAAGGGTGATGCAGCACGGTAGCGTAAGTATTTCCCTCTGTTTTTGAGAACCAAGGTATCAATCCAGTAGGAGACCATGCGCGAGTCCCTCGCACCTGCACAAACAAATAAGAACTTCGCAGCCAACACGATAAGGGGTTGTCAATCCTTTTACGGTCACTTACGAAAGTGAGACCTGATAGAGATGATAGTCTGATATTTTTGGTAATTTTGGATATAAGAACAAAAAGTAAAAGCGGAAAAGTAAAGTAGATTGTAGATTGATATGTTGAGAATAGACCCGGGGGCCATAGTGTTCTCTAGTGGCTTCTCTCATGATAGCGATATTCTACGGCGGGTAAACAAATTACTGTCGAGCAATTGATAGAAAAGCGAATAATTATGAGACTATCTAGGCATGATCATTATATATAGGCATCACGTCCGAGACAAGTAGACCGAAACGATTTTGCATCTACTACTATTACTCCACACATCGACCGCTATACAGCATGCATCTAGAGTATTAAGTTCATAAGAACAGAGTAACGCCTTAAGCAAGATGACATGATGTAGAGGGATAAACTCAAACATAGTGATATAAACCCCATCTTTTTATCCTCGATGGAAACAATACAATACGTGCCTTGCTGCTCCTATTGTCACTGGGAAAGGACACCACAAGATTGAACCCAAAGCCAAGCACTTCTCCAATTGAAAGAACTATAGATCTAGTAGGCCAAACCAAACCAATAATTCGAAGAGACTTGCACGGATATTATAATCATACATAAAGAGTTCAGAAAAGAACCAAATATTTCTCATAGGTAATCTTGATCATAAACCCACAATTCATCGAATCTCGACAAACACACCGCAAAAAGAGATTACGTCGAATAGATCTCTTCGAAGACAGAGGAGAACATGGTATTGAGATCCAAAGAGAGAGAAGAAGCCTTCTAGATAATAGCTATGGACCCGAAGGTCTGTCGTAAACTACTCACAACTCATCGTGAGGCGATGATGATGATGTAGAAGCACTCCGTGGTAGATCCCCCCTCCGGCGGAGCTCCGGAACAGGACCCAAGATGGGATCTCACGGGAACAGAAGGTTACGGCGGTGGAACTAGGGTTTTCTCTGTTGTTCTGATGGTTTCGGGGTACGTAGGTATATATAGGAGGAAGGAGGACTCCAGGGGCCAGAAGGGGTGCCCATGAGGTAGGGGGCGCGCCCCCCACCCTCGTGGACACCACCTCAGCCCTATTCCGTGGTTCTCAAGTATCCCGTGCGTATTTTGCTACAAAAATATCTCTCCCGAAGTTTCATTCCATTTGGACTCCGTTTGATATTCCTTTTCTGTAAAACCCTGAAATAGAAAAAAAAACAATCTAGACTGGGCCTTTGGGTTAATAGGTTAGTCCCAAAAATAATATAAAAGTGTATAACAAAGCCCATTAAACATCCAAAACATCATAAATAATAACATGGAATAATCAAAAATTATAGATACGTTGGAGACGTATCAATTGTGTCCCAAAGAATTCAACAATATCAGCCGCTTGAGAATGCAAAGGAAATTTGGGATACTTTGGTTGAAATGCACGAAGGTACCGAGTCCGTCAAGAAATCCAAGTTGAATGTGCTTCAAAGTCAACTTGACAAGTTCAAGGTGAAGGATGGTGAAGGAGTCGCTGAAATGTACTCTAGGCTTGCCCTCATCACAAATGAGATTGCCGGCTTAGGAAGTGAAGAGATGACCGACAAATTCATCATCAAGAAGACCCTTAGAGCCTTGGATGGGAAGTATGATACCGTGTGCACATTGATACAGATGATGCCCAATTACAAATATCTCAAACCCACAGAAGTCATTGGTATAATTATTGCTCATGAGATGTCACTCAAGGATAAGGAGGAGCTCCACAACAAGTAAAGTGGTGCATACAAAGCTTTATGTGATGCTCCTACTACATCAAGTGAGAAACTAGTCTACAATGAGTAAATAAGTCTTATGGTGAAGAACTTCAATAAATTCTACAAGAGTCAAAACAAAGATAGAAGCTCCAAGTTAAGGTCCTACAATGAAAAAAGATATTCTAGCCGTGATCGTAATTGCTACAATTGTGGAAGACTCGAATACTATTCCAATGAGTGTACGGCTCCCTACAATAAAAGATAATATTCACCCAAAAGAAGGAGTAGTAGAGATGAATCACCTCATAGAGAGAGAAGGGGTAGAGAAGATCATTATGAATGAAGACCCTCTCGAAGAAGCAAGGATTCAGAAAGGAAAGACAAGCTATCAAAGAGCTATATAAGACGAAGACATCAAGCTCATGTTAGTGAATGGGTCTCCGGCTCCAATTCCGACACCCACTCCGAGAGAAGTTATCAGTCCGACTCTGACTATAGTCAAGATGAAGGTGTTGCCAAAATTGCTCTAGTATCATCCAACTCATATGACATACTTGATTCACCAAATGAAGGAATTGGAAGATGCTTCATGGCTAAAGGCCCCAAGGTATCAAACCCCCCGAGTATCTTGATTTCAATAATGATGAAGATGATTTGCTAGGTGATGATGAGTTACTTGTTGATAAAACTAGTGATGTGAGCTATAATGAACTTGCTAGTAATCATGTCAATCAAGATGAAATTAATGACAATTATAAGAAGGAGATTGAGCATCTAACTAAAGAACTAAACACTCTTAAGTTAGCCCATGAAACAACTCTAGAGGGTCATAGAGATCTCCTAAGAACTCATGAGAAGCTACACTTTAAGAAGCTAAATTTAGAGCAAGAGCACGGGTTTCTAAAAGCTATCAATGATGATCTTTGAAAGAAGAGTTATTCTTACATTGTCAAACGCATCCTCTTGTCTACTTACATGCCACAAGTTAAAACTAGTAACAAGAGCAAGAAAGATTCTTCTTCTAGTAGTAACAATAACCATGCTAAATCCAATATTGTTGCTTCTAGTAATCCTCTCGATTCCACTAACGATTCTCTTAGCCAAGTTACACTTGAGTAAGAAATAGCTTATTGAAGGGAATTATAGATAAATGTGTTTACAAAAGTCTTGCCGGGAGTAAGCAATTTGAGGAAATTGTACGCAAGCAAGGAAGACACTGGAAGAATCAAGGTGTTGGTTTTGAACTAAAGTTCGATGCAAATGGAGTTGAATGGGAAGAAGATCAATACCCCAAGACAAAGTTTTTTCCTCAATAAGAGAAGTATGACCCCACTTCTGTTGAGGGAACGCAAGCTCAAGATGATCTTCCACCACAAGACCGCGAGCTAAAGGGCAACGACGAGCTTCAAGAAGAGATTGACGCATTTGAAGAAGCTCCTAAGGCCATGGTCAAGTGGGTTCCCTAGACTATGTCAAGATCTACTTCATCAAGTACAACTACAACTCCAAGGATTCCCATCAACTTGATGCGGTTCCCAAAGAAGAAGAACTAGAGTGTTCTTGAGGGTGACTCCGCCAACATATTTCACTCAAATTCATTTTGGCAAGGACTTGTGCAATCAACTTCCACATCTTGCACTAGTTCATGCAGTCACAAACCCTCTTGTTGGTAACACAAGGGACAAGGTGACCTAACGCTTTCATGGACGTCATCATATGTGCAATTCATGCTATGTCTATGGATATCCTTGTATGTTCCTTGTGGGACTAACCCATGTAGGTATTGAAAGTGCAAAACTCCAAAGGATTGCTCCCAACTCTTGATGGACTACTGATACGTCCAAAACGTATCTATAATTTCAGCTTGCTCCATGCCTCTTTTGTGTGATATTGCTATGATATTTATGCACTTTCATACACTTTTGATCATATTTGGACTAACCTATTAACTCAGTGCACCCCAGTGCCAATTTCTGTTTTCTGCTGTTTTTGTATTTCAGGTTTTCCCATTACGTAAACTGCCAGAAAAATTCCGGGAAAATATATAAAAAATCAGCGTTCCGGAAGCTTCCATGCGGCCAAAGTAGGGCCGGAGGGGGGCCACCAGGGCTCCAGGCGCCCTGGGGCGCGGCCCCCCTCCTAGCCGCGCCGGGGGGGCGCCTGGGCCCCCCAGGTCTCCGCTGATGCCCCCCTTTGGCATATATTTACACCGCGTCCCGAAACCCTCGAGGACGGAACCCTTTTTCGCGATCTCATCTCTGTTCCGCCGCCGCTGCGCTTCCAAGATCGGGAGCACCAGGAGAACTCTTCCCGGCACCCTGCCGGAGGGGAGGATCACCACCGGGAGCCTCTCCACCACCATGGACGCCTCCCGGATGAGTTGTGAGTAGTCTCCCTTGGACCATGGGTCCATGACCAGTAGCTATGTGATGTTCTCCTCCCCTTTTTGTTCTTCACCGACTAGACCTCGTGAGCTGCCCTACATGATCGAGGCACATATGTAATCCTTATGTTGTTGCTATGATGAGTTTGCTGGGATCCGATGGATTATGAGATTATGTTCAGATTGTGTGTGAGTAATATATCTGACTTACCTCTTTTATATTTATGTTCTTGAGTAATTCTTGCATGTTCTCCGTTGCTGTTTATTGCTTTGGCCAAGTAGTAGGTAGTAACTCCAAGAGGGAACGTTATGCTTGATTGTGGGTTCATGCCCCTCGATGACTAGCTTGAGTGACAGAAACATGAGTCTAGGGGATGTGCTGTTGCCACAAGGGGGAAAACAACGGTGCTTGTACTCGCGGGTGCAAGGATTGTTTACTTTACGCAAAGTTCTTTTAATGCAGTTGTCTGTTGCTTTGAGTTTACACTATGGGTGGGACTCGCAACTTAATACCAGCGAGATGTTCTGGATAAATATCTCAAGGTGGATGATTAGTAGTAGATGCAGATGGATTTCGGTCTACTTACCTTGGCGTACCGCCCATGCTTTTGAGCCTCTACCTTCCTTTGTAGCATAGTTAGCATTGGTTTGCGCACATAATCCTGTCAATTGCCCAGCTGTAATTTGTTTACCTCGCTTAGCTGTTTTATCGTCTTTTGGGAGAGAGACATCACTAGTGAACATCATAGGACCCCGGTCCATATTACCATCACTGATCACATCCGCTATTTACTTTCAGTTCTTACTTACTAGTTGCAGTCATACCTATCACTATTATCTCTTGCGTTTGATCCTTTGTAAACGACAAGGCCGGAGGGATTGACAACCTCTCTGTACTCATTGGGAGCAAAGTTATTTGTATCTGTGTGCAGGTCCGGTCGATCGCTAGTTGCGCCGCTAGCAGTTGACACCTTCTTGTTGAACCTTGGAGTCTCAGGGGAATTCGATCCTTGGTATCTTTGCCAAGGGAAAACTATCGCTACACTGCATCTCAAACCTTCCACTTGGGGTAACCAACGAGGGGCGAGAAGCCATCAAGCAAAGTTTTCTGGCGCCGTTGCCTGGGACTCCACTCTTCAAGATAGGGGAGTTGCACGCTATCTTTTACCTTTGCTTTTTAGTCTTGTTAGTTTACCTTTCAGTTTTTGCTTTAGTATCTTTTATAAAAAAAATCACAAAAATAGTTGTCTTGCTTGCTTGCTGCTATGGGTTCCACCGAGAACACCAAGTTGTGTGACTTCACTAGTCATAACCACGATGACTTTATCTGCACGCCTATTACTACACCTGCCACTTCAGCACCTTCCTATGAAATTAAACCTGCTTTACTGAACCTAGTTATGAAAGATCAATTCTCCGGTGCTGGAGATGATGCTGCTTTACACGTAAACAATTTTGTTGAACTCTGTGATATGCAAAAGTACCAAGAAATAGATGGTAATATTGTTAAGCTTAAGCTTTTTCCTTTCTCCTTGAGAGGAGGAGCTAAAATTTGGTTTCAATCCTTGCCTAGAAATAGCATAGATTCTTGGGACAAGTGCAAGGATGCTTTTATTGGAAAGTACTATCCACCTGCTAAAATTATCCAACTATGGAGTAACATAATGAATTTCAAACAATTGGATAATGAACACGTTGCCCAAGCTTGGGAACGCATGAAATCTCTTGTCAAGAACTGCCCTACTCATGGTTTGACTACTTGGATGGTTATCCAAACTTTTTATGCAGGGTTGAACTTTACCTCGCGGAACTTGTTAGATTCAGCCGCGGGAGGAACCTTTATGTCAACTACACTTGGTGCTGCCACGAAGCTTCTCGATGAGATGATGACCAATTATTCCCAATGGCACACCGAACGCGCTCCAACAGGTAGGAAGGTAAACTCTGTCGAGGAGATTTCCTCCCTAAATGAAAAAGTTGACTTGATCATGTCTCTACTTTCCAAGCAATCTTCTGTTGATCCTCGTGATGTTCCTTTAAATTCTTTGATTGCTCAAGATCAAGTAGATGTGAACTTTATCTCTAGAAACAATTTTAATAACAATGCTTATAGGAGTAATTTTGGTAGCAATCCTAGACCGTTCCCCTCTAATTCCTATGGGAACAACAATGCTTATCCTAGCACCAAGAACTCCACTTCTGAACTAGAGAGTATGCTTAAAGATTTCATCACTACCCAAAAAGCCTTTAATAAGAATGTAGAAGAAAAACTAGCCAAACTAGATAATCTCTCTTCGAAGGTAGACAATTTAGCCCATGAGTAGAGTTGCTTAAAATTAGAACTTCCCCTCTTGAGGAGAGGAAGACCACTCCTATGAATGCTATTCAAGTGCAAATTAATGAAAACATTAGGATGTTGGCTAAACTTAAAGAGAGATGGGCTAGAGAAAAGGAGGAAGAAGATAGAATTAAGAACCTTCCTACCCACCACACTGTTGCTACTATCCAAGTTGTTGAGGATATCCAAACTCTTAGCACCCAATGCACTCCTGGTCCCGTTGGACCTATTAATGGTGATGCTATGACCATAGAAACTACCAAACAAGTGAGCCTAAAGGACACCACTACCACTTTACTTGATAGTAGTGACCTTGATTTTGATAATTGCACCCTTACCGAAGTTATTGATTTCCTTCACAAGATGTCTAGAGATCCCCGCACTAGCATGCTTAACCTTGCCTTCACAGAGCATATCACTAATTCTCTCATCAAAGCTAGGGAGGAGAAACTTAGGGTAGAAGCCTCCATACCTAGAAAGCTAGAAGATGGTTGGGATCCTATGATTAAAATTAGGGTCTTTTACATTTGTGTCCCTAGCTCGAACCCACTACTCAGATATACCCCTAATTTCAAAGCGTGCTCAAATTTGCCCCTCCGCCGTTAAGTAACCTTACAGAAATGCCCTTCCGTTCCGTTTCCGTCCGGTCAAAGGGGTTTGACCGTCAACCTGACGTTTTTTGGACAGTTTGCCCCTACTTCCATGTGTCACTTACATGTGGGACCCAGTCAAAAAAAGAAAAAAAAATATTTCTCTCACCCCTCTCTCTCACTTACATGTGTGACCCACTAAAAAATAAAATAAAATCCTATCCACCCCCTCACTCACTTACATTGGGACCCACTAAAGAAAAATAAAAAGAAAAGACACCGGAGTTCAGCCGCCGGTGAGCATACGCCACGGCAGAGGGCTTGGGAGCCCTGTTCCGGCGACCAAAGCGGCCGGTGACTCTTCCTACGGGCTCCTGGGCTGTCTCCGCTTCGAATGGAGGTGGTTGGGCGAGCGGGGACAACTGGAGGGTCGACCATGGCCGAGGCCAGCGGCGACGCCGGGAGTAGCTTGGTGGCGGGTGGCTACAACGCACGGGGAAGACGGGATAGAACTGCATCGGCATCTACAGGGATCCTCGAGCACGCCAGGCAGAAAATTTTGGTTAAGGGAGGCCTGCACTGACGTGCTCATCGTCCAAGGCGGCGGGATGTGCTCGAGCTCACCGGACGATGGCTAGAGGAAGGATGCGAGGTGAAAGGGAGAGTATTACGGGAGCATAGCTCACCGAGGTTCTCGTGGTACTGCTAGATGGTTCCAGGAAGGTCGAAGCACGACGAATCGAAGCCGGTGTTCGGTGACTGCAGACGAGATTGATGGCGTCAATTCGTTCGGCTCGCTGAAGATGAGTCCATAGTTGTTGGAGAAGAAGCTCCTGAGAACACAGAGGTCCCAACTGACAAGCTGGTAGGTCTCTCAGAGCTCGTTGGCCACGGGCACATCGAACGGCGGCGAGCGATGACTCCATGGGCGGTTTTAAAGGAGAGAGGAGAGACATGGGGGTCAGGAGAGAGGCCTAGGGAAAAGTACGTGTGCTATGGCTCTCCTTGCGGTGTCGGCGGCGAGGGGATTAGCTCCGGCGCAAGCTGGAGGTCGCTCAGGTGCGCGTGCGGGCGACACGCCCTCGGGCTCGGCAGAGGAAGAAGAAGACCGGCCAATGGGCTGGGCTAACTAGGCCATCCTGGGCCAAATGGTAAGAACGCACCCTCTCTGTTATTTTTTACATTTTGTTTTATTGTTTTCAGGGGCAAAAATGTCAAGGAAACGGTCAGATAGCGGTCAAACCCCTTTGACCGGACGGAAACGGAACGGAAGGGCATTTCTGTAAGGTTACATAACGGCGGAGGGGCAAATTTGAGCATGCTTTGAAATTAGGGGTATATCTGAGTAGTGGGTTCGAGTTAGGGACACAAATGTAAAAGACCCTTAAAATTAAGTTGAATAACTTCTCTTGCTATGCACTATGTGATGTTGGAGCTAGTACCTCCGTTATGCCCAAAAGAATATATGATATGCTTAAATTGAAACCTTTTGATTCTTGTTCTTTTGGTGTTCGTCTTGTTGATTCTTCCATAAAGAAACCCTTGGGGACGATCAACGATGTTCATATCATTGTCAATGACAACTATGTTCCCGTTGACTTTACTATTATGGATATTGAATGTGAACCTTCTTGTCCAATTATTTTGGGACGTCCTTTTCTTCGCACCGTTGGTGCCATCATTGACATGAAAGAGGGGAATATAAAATTCCAATTTCATCTCAAGAAAGGGATGGAACACTTCCCTAGAAAGAAGATTAAGTTACCTTTTGAGTCCGTTATACGGGCTAGCTATTCTTTTACTCTTGATAAAACTTGATCTCTTTGCATTATGCCTAGCTTAAAGGCATAAAAGAAAGCGCTTTTGGGAGGCAGCCCACAATGAATAAAATTTTATTTTACTTCTGTTGTGTCTTGATGTTGTTACTACAGTAGCATCATCATTGTATCTTTACTTTTCAGCTTTGTGCCACGTGTAGCCTCTGATTGCAAGAAAGTTCAAAAGTTGTGACGTGTTGTCCAGGAAACAGATTCTGTCCTTGGACAGAAAAATTCGTATAAAATCACCAGATCATATTTTTGGTCTGAATTTTTTCGACAGCGTGTTCTATACAATTTGCTTTCGGGCGTCTGTTCTGAGTTTTTTGATTTGAGTTGCAGAAGTGCCCCGAAAAAATTATTTACTACCTGCTGGTCTGTTTTTCACAGATTCTGTCATGTTTTGCCTTTTCTTCGTATTGCAAACCTTGAGCTTGCTTTTTCTTTGCAAAAACCTTTTGGCAATCTTGAGAAACAGTAGACCTTCAAGAATATCCTTATTTCCAGCAAGGAAAAATTATTTTATTATCGGTACTAACCTCGCTAATCAGATTATGATGAGTTATGTATGAAGGGAGTTTTCAAGTGTGCGAGGGAAGATGATAAAAAGATTCAGGAGTGTCAAACGCTCAAGCTTGGGGATGCCCCCATGCACCCCCAAGAAATATTCAAGAAGACTCAAGCATCTAAGCATGGGGATGCCCCCGTGCATCCCCTGCTCCATCAACAATTATCAGTTCGTCTTTCGCTCCACTATATTTTTATCACTTCATGTGTTATGTGCTATGCTTGGAGCGTCTTGCTTTTAGTTTCCTTTTTAGTTTTCTTTAGCTTTGCTTGCTGTTCATAACAAGTTGGAACTCAGCTTTCTTTGTGTGGGAGAGAAACACGCTCCACTTCAACCAAGAACACAACATAGAATTCTCATGTCTATCTTTGTTGTGTGTGTTCTTTGTCTTTCAATAGCTACTGTCATGCTTAGCTCTTAGTTTTCATGCTTATCTTTTTAAGAGCTTTTGTTTAGTTGGTTGCTGGAACCCTTTTTAGTTATCATGATTATCTTGTTAAGAGAGTTGGCTTCCGTTGCACTGGTTGATATGTCTATGATAAAAATGCTATGTGCATAATGGTGCTTAGTAGTTCATGTTTTCTTATGGTTAGTCTCAAATAGCTGGGGGGTTCTCAATGTGTTATTGGAGTACCAACATGATTTGTTTGCCTATGATGTGGTATGGTCTAGTGATATCTTCCTTCAAGAATTTATTTTGATTGACTTGGCATATGCTCACGCATATTTAAGATTGTAAAGAAAGTCTATCAAGCCTTGATGATCTTTAATTTCTGAGTAGCGATATAACTTCCATGCCCGATTCAATGTTGCTTTGTCGCTCTGCATGATTATGACCGTCATTGCTCTTTTAGTTGGTCGCTCCCAGTCTTTTGCTAACCTTCGCCTGTACTAAGCGGACTGACTGCTTGTGCATCCAAAATCCTTTAAACCAGTTATGCCATATGAGTCCACCATACCTTCCTATACATGGTATTTACCTGCCATTCCTAACGAGGACTTTCATGTACCATCTCTAAATTATTCAAAAAAAGGCATTTCTCTTTTGTGCCTCTGTTTTAGCTCATGAGGAAGTAGTAGTTAATTCATGATCTTTTTAAGTTGGACAAGCTTCACACCGGGATTGCATGTCTAATGTGCAAACCCATAATACGAGAAGGAACTGGCATAGAGTGCGCCCGGCTCATTAAAAATTATACAACAAACAAACCCTCCTTCATGCTTTGTTCATGAGAAATCAGAAAACTTTGGCAGTGATAAACAAAGGAGATTAAGAGGATGTGATCGTCCTCATGCGGGAGCCGTTCCTCGAAACTTGTCCAGCTCAAGAAGTAATTGAGTTATCTACTAGCATTCGTTGACGAAATATGCATATTCTAAAAAATAATTGTTACCTCTATTTTTAAAACCAAGAGCTCTGGTACATGTTTAGTTTTTGTTTCCGACCACGGGTTTTCAACCTTGCCAACAAAAGCCACGGTTCGAGAGTCTCCACCTTCTTTAAAGCACCAACTATTAAGAGCATGATTGTCATTCTGAGTGTAATGTGCATTGTCCCAAAGTACCATTGTCTTTTGCATGATTACGATACTGTTTATTCTGAAATCATTGTATCTAGTCGTCACTTAAACTTTGGAGGTGCCCCTGCATTTATGTTTTCATTCACTAAAGGGGGCAAGCGAGATATCATTTTGTCATGTTTGCACACCATGCTCATTGCAAATCTATTGAGTGTTTCAGTATCATATTGTAAAACTTCCAGTTCTTTGTGATTTTCTCATGAGGCAACTTAATTACTACAGATTCATTGTCTCAGTAAGCACTTGTCATGTGACTGTAAAAAGTCCTTATATGGTTAATAGCATGTCACCACAGAAATTATGCTTGTTATCATTTACCTACTCGAGGACGAGCATGAATTAAGCTTGGGGATGTTGATACGTCCAAAACGTATCTATAATTTCTGCTTGCTCCATGCCTCTTTTGTGTGATATTGCTATGATATTTATGCACTTCCATACACTTTTGATCATATTTGGACTAACCTATTAACTCAGTGCACCCCAGTGCCAGTTTCTGTTTTCTGCTGTTTTTGTATTTCAAGTTTTCCCATTACGTAAACTACCAGAAAAATTCCGGGAAAAATATATAAAAAATCAGCATTCCGGAAGCTTCCATGCGGCCAAAGTAGGGCCGGAAGGGGGCCACCAGGGCTCCAGGCGCCCTGGGGGCGCGGCCCCCCTCCTGGCTACGCCGAGGGGGCGCCTGGGCCCCCCAGGTCTCCGCTGATGCCCCCCTTTGGCATATATTTACACCGCGTCCCGAAACCCTCGAGGACGGAACCCTTTTTCGCGATCTCATCTCTGTTCTGCCGCCGCGCTTCCAAGATCGGGAGCACCAGGAGAACTCTTCCCGGCACCCTGCCGGAGGGGAGGATCACCACCGGGAGCCTCTCCACCACCATGGACGCCTCCCGGATGAGTTGTGAGTAGTCTCCCTTGGACCATGGGTCCATGACCAGTAGCTATGTGATGTTCTCCTCCCCTTTTTGTTCTTCACCGACTAGACCTCGTGAGCTGCCCTACATGATCGAGGCACATATGTAATCCTTATGCTGTTGCTATGATGAGTTTGCTGGGATCCGATGGATTATGAGATTATGTTCAGATTGTGTGTGAGTAATATATTTGATTTACCTCTTTTATATTTATGTTCTTGAGTAATTCTTGCATGTTCTCCGTTGCTGTTTATTGCTTTGGCCAAGTAGTAGGTAGTAACTCCAAGAGGGAACGTTATGCTTGATTGTGGGTTCATGTCCCTCGATGACTAGCTTGAGTGACAGAAACATGAGTCTAGGGGATGTGTTGTTGCCACAAGGGGGAAAACAACGGTGTCTGTACTCGCGGGTGCAAGGATTGTTTACTTTACGCAAAGTTCTTTTAATGCAGTTGTCTGTTGCTTTGAGTTTACACTATGGGTGGGACTCGCAACTTAATACCAGCGAGATGTTCTGGATAGATATCTCAAGGTGGATGATTAGTAGTAGATGCAGATGGATTTCGGTCTACTTACCTTGGCGTACCGCCCATGCTTTTGAGCCTCTACCTTTCTTTGTAGCATAGTTAGCATTGGTTTGCGCACATAATCCTGTCAATTGCCCAGCTGTAATTTGTTTACCTCGCTTAGCTGTTTTATCGTTGTCGGTGTACTAAGGTAGGGGTACCCTAGTACCCCAACTTGTGCACGGGCAGTTGCAGCTTCCCGCGGCAAGGTTTACTGCGTGCTCGCCGGAGACCTCCCTGCCTCCTACTAAACCATTCAAAAACAAAGTATACAAAACAGAAGATCGAGACCCCGGCAAGAGGAGCTTGCCGGGAAGGCCGTACCAGGCTCAAGGCTGTTCCACTAACACAAGACCCTGGCAAGAGGAGCTTGCCAGGGAGATTAGAAGGCGTTGCCTCGGCGCTATGCGCGCCCCGGCAAGGGGCCCGGGGAGCGGCAAGTTCCCGGGCCCGGCAAGATCAAGGCCCCGGCAAGGCGCTTGCCGGGAAGGCCACGCTGTGTGCCCGCGCTCCAGCTCATCGGCCCACGCGTCGCCCTGAGGTCTAACCAGGGACGCGTGGCGGATGGCTGTGCAGCCTGGGGTACACGGTGGCGCACCACGGCGATAAATCCGCCGCCGTGGCGGACGGAGACGCTAAGGCGGGAGCTTTTGGGGTCGACGGCGACGGGCATTAAATGCCCTTGTCCCCCACTGTTAAAGTAGGTATAGACCACTGTTCGGTACTGTAGCTCCACTGTTCCCGCACTGTTACAACTACCACCTCTTTTACATTTTTACCCCTTTCTCCTACGTTGACACCTGTCGGTGACCCCTTGCACTATAAAAGGAGGCCCATGCACAACGTGGGGGGGGTTCGAAACCTAGATTACTCTCACGCACGGTGTAGCTGCTTCTTCAAGCTCCCGAGCGCTCAACTCAATACACAACCAAGCAGGAGTAGGGTTTTACGCATCCGTGCGGCCCGAACCTGGGTAAAACTGTCCGCGCGTCCGCTCCGATCTGCTCTTTGTGCTCCCTCCGCCCTCGTACCGCATAGACAAGGGGCTCCGGTCCCATAGGTGTTCGTGGCGGACAGTTTCCCCCGACATCTTTGGCGCGCCAGGTAGGGGGCGTCGAGGTTGTGCGAACCTGATCCGGCGTTCGCGCGGGCGCATTCTTCATCAACCTCTCCAACTTCATCAACAACTTCATCAGCGACAACTCCATGGCCCCGAAGAAGAAGCCTTCGGAGGTCGGAGGCCCGTCTGCGTCTCACCCGCCGCCACCAGAGCCAACGGTGGGCGGGGGAGACGCCGTCGGAAGGGTGGTTGCCGGCGAGGACACTCACGGTGCCACCAGATCCAAGAACAAGACGGACGACCGGACCCCGGTCTCCGTGGACGCGCCGCGTCCATCACAGCACACAACGACCCCGCAGCGCCATACCATGGGAGGTGGTATCCGCTTGCTGGGACAAGGCCATACTGGAGGTTCGCGGGACGCCCCGGACCCCCGTCCGGGCACAAGCAAAGCGAAGGCGCCGGCGCGGGACCCCGCTCCTTCTAACGTCGTTAGAAGTCCGAGCGTATCCCGCTCCTCGCACCGCTCGCCCGCGTTCCCCACTACTCCGGCAGAAGCGCTCGCAAGGGCGCAGCTGCTCCTCGATTTTCCTCCAGCGGCCGACAAGGCCGAGGAATGGAGGGCCACTATCCGGAGCCTGATAGACTTCGCCAACAACGACTCTCCGCAGCAGCCGTCGGCCTCACGGCCGCGGCAGGCTGAGAAGACGAAGGCTATCGGCGACAAGACTGCCGGGGGTGCGACAAGCGTGCACTCCCCGCCGCAGAAGCAGAAGACGCCGCCCCGCCGGAACAATCCCGACGACGGCTCCACAGCCTCGTCGGACCCGCGGGCCCGTCGGGACCAGCGCCAGGTCCTCGACGACCGGCGAGATGAAAACGCTCGGACCACGATCGAGCGCCGCCGAGAAGCTCGGCGACAATCCGACAAGAGAGCTGGGAACACTGTCGACGCACCCGCGCCCGGTGAACCAGGCGACTTGCCGTACGCGGCAGGCTGCCCTGCGTTCACCCGCGAGCTGCGGCGCGTCCAGTGGCCCAGCATGAAGAACTTTAAGCCCGACGTACCGGAGAAGTACGACGGCAAGACGCACCCCTCGGAGTTTCTCAGCGTCTACACTATCGCAGTGCAAGCTGCCGGGGGGCGCGACGAGAAGATCCTAGCCAACTACTTCCCGCTCGTGCTGAAGCCGAACGTCCGTTCGTGGCTCATGCACTTGCCGGAAGGCTCTATCTCTTCTTGGGCCGACCTCTGCCATCAGTTTGTTGGCGCCTTCACCGGCGGCCACAAACCCCACGGCCAGGAGAGCGATCTCCACATTTTGGCCCAGAAGGAAGGCGAACCCCTGCGCAAGTATATCCAACGCTTCAGCCGGGTGCAACACAACATCCCAGACGTTCACCCTGCCGCGGTTATCAGCGCGTTCCATCAGAACGTGCGTAACCGCCGCATGCGTGAGGAGATGGCGATGACCAAGATCAGGGACGTCAGCGAGCTCTACGCTCTTGCCGACAAGTGCGCCCGTGCAGAAGAGGGGAGGAAACTCCCCGGGGAGGATGCTGGCGCAGGGGGAAGCGACAGCGACGACACCGCCCCGGCAAAGAAGAGCCGGCGGCGGAACAACAGGAAGAAGGGCAAGAAGGAAGTGCTTGCCGTCGAGAAGTCCGGCAAGGAGGCCCCCGCCAAGCAAGCGCAGGCCGGCGGCTCCGGCAAGGAGCCTGCCCCTGCGGCGGCGGCCGACAAGCCGGGTAGCTCCGACAAGCAATACTGTAAGATTCACCGCACCAAGGGTCACGACCTCTCCAACTGCAAGCGCGTCGAGTACCTCGTCGAGCAGCAAAAAGCTGAGTACGAGAGGCGCGACAAGGAGAAGGCCCAAGGTGGCGGGGAAGAGCCCAGCAAGAAGCGGCCATTCAATGGCCGGGGAGGACGCCGCGGCAAGGCCAAGCAGCGGCAAGGAGATCGACCTCCCCGGGGCCGCGACAACGACGAAGACGACGATGAAGACATGGAGGACGACGAGAACAGCGAGCAGGAGTTCCAGAAAGCCACGGAGGTCCTGTGCGTCGACGGTGGCGCCTCCCTGCACACCTCCCACCGTCAGCTGAAACAGTGGGTGCGTGAGGTGAATGCAGCGGAGCCGCCCGTGGAGTCGCGCAGGCTCCTCAAATGGTCCAGCACGCCCATCATTTTTGACCTTGAGGATCACCCTGACCGCACCACGGCGGTCGGGTGCTTGCCGATGCTGGTTTCCCCCACCATCCGCAACCTCAAGGTCACCAAAATGTTGGTTGACGGCGGGGCCGGGCTAAACTTGATCTCCTCTGCTGTGATCAAGAAACTCCAGATTCAAGACGGCGAGCTCGAAGAGACCGGTTCGTTCCAAGGAATCAACCCGGGAAGGAGCAAGCCCAAGGGAAAGATTACTCTGCCGGTGACCTTTGGCGGGGAGCTCAACTTCAGGACTGAGCGCATCACCTTTGACGTTGCTGATATTCCATTGCCCTACAACGGGATACTCGGCCGTCCCGCCCTCGCCAAGTTCATGGCAGCTTCCCACTATGCCTACAACGTGCTGAAGATGCCGGGGCCGATAAGCGTCATCACTGTCCACAGCGACAAGAAAGATGCGCTTATTTGCGCCGACAAGATTTACCGGGATGCGACAGCTGCAGCCGAGAAGGATACTCTTGCCGCTGAAGCTCCCGGGGGGAAGAAGATGAAGACCAAGTCCGGCAAGTGCTCTGGGACCCACTCCGGCAACCGCACCTCTTCGGAGTGCTGCGCCGCCGTCGAGGACGTTCCATCGAGCTCCACCGGCAAGAGCAAGAAAGGAATGGCTGCTCCTCCGGCAACCAAGAAGGTGTCCGCAAAGGAGGATGGCACTGGTGGTACCTTCACCATCAGTGCCACCCTTGACAGCAAATAGGAAAGCGCGCTCGTCGCCTTCCTGCGGGCGAATGTCGATGTGTTTGCTTGGCAACCATCTGACATCCCCGGTGTTCCCAGGAAGGTGATTGAGCACAAGCTTGCTGTCTGCCCTCATGCGCGGCCCATCAAGCAAAAAGTGAGGAAGCAAGCCGTGGAGCGCCAAGAGTTCATCAACGAGGAGATCAAGAAACTAGAGGCAGCAGGCCTAGTTAGAGGTGTGATCCATCCGACGTGGTTGGCAAACCCAGTCGTCGTGCGCAAGGCCAACGGGAAGTGGAGACTGTGTATAGACTTCACTGATGTCAATAAAGCATGTCCCAAGGATCCCTTCCCTTTGCCGCGCATTGACCAGATCGTTGACTCCACTGCCGGATGTGAGCTACTCTGCTTTCTTGATGCATACTCAGGCTATCACCAGATTTTCATGGCTAAGGAAGATGAAGAGAAGACTGCATTTATCACTCCATGTGGCACCTATTGCTTTATCCGCATGCCATTTGGACTGAAGAATGCAGGCTCAACTTTTGCAAGGGTAGTGTACACTGCTTTTGAGCCACAGATCCACAGGAATGTAGAAGCCTACATGGATGATATCGTGGTGAAGAGCAAGAGCAAAGAAACACTGATTCAAGACTTGGAAGAAACGTTTCAGAACCTGCGCAGGATACAACTCAAGCTGAACCCCGAGAAGTGCGTCTTTGGAGTTCCCTCCGGCAAGCTTCTCGGGTTCTTTGTATCACAGAGGGGGATTGAAGCCAACCCCGACAAGATCAAAGCCATCGAGCAGATTGAAGCCCCGAAGCGCGTCAAGGATGTCAGAAGGCTTGCAGGTTGCGTAGCTGCCCTCAGTAGATTCATTTCAAAATCCGCAGAACGCGCCCTACCTTTCTTCAAAATCTTGAAAAAGGCAGGTCCCATGAAGTGGACTCCGGAAGCGGAGGCGGCGTTGCAGGATTTGAAACGGTACCTGTCCTCCACTCCTATACTTGTCGCACCTAAACCACAGGAAAAGTTGTTGCTATACTTAGCGGCAACCAACCAGGTGGTTAGTGCTGCGTTAGTAGCGGAGAGGGAGTCCGACGAGGAGTCAGCGTCACCGGCAAGCGAATCTAGCGACAAGCAGGGGACTGTCCCGACAAGCTCTGGCCCCGACAAGGAAGACTCTGCGCAGGAACAAGGAGAGGTGCGGAAGAAGATGGTGCAGCGCCCAGTGTATTTTGTAAGTTCCCTTCTCCAAGGAGCTAGATCAAGGTACTCTGGTGTGCAAAAATTGCTTTTCGGCCTCCTCATGGCCTCGAGAAAGCTGCGCCACTACTTCCAAGCCCATGAGATAACGGTGGTCACTCGCTTTCCGTTGAAGAGGATATTGCATAATCCAGAAGCAACAGGCAGGATCGTCGAGTGGGCGCTGGAGCTGTCAAGCTTCGGACTCAAATTTGAAAGTACTTCAACCATACAGAGCCGAGCTTTGGCAGAATTCATCGCTGAGTGGACCCCAACACCAGAAGAAGAAGTTCAAGAAACGAGCGTACCCATGCAAGAAGCGACAAGTGAATGGGTAATGTATTTTGACGGTGCCTTCTCGCTGCAAGGCGCCGGTGCCGGCGTGGTGCTCATCGCGCCCACCGGAGAGCACCTCAAATATGTTATCCAGATGCACTTTCCCAGGGAGCAAGCGACAAACAACACTGCAGAATATGAAGGCTTGCTTGCCGGCCTCAGGATTGCGGCCGAACTTGGGATCAGGAAGCTGATTGTACGGGGAGATTCTCAGTTGGTGGTCCGACAAGTTAACAAGAGCTACCAGAGTCCTTTGATGGAAGCATATGTCGATGAAGTGAGGAAGCTTGAAGAGCACTTTGAAGGTCTGCAGATGGAGCACGTCCCAAGAGCTCAAAATGAGATTGCAGATGGCCTTTCAAAGTGCGCCGCAATGAAGTTACCTGTGGAACCAGGGACCTTTTTGCTCAAGCTGACTCAGCCATCAGTTACACCATCAATTGGGCAGTCCAAGAAGAGAAAGTTGGTCTCCGGCGACTACTTGCCGGCGGATCTTCCTGAACCCGCCGCCAAAATTCCCAAGATCAACGATAACGCTGAGGAACAGTTTGCTCCTGCGAGCCCTCGGGCTTGTGCAGTTGAAGCAAGTGTTCCCGACAAGCCTCGCCCCGGCGAGCTTGCCGGGGGACCGACAGCTCCGACAGGACCAGAGGTCTTTGCCGTAGAAGCTGAGGTTCCCGCAGCAGCCCTCGAGCCTTTAGTCCTTGCCGTCGAGCCCCGAGCTCCGGCATGGGCACAGCAGATCGTCCGTTTTCTACAAACTGGAGAACTTCCCGACGACCCTCGAGAGATAGAGAAGATAACCAGGCAGTCAAGTATGTATCAGTTTGTGGATAACGAGCTATACAGAAGAAGACTCAACGGTGTCAGGTTGAAATGCATCTCCAGAGAAGATGGACAGGAGCTGTTGGCAGAAATACACGGAGGCATATGCGGCCACCACATTGGCGCAAGGGCGCTTGCCGGGAAAGCTTTCCGGCAAGGGTTCTTTTGGCAAGAAGCCCTCCAAGATGCAACTGCACTAGTAACAAAGTGTGAAGCATGCCAGTTCCATGCAAAGCAAATTCATCAGCCAGCTCAAGCTCTCCAAACAATCCCTTTGTCATGGCCCTTCTCGGTCTGGGGGCTCGATATCCTCGGCCCCTTCCCTCGCGCTGTCGGGGGCTTTGAGTACTTGTATGTTGCAATCGACAAGTTCACAAAGTGGCCAGAAGTGGAGCCAGTGAGAAAGGTGACAGCACAGTCAGCAGTCAGGTTCTTCAGGTCGATTGTTTGCCGTTTCGGGATCCCTAACAGGATCATCACCGACAACGGTACGCAATTCACTAGTCGCACCTTCATGCAGTACGTCCAAGACCTTGGCGCCAAGGTCTGTTTCGCTTCTGTTGCTCACCCGAGGAGCAACGGTCAAGCGGAGAGGGCAAATGCTGAAGTGCTGCGCGGACTCAAGACAAGGACCTTTGACAGGCTGCGCAAGTGCGGAAGGAATTGGATAGAGGAGCTCCCGGCGGCTCTTTGGTCAATCAGAACGACACCAAGTCGAGCCACCGGACAGACACCTTTTGCTCTAGTCTATGGAGCAGAAGCAGTTATCCCCACGGAACTCGTATACGGATCTCCTCGAGTGCTCGCTTATGATGAGCTCGAGCAAGAGCAACTGCGGCAAGATGACGCATTGCTCCTTGAGGAGGGACGTCTCCAGGCTGCTGTACGAGCTGCTCGATACCAGCAAGCTTTGCGCCGCTACCATAGCCGCAAAGTCAAGGCCAGGAGTCTCGAGGAAGGCGACCTTGTTCTTCGGCGTGTTCAGTCCGCCAAGAATTCCAACAAGTTGACGCCGAAGTGGGAAGGCCCTTATCGGGTGAGACAAGTTACGAGGCCCGGCGCTGTCCGCCTCGAGACCGAAGAAGGCTTACCGGTGAGCAACTCCTGGAACATAGAGCATCTTCGTAAGTTTCACCCCTAAGGCGCGGTTGCCGTGATCCGCTCCGGCAACCACCTTTTGTACAAGCCTTGCCGCTGTTGCATGTAACCCTTTGTACAAAGCCGGGCGCAGACCCCGTGCATCGGCGATATGCCTGTTTCCCTCTCCTTTTCCTTTTTCTCTTAAGCAGAAGGAACGTTCCTCGCGCACAAGTTTGCCGGGGGGGAAGGAGATGGAGGAGGAACTAAGTGCCGTTCAAGTAAGAAGAGCCTTACCGGAAAGCAAACAACATAAGCAAGCAGCAAGCAGCATATAAAAGATAAGTTGTTAGAATTTGACCAGTTCAAATTTTAAATTTTGGTTGTCTTCCTTGAACGATCACACTTTGTATGGAAAACCTGTGCGCAGAGGAACCTACCCGTAGCTTGCCGCACCCTTATCTTGTTTTCGAGTCCACTCAACGATTTAAGTGAGCTGCGACAAGTGTCGCGCCCTTGCCTCGTTTCCGAGTTCACTCAGCAAGCTAAGTGCGTTGCGACCTGCTGCGGCAAGGTTGCTTGCCGGCGAGGACCTTGGCCAGCAGGCTGCTCAGAGTCCAGCACTCAGCGCTCGCGGCAAGGGCCCCTTTCCGGCAAGCTCCCCGGGAGCGTAGGGTGAAAAAACATACAGAGTCAAAGATTGGAACAAGGAAGATAACATTGCACTGATTGATTGAAATAAAGCAAATATCTTACAAGGATAATTTGTCGCAATGGACTAATGAGTTCATAACATAATGTGCAGCAACGAAAAGATAAAGATAAATGGGGCCCTAGTCTACGCGGTCGCCCTCCTTCCTGCCAAGCTTTGCCACCTTGGCGATGATATGGCCGACCTGCTCCTTCAGGGCCTCCGTGTCTGCATCTGCCGGCAAGCTGCGAAGAACGTTCGTGAGGTTGATCCCCGGGTTGCGGTACACGATCTTCGTCAAGACCCGCTCCAGAGTTCCCGCGCAGAGACGGCGCGACTCCTCGGCCAGCTGCGCGGGGATGCGGTTCCGGAGACCTGCGAGAGCTGGAGCGACGCCTCTGAAGAAGAGGCTGAGCTTGGCGCTGTGCGGGAGATCTGGATCCGGCGAGTAGATAAGATGTTCGACCTTCAAAGCAAGCAACTCCTGGTCAATGTTGGACGCAGAAGAAACCAGCTCTTCGGTCCACACCTCGATAGTCTGCCGGAAGAGCTCGGAGGCCTTGTTGACGCTCTCCATCAAGGTTCGCTCCTTGCGGAGCTCATCCTTCAGCTTGGTCTCCTGGGCCCGGGCAGCATCAAGCGATTCCTTCAGGGTGGTGACCTTTAGCTCCAAGTCTTCAATGGAATCCTTGGCGGCCTTCAGTTCGTCACCCCTCTTGGATAAACTCACCTGGAGCTCTGAGTTGGTGTGAGCATCCTTCTCGCGCTCCAGGATGAGCGCGGCAACCTTCTCGGCGCTCACCTTCATCGCCTTCTCCAGTTGTTCAACCTTGGCGGCGAGCTCTTTCTTGGCGTCCTCCGCGGCAGCCGCGGCGGCCTTCGCCTCCTTCAGCTCCCCGCCAAGGGCAGCCTCGCGAGCGGCAAGGTCTTCTTCATGAGAATCCAGATCCACCTTCCGCTGCGCGAGCTCTCCCTCTCGCCGGGACATCTCCACCCCGGCGAGGCGCTGCTGTTCGTCGGCTTCGGCCCTTTCAAGTACCCACTCCTGGTACTCGCCGGCGAGACGCTCTCGCTCCTCTGCCACCTGGCGGAGGGCAGCCTGGTTGGCGGCGCTGAGCTCCGCCGCGCGCTTCTCCATCTCTGCCGCAGCCTTGGCGGCAAGAGCCTCCCGGGAAGCGAGCTTTGCTTGCCTGGCCCGGTAAAGGGCCAGGAGTTGATGAAGCAACCGCTCCTCCTCGGGCCCCTCACCTCCACCGGGCGCCTGGACTATCTTCAGGCCTGCGGAGGCGAGGACCTCTCCGTCGAACGCCTCGCCCTCCGCAGGAGCCCGCGACGAAGACCCCCACGGCATCTGGATGAAGACGCCATTGGGGGCCTCGAGATAAAACCTTTGCTCCTCACCGGTGGAGGGACCGGTGGCCGGCGCAGCATCCGATGCTCCCGCCACCTCCGGGTCGGCGGTGCGGCCACCGTCTCTCTCCCCGGCCGCTGCGTCCGCAGCCGGAGCTGTCTCTTGCGCGGCCGGCTCGGCGGCCTCGCCCACCTCCTCGACGACTGGAGCGTCGCCGCCGCCGACCTGCGCGTCCTCCTCCTCGAGGATAATTACCTCCGTCTCCATAGGCACGGGAGGAGGAAGATCTAGAAAGAAGAAGAAGACAAAGAGATTCAAGACTCAAGCAAATATCCAAAAAAGAGACAAGCCAAGAAGACAAGTTACAAAGGTTACCTTGGCGGGCGTCCTCGGCGGCGGGCTCCCTCGCCGGGGAGCTCGGCCTCGTCGGGGTGGTCGCCCTCGCCGGGGAACTTGGCCTTGGCGGGGTGGCCGCCCTTGCCGGGCTGCCCGTCCTTGGCGGGGTACTCTGCCTTGGCGGAGTACCCGCCCTTGACGGAGCACTCTCCCTTGCCGGAGAGTCCTGCCTTGGTGGGGATGGCGGTGCCTGCAGCTCCTCGGCGGTGGTCTCCGGGCGCTCTTCCCGCTGCGGCTCCTCCTCTGCACGAAACAAGACAAGGGATGTCAAAATATGAAGATAAAGTCAGAAGCCTCAGACGTACCCCGACAAGCAAAAAGAAAGAACCCCAGACTTACGCTGGGGGCTGCGCTGCGGGCTGCGCTGGGGGCTGCTCATCGGAGCAGTGCCAGAGTCCGGCAGGCTCGGCTCCGGCGCGCCCTCTGTTGCCGCCGCCGCCGAGTCCTCCGCGACCTCGGCCTCGGGCGCCTTGGCCTTCTTCGCGGCGCGATGGGCCAGGGTCCTGAAACCAGAACAAGTAGTACTTGCTCCAGAGTTCTTCCACACCGAGCTTCGGCGAGAAGACGACGTTCCGCTTCCGGTAAGCGATGAGCCTGGCTGCTTGCTCGGATTTCTCCTTCTTGGACTTCTCCGCTTTCCCCTTGTCGCTCTTTGGGGCCATGGCGGATGCGGCGGAAGGAAGGGGACGAAGAGCTAGGCGGCGGCGGAGCTGCGGAGGCGGAGCGCAAGAAGGAATCTTTTTGCAGGAAGAAGACGACGTAATGAGAAGCACAGGGAGGGGAACCGCGCCCGCTGCCTCTGCTTTTATGGGGGAGTGGGGGGCGTTTTCCCCTTTCCATTAAGAGATCGTGGGCACGTCCCATCCCACGGCGCCGCAATCGACGCGTGCCGTTACCGTGGGGTGCGGCGGATATGGAAGTGGATTCGGCGCGCCGCGGGCCGCGGGTGCCCGTGCACTGTTTTGGGCCTGGCCCAACAGCGCTCGGCACCGTGTGTGGCCCAGGCCCGGGGGCTCCTGTCGGTGTACTAAGGTAGGGGTACCCTAGTACCCCAACTTGTGCACGGGCAGTTGCAGCTTCCCGCGGCAAGGTTTACTGCGTGCTCGCCGGAGACCTCCCTGCCTCCTACTAAACCATTCGAAAACAAAGTATACAAAACAGAAGATCGAGACCCCGGCAAGAGGAGCTTGCCGGGAAGGCCGTACCAGGCTCAAGGCTGTTCCACTAACACAAGACCCTGGCAAGAGGAGCTTGCCAGGGAGATTAGAAGGCGTTGCCTCGGCGCTATGCGCGCCCCGGCAAGGGGCCCGGGGAGCGGCAAGTTCCCGGGCCCGGCAAGATCAAGGCCCCGGCAAGGCGCTTGCCGGGAAGGCCACGCTGTGTGCCCGCGCTCCAGCTCATCGGCCCACGCGTCGCCCTGAGGTCTAACCAGGGACGCGTGGCGGATGGCTGTGCAGCCTGGGGTACACGGTGGCGCACCACGGCGATAAATCCGCCGCCGTGGCGGACGGAGACGCTAAGGCGGGAGCTTTTGGGGTCGACGGCGACGGGCATTAAATGCCCTTGTCCCCCACTGTTAAAGTAGGTATAGACCACTGTTCGGTACTGTAGCTCCACTGTTCCCGCACTGTTACAACTACCACCTCTTTTACATTTTTACCCCTTTCTCCTACGTTGACACCTGTCGGTGACCCCTTGCACTATAAAAGGAGGCCCATGCACAACGTGGGGGGGGTTCGAAACCTAGATTACTCTCACGCACGGTGTAGCTGCTTCTTCAAGCTCCCGAGCGCTCAACTCAATACACAACCAAGCAGGAGTAGGGTTTTACGCATCCGTGCGGCCCGAACCTGGGTAAAACTGTCCGCGCGTCCGCTCCGATCTGCTCTTTGTGCTCCCTCCGCCCTCGTACCGCATAGACAAGGGGCTCCGGTCCCATAGGTGTTCGTGGCGGACAGTTTCCCCCGACAATCGTCTTTTGGGAGAGAGACATCACTAGTGAACATCATGGGACCCCGGTCCATATTACCATCACTGATCACATCCGCTATTTACTTTCAGTTCTTACTTACTAGTTGCAGTCATACCTATCACTATTATCTCTTGCGTTTGATCCTTTGTAAACGACAAGGCCGGAGGGATTGACAACCTCTTTGTACTCGTTGGGAGCAAAGTTATTTGTATCTGTGTGCAGGTCCGGTCGATCGCTAGTTGTGCCGCTAGCAGTTGACACCTTCTTGTTGAACCTTGGAGTCTCAGGGGAATTCAATCCTTGGTATCTTTGCCAAGGGAAAACTACCGCTACACTGCATCTCAAACCTTCCACTTGGGGTAACCAACGAGGAGCGAGAAGCCATCAACTACATCCACATCTTCGCTATCTACTTGAAGTCATCATCGACAAAACAAAAGGTTAGTTCATCTCTCGTTGGGGGGATATCACATCTAGGGGATGCTTTGCTCTAAAAATTGAGCTAAAGCAACTCTAATGGTGTGAACACATTAATGCTTTACGTAAAAGTGGCAACCCCACTTATGCTTAAACGATGAGTATGACCTATGATCAAATGTTCTCATTTGACTCCTAAGTCAGTATACTCATATATAGATGACCTAGTCATCGACAATTTCTTGATAGATGCTAGTATTGGTTGTGCATGTTTGACACATATTTCATTTGATATCTTATTGTGTGAGCATATTGATTTGCATATTTTCTCCATTCGAGGACATCCATTCGTCATTTTCATTGTCTTAGTTTTTGTTGGCCAAGTGGATGTACAAGAATGCCTAAGAACCTTCTCTAGCTATCTATGCTCTTCTTGTCTCGAATTCTTTTCATACTATATCACAAAATTGAACAAGTTTCTTTCGGACCCTCCGAGTGAGGAGCACTCGGAGCCATCGACCCAAAAGGGTTGACCTCCAAAACCTTCTTTATGCATTTCGGTCAGACCAACTCACTCAAACTCAGCCGAAACGAAAGCATTTAGATTGATCTAGGATTTCATCTCAGTGCTATCGATTAGACCAACTTGGCATCACCGATTTGTTGTAACTACACGCAGTTTCACATCTTGGTGCCACTGATTTGTTCCACTCAGTACCACCGACAGCACACAGGTATATATACTCAGTGCGACCAAATTTCTTCAAACGCTACGACCTCGCACCCCATTGCTGATGCCTCCCTGGTCTTCGGATCATTGCCTTCGTCTCCAACGCACCTTTGCCGCAGGACTCCATTGATACGTCCAAAATGCATCACTATTTTGTATCATAATTTATCCTTATTCATTGATATATTTCACGTTACGGTGATGTTCTTATGTTGTTTTGGTCTATTTTACACAGTTTACAAACTCTCCGATGCCGGAACAGCAGACGCAGGATTCAGCAGTAAAAAGTGGACGCTGAGTTGCTGAAGAAGAATACCTCCAAATTACCTAAAAATCGACGGGAGTTATTTTTCAGATGAATCACGAATACACGCAAAAGGGGAGCCAGAGGGGGGACACGGGGTGCCCAGGCGGCCTGCCGGCGCCCTCCCCCCCCCCCTGGCCGCGCCGGGGGGGGCGCCTGGAGCCCCTGGCCCACCTCCGGATGCCCCCTTTTGCGTATATATTCTCCATTCTCCGAAAACCCTAAAGAGAAGACTTTTTACGGAGTTCCGCCGCCTCTCCGAGGCGGAAACCTACAGAGAAGAAAAGGGCATCTCCGGTGGGCAGATTCCGCCGGGGAGATCACCTCCCGGAAGGGGAGATCGTCGCCATCGTCATCACCATCGTCACGGGCATCATCGAGATCATCATCAACATCATCCCCAACACCAGCACCGTCTCCATCTTCATCCAAATCTCATCTTACAATCGTAACTTGCGTTGTAACTCGTACTACCTATCCTCTTTACTCTATCGGTGTTGATTAGTGCCTTGTGGTGAATGCTATTGAGTTTTGTTGGAGAAATATTGTTATGTCCAGATTGTTTATCACCTATTTATCCCCACTGATTATGATATCCTTTATGTCTCGTGAGTAGTTACCTTAGTTCTTGAGGCCATGGGGAAAGTCTTGTTGTTAGTAGTCATATGTTGTTGAAGTAATATGTGTTGTTTGATACTTAAGTTGCGTTGTCATTCTACTAGTGGTGTTGTGTGAGTCGAACACCCAACACTTCGCCTTATTAAGGACCTAGGGGAATACATTGTGTATAAAGAATGCTTATGGTGGGTTGCCGGAGTGACAGAAACCTGAACCCCAGTTTGCACGCTTTTGCATAAGGGAATAATGGATCCTCGATCGTAATGCTATGGTTAGGCTTTTGCCTTAAATTATATCTTGTATTTGCGGATGCTTGCAAGGTGTTTAATCATAAGAGTGCACTCATCTTAGTCTAGAGAGTGTACTAGCATAGATCCACCCACTCAACACTTATCAACACATAACATAGTATCGATACGGAATATGGCGAAAGCACATGACTACCTCTCCCGTGTGTCCTCAAGAACGCTTTAGTCTTTATAAGTTCAGTTGCTAGGCCTCTCCTTTGCTAAGAAAGGATTGGGCCACTTGTTACTCTCAGTACCTTTTACATAACTTGCTTTTACTTACTTGTTGCTTATACCGAGAAAACCCCTAAAAGTTATCTTTCAGTGCTTGCAGTAATTTCTTGCTCAGAATCGCTTATCAATACCTTCTGCTCCTCGTTGGGTTCGACACTCTTACTTATCGAAAACGCTGCAATAGATCCCTTACGGTTGAGGGTCATCAAGTACCGTTTTCTGGCGCCGTTGCCGGGGAGCGTAGCGCTATTGGTAAAGTGAAACTGGTAAGGAAGTTTTTATAATTCTGTTTTTGTTTTTGCTATTGCTGCTCTTTGTCCTTATGGATAACCCTGTTATTGGAGCGTTGCTTGCGGGAAGATGCCCCACACCTGTGGTGGTTGATCCTCCCCCTACTGAAATTGTGCCTTATAAAATACCAGCTGGCATTATCGATTATGTTTTGACTAATCGTTATGCAGGAGACAGACATCCCGGTGAACACTTGCTATATCTGTCACGACTATGTTCATTATTTAAGCTTGCAGGTGTATCGAAGGAGTTTGTCATGAGGAAATTGTTTGCCGTATCACTTATAGATAAAGCTTCAGATTGGTATGGGCTTCTTGATAACTCACACTTGCTGGACTGGCAGGAGCTTATGTCTCTCTTTTATACTAAGTTTTATCCTCTTCATGAAATTCATCGAGACAGGAATTATATCTATAACTTTAGGTCTCGTGACGGAGAAAGCATTGCTCAAGCTTGGGGGAGATTGAAGTCCCTAATGCTCAAATGCCCTATTCATAAGCTTCCCAAGGAAATTATACTTACAAATTTTTATGCCAGGCTTTCTCGTCAGGATAAGGAGATGTTGGATGCCTCCTCTAGTGGGGTATTTCAGAAGAAGAGTGTTGAAGAAAGGTGGGATCTCATTGAAAGAATCCAGAGGAATACCGAAGATTGGGATATTGATAAAGGTATTGAACCCGCTATAAATTATGAACATGATTATATTGAGAGCTATGTGGAAACTGATTACTTTAATACTTTTTGCTCTAAGATTGGTCTTGATTCCCATCTAGTGATTGATTTGTGTAAGAATTTTGCCTCTCACGTTGATTCTTTTAAAAAGAAGAGAGACCAGCACCATGAACCTTTTAAAAAACCACCTATTGAAATTTATGTTGCTGACCCTATTTTGCCTGCAGTTATATATGAAAAGCCTCCTTTTCCCACGAGGATGAGGGAGCACTCTCTTGTGACACGCATAATAAATAAAAGTGAGAGAAGAGTTGATGAGCCAGAGGACCAGATCAAAGTCGATCCTCAAGTTGCATTGATTAAAGATCTTGCTACTAATGATGTTTTGGATTCCAATATAAGTTTTTGTGCTGTTTCCACTAACCTTGTCACAGCCAAGAATAAAGGCCCAATTTCAGGTACTCTAGTGGTATCTGTTAAAATAGTAGATCACAATTATTATGGGATATGCGATTTGGGATCAAGTGCAAGTGCTATCCCCTATTCACTTTATGAAGAAATCATCGGTGAGATTTCCCCTTGTGAACTTGAAGAAGTTGATGTTACTATTCATCTTGCAAATAGAACAACTATCTCTCCTATCGGAATTGTGAGGGACGTTGAAGTCCTATGTGGAAAGTTAAAATACCCTACCGACTTTCTAGTACTTGGTTCAGAGAGGGACAATTTTTGTCCAATTATTTTTGGTAGACCTTTTCTTAGAACTTGTGGAGCTATAATAGATTGCAAGAAAGGTAAAGTTTCTGTTGAATTCGATGGTGAGCCATATGAATTTAATTTTTCTAAGTTCTATAAGTAGCCTCGTGGTACTGATTTACCTAGTGATGATAAGATTATTGAAAGTATTGCCTCTATTGCTATTCCCCCTAATGATCCTTTGCAGCAATACATGGAGGACCACGAGAATGATTTTCATGTGCAGGAAAGAAATGAACTAGATGAAATATTCTTGAGGCAGCCCGCTATCCTGAAGCACAACCTTCCGGTTGAACCTTTGGGAATTTTATCAAAACCAAAAGAAGACCCGGTGTTCGATCTTAAACCTCTTCCCGATACGCTCAAGTATGCTTATTTAGATGAAAAGAAAGTATATCCTGTTATTATCAATTCTAACCTTTCAGGATATGAAGAGGAGCGATTATTGGAAGTACTTCGTAAACACCGAGGCGCAATTGGCTATACCCTTGATGACCTTAAGGGGATTAGTCCATCTATCTGTCAACATACTATCAACCTTGAGCCTGATGCTAAACCCGTTGTTGATCATCAATGACGGTTGAACCCAAAGATGATGGATGTCGTGAGAACTGAGATTCTCAAGCTTCTAGCCGCAGGTATTATCTACCCTATAGCTGATAGTAAGTGGGTAAGTCCGGTACATTGTGTTCCTAAGAAAGGAGGTACAACTGTGGTTCCTAATGATAAAAATGAACTAATACCTCAGAGAATTATTATTGGATATAGAATGTGTATTGATTACAGGAAGTTGAACAAGGCAACCAGGAAGGATCACTATCCGTTGCCGTTCATCGACCAAATGCTTGAAAGGTTATCCAAAAACACTCACTTTTGTTATCTCGATGGTTATTCTGGCTTCTCTCTAATTCATGTTAACACTGCCGATCAAGAGAAGACCACTTTTACTTGTCCCTTTGGTACTTATGCTTACAGGCGTATGCCTTTTGGTTTATGTAATGCCCCTGCTACTTTTCAAAGGTGTATGTTTGCTATTTTTCATGGTTTTTGCGGGGATATTATGGAAGTCTTCATGGATGATTTCTCCGTCTATGGAACTTCTTTTGACCATTGTCTTCACAACCTTAATAAAGTATTGCAGAGATGCGAGGAGACAAATTTGGTACTCAACTGGGAAAAGTGCCACTTTATGGTTAATGAAGGAATTGTTCTTGGTCACAAGATTTCCGAAAGGGGAATTGAAGTGGACAAGGCCAAGATCGAAGCTATTGAGAGGATGCCCTATCCAAGGGACATCAAAGGTATTCGCAGTTTTCTTGGTCATGCAGGTTTTTATAGAAGATTTATTAAAGACTTTTCTAAAACCTCGAGACCCCTAACTAATCTTCTCCAGAAGGATGTTCCTTTTGTATTTGATGAAAGTTGTAAGGAAGCTTTTGAAGTCCTTAAGCAAGGTCTAATAACTGCTCCTATAGTACAACCACCTGACTGGAATTTACCTTTTGAGATTATGTGTGATGCAAGTGATTTTGCTGTTGGAGCTGTTTTAGGACAAAGGGTTGATAAGAAATTGAATGTTATACATTATGCTAGTAAAACCCTTGATAGTGCTCAAAGAAACTATGCTACTACTGAGAAAGAATTCTTAGCTGTAGTTTTTGCTTGTGATAAGTTTAGGCAGTATATTGTTGATTCCAAAGTTATTATTCATACTGATCATGCTGCCATTAAGTATCTTATGACAAAGAAGGATGCCAAGCCAAGGCTTATCAGATGGGTACTCCTTCTTCAAGAATTTGATTTGCAGATTGTTGATAGGAAAGGGGAAGACAATCCGGTGGCGGACAATCTTTCAAGGATGGAAGATATACTGCACGACCCCATCCCAGTTAACGATAGTTTTCCAGACGAGCAACTTGCCGTTGTAAAAGTACAATCTCTTTCCGATCCTTGGTATGCAGATTATGCTAATTTTATTGTTGCAAAGTATTTGCCTCCAGGTCTAACATTTCAGCAAAGGAAGAAGTTCTTTCATGATTTGAGGCACTACTTTTGGGATGACCCACATCTTTTCAAAGAAGGTCCCGACGGGATCGTGAGAAGATGCATTCCGGAACATGAGCAGAAGGACATTCTCAGACGGTGTCATGATAGTCCCTATGGAGGACATCGTGTCGGTGAGAGGACTGCACATAAGGTTCTTCAATCAGGTTTTTATTGGCCTACTCTCTTTAAAGATGCTAGAAATTATGTTTTAGCCTGTGATAAATGTCAGAGAGTTGGTAACATTAGTAGAAGGAATGAGATGCCTATGAATTACTCACTAGTGATTGAACCTTTCGATTGTTGGGGTTTTGATTTTATGGGTCCTTTTCCTTCTTCGCACAAGTACACTCACATTTTAGTAACTGTTGATTATGTGACCAAGTGGGTAGAGGCAATCCCCACTGAAAGTGCTGATCACAAAACATCTTTGAAAATGCTTAAAGATGTAATTTTTCCTAGGTTTGGTGTACCAAGGTATCTCATGACCGATGGAGGATCACACTTCACGCATGGAGCTTTTAGAAAAGCTTTGGCCAAATACGATGTTAATCATAGAATTGCTTCACCATATCATCCTCAAACTAGTGGGCAAGTTGAGCTCACCAATAGAGAGATTAAGTTGATCTTGCAGAAAACAGTAAACAGAAATAGGAAGGATTGGTCAAACAAGTTAGGAGATGCTTTGTGGGCATATAGAACTGCTTACAAAAACCCCATGGGCATGTCCCCCTATAAGATGGTGTATGGCAAGGCTTGCCATTTGCCATTAGAGTTAGAGCACAAAGCTTTCTGGGATGTTAGAGAGCTTAACGCTGACCCAAAACTAGCTGGTGAGAAGCGTCTCATGAACTTGACTTCTCTAGATGAATGGAGAAGTGAAGCTTACGAGAGCGCTAAAATGTTGAAGGAAAAGGTAAAAAAGTGGCATGATAGGAAGATTCTGAAACGTGAATTTAATGTTAGTGATAAAGTTTTGTTGTTTAGATCCCGTTTCAGGTTTTCTCCAGGTAAACTACTTTCCAGGTGGGAAGGACCATTTCATATTGAAGAAGTTTATCGGTCTGGTGCAATTAAGATTAATAATTTCGAAGGCACCAAACCTCAAGTTGTGAATGGGTAAAGACTTAAACATTACATAGCAGGAGACCCTGTCGATGTTGATGTGAATGTAATATACACAACAACCCACGAAGAACATGTTGCAGCCCTGTTTCAGACGCCAGCAGAGGCAGAATAAAGAAAAGGTATGTAGTACGGTAAGGAAACATCGCGAACCGCCATAAAAGTTCTGTATTACAAGTTTTTGTAAAATTAGTAAAATTCCGAGTATATGTGGAGCCGGAGACGACCTCCAGGGAGTCCAGGCGCCCCCCTGGCGCCCCCCCCCCCTGGGCCGTGCCGGGAGGCCGCCTGGACACCCGGGAGCCCGTCTCCGACCCCGCTTTGGTTCGTTAACTTCCTTTATGTACATAAGTTTTTCCTATATATTTTCCCGGACTGTTCCGGCAACGTATCTTGCGATTTCGCGTGTTTTCTCTTCGATTTGTTTCTGCCAGGGAATCTTTCAGCTGAATTTAGGTGCCATGGCTTCTCCAAGTTCCCCCAAGGACGAGTTCGTCGTCAACGTCATCAACCCTTACCTCGCTGAGGTGAAGAAGCACCCTCAGGTTGTTCGGATGGAGGATGGTGTCCTTCATCAAGAAGATCTGAAGGGACCTATCAAGGAGGGGAGCATCCAGGCCAGGCTGGAAGAAGTGGAACAAGAAGTCTTTGAGTACAAGAATATGATCGAGCGTGGTGTCGAAGCTAACTTTGACATCACCAACGAGCTGAAGAACTACTTCCTGAAGGAGATGAAGGAGATGTGGAAAAGAATCGCCGCGTCTGAAGACAGAATTATAGAGCTCCAGGGGCAAATTAATGATCTACAAAACCAGAACTGTGAGTATGAACTAAGGTTTCTGCGCATAGGTTTGGGTGCTGAATGCAGGATTCAGGAGACGAGCTTCTCATATGAGACTGGAGAACCCCTTCCATGGAAGCGTTTCGCCAAGGACTACTTGATCAACGCCAACAAGGATGATGAGTAAAATCTCCTGGGGTAATGGCATTCCCTTGGCTTGTTCCAAGCTTGGGGGAGTGCCCGGTATCTTTATCTTTACCTTTTGTCATTTAGAGTCAAGTAGAGTCGTATCATGTCTAGGGAGGTTATTATATGAGATAGGTATGTGCATTGAGGTCTATCGCTCCTTCGGTGAAGAATTGTATCCGTGAGTGTGGAGTCGTCCATGATGGAATATTAATGAGAAGTTTATTGGTTCCTTTTGCTGCACTCAGTATTCTCTTCACGCAATCGACCTTATATGATGGTTCTTATGAGGAGTATTGACCTTATGTCAGGTATGGCTATGAAACTTTATTTAATCTCGGCAAACATAGCTTTGGTCATAACAACAAGCATGATTTTCTTAAAGTAGCAACATAGCCAAAACCTTTATGTTATTATGCTTGAAGTGTTATGTTGACAAGGAAGACAACTTGATGTGTTATGCTTATTTCAATGTTCATGCTTTATATTGCTTTGCATCTTAGTCATCATCAATTGTCTGTTCTCTCAAAACCTTTGCTAGCCTAACTCTGTACTAAGCGAAATTCTGCTTGTGCATCCATACCCTTAAGCCAATACCTTCCATATGAGTCCACCATACCTACCTATTCGTGGTATTCCACTACCACCTCCTAAAGTATATAATTTATGTGTTATCCTTAAATGTTCAAAATCTTTTGTTTTGTGCCTCTGTTTCAGCTCATGAGGAAGTAATAGCTAATTTATAGCCTTCTTGAGTCGGACAAGCTTCACCCCGGGATTGCATGTCTAATGTGCAAATCCATAATATGAGAAGGAACTGGCAAAGAGTGTGCCCGGCTTAAAAATAATAACAAACAAACCCTCCTTCACGCTTTGTTCATGAGAAATCAGAAAACTTTGGCAGTGATAAACAAGGAGAATAAGAGGATGTTATCATCCTCGTGCGGGAGCCGTTCCTCGAAACTTGTCCAGCTCAAAAAGCAATTGAGTTATCTATTAGCATTCGTTGACAAATCATGCACCCCTAAAAAAACTTGTTTTCATTCTGTTTGATTTGAGGATAGCACATGAGTTTTCCCTACTACCCTAGAGCAGGGCCTATCTTTTAATTTTAAGTCGAGTCAGTTATTCCTACTTCTTTCTATTTCTCAAAGAGAGCAGACGCTTGATGTTGATAAGGATTCATTCATATAATGCTGCATTAAGATTTGTTATATCATATCCTTGTTGACATTATCATTCGATAAGTAAGTTGTTTGTCATGCCCAGCTAAGGCAAATATCTTCCTTTGTGTTAACATTTTCACTTCTTGCCTATTAACATGTTATCTCAAAAAGCTTTAATTGATCTCACCAACATATAAGCAAAAGTTAAACCTATTTGTTGTTCTTTGACCAAAGGACATGTTTGCCATGATATAATAAGTTTCCCTAGCCCTACTTTCGAATATAAGTGTTATCACTCTTTCATAAGGGCCTTATGAGTTGAAGATTGTTGTTGAGGATATTTGAGTTAGTAAAGAAACTATGATGCTTCTTGTCCGTATTCTATTTATCGACACTTCACTCTCTAAACTTGTGGACAGGTTTACCGAGTTCATATTCGCTTGGGGACAAGCGAGGTCTAAGCTTGGGGGTGTTGATACGTCCAAAATGCATCACTATTTTGTATCATAATTTATCCTTATTCATTGATATATTTCACGTTACGGTGATGTTCTTATGTTGTTTTGGTCTATTTTACACAGTTTGCAAACTCTCCAATGCCGGAACAGCAGACGCAGGATTCAGCAGTAAAAAGTGGATGCTGAGTTGCTGAAGAAGAATACCTCCAAAATACCTGAAAATCGACGGGAGTTATTTTTCAGATGAATCACGAAGACACGCAAAAGGGGAGCCAGAGGGGGGCCACGGGGTGCCCAGGCGGCCTGCTGGCGCCCCCCCTGGCCGCGCCGGGGGGGGCGCCTGGAGCCCCTGGCCCACCTCCGGATGCCCCCTTTTGCATATATATTCTCCGTTCTCCGAAAACCCTAAAGAGAAGACTTTTTACGGAGTTCCGCCGCCGCTCCGAGGTGGAAACCTACAGAGAAGAAAAGGGCATCTCCGGCGGGCAGATTCCGCCGGGGAGATCACCTCCCGGAAGGGGAGATCGTCGCCATCGTCACGGGCATCATCGAGATCATCATCAACATCATCCCCAACACCAGCACCATCTCCATCTTCATCCAAATCTCATCTTACAATCGTAACTTGCGTTGTAACTCGTACTACCTATCATCTTTACTCTATCGGTGTTGATTATTGCCTTGTGGTGAATGCTATTGAGTTTTGTTGGAGAAATATTGTTATGTCCAGATTGTTTATCACCTATTTATCCCCACTGATTATGATCTCCTTTATGTCTCGTGAGTAGTTACCTTAGTACTTGAGGCCATGGGGAAAGTCTTGTTGTTAGTAGTCATATGATGTTGAAGTAATATGTGTTGTTTGATACTTAAGTTGCGTTGTCATTCTACTAGTGGTGTTGTGTGAGTCGAACACCCAACACTTTGCCTTATTAAGGACCTAGGGGAATACATTGTGTATAAAGAATGCTTATGGTGGGTTGCCGGAGTGACAGAAACCTGAACCCCAGTTCGCACGCTTTTGCATAAGGGAATAATGGATCCTCGATCGTAATGATATGGTTAGGCTTTTGCCTTAAATTCTATCTTGTATTTGCGGATGCTTGCAAGGTGTTTAATCATAAGAGTGCACTCATCTTAGTCTAGAGAGTGTACTAGCATAGATCCACCCACTCAACACTTATCAACACATAACATAGTATCGATACGGAATATGGCGAAAGCACATGACTACCTCTCCCGTGTGTCCTCAAGAACGCTTTAGTCTTTATAAGTTCAGTTGCTAGGCCTCTCCTTTGCTAAGAAAGGATTGGGCCACTTGTTACTCTCAGTACCTTTTACATAACTTGCTTTTACTTACTTGTTGCTTATACCGAGAAAACCCCTAAAAGTTATCTTTCAGTGCTTGCAGTAATTTCTTGCTCAGAATCGCTTATCAATACCTTCTGCTCCTCGTTGGGTTCGACACTCTTACTGATCGAAAACACTGCAATAGATCCCTTACGGTTGAGGGTCATCATCCATCACCGTCAACGGTAATCTGCCCCACCGTTGCTGCCGTAGATGATCTCCACCAAGTTAGGGTGGGATTCGATCTCCTTGTGATTCTTTATTTTTGATTCAATGCACAAGGATTTTGCCATGTATCTTGCCACGAATGAGATTCTACTTTCCACCAAATTAGTTCCTTAGAATGGATTCGGGCAAAAAAATAGGTTTAGGTTTCCACCGAACGTATATCGGACCGACCAAATAGGAATTTTCGGTCCCGCCGATTTGGCTTTGGCCATTGCACTAGTACACCTCGGTTCCACCGAAATGTGCTATTCGATGAGACCGGGAGTAAAGTTTAAGTGAAACCCTAACAACTTGGGCACACCAAACCACATCTCCGTGCAACTGAAATGGAGTGTTTTGGTTTTGTGACTGCTTCGGTATCACCGAAATGACCAACTCGGTAGCGCCGAAATGCATTCTGTGAAAACCTATAACTAAGATTTGAACTCAATTTTTGAAAAATCATCTGCTTTTGTGATACTCATATACTCTGCCCATACCTATCTATTCACAGGATCAGTTTGCAAGATGTCTAGTGCAAGTGACAGCCAGAATGAGTCAGAGCAGAATGTTGATCTCAGTGTAGGATCAAGCCCTGCAGAGAGCTATGATGAAGGTAGCAGGAGCACTCCTGGCAATTTGCCTAAAGCTGCCATGAGGAGGAGGAAGAACAAGGTTGTAATGCCCAGGATGGGACTATATCTCCTACGTGTCGAGGCACGACTTAAAGATATAAGCCCTTTCTGGAATGATCGCAAGTTTGGTACCTTTGCACATCTCATGTAAAAATAGGGATGGAAAACTGAAAAGATAGTTGTCTTACACTCGCCACGTCACACAAATTCATTACATGTTCAAACATCATTCAATAAACATCACAGCCCATCTAAGGGTAAAATCCAAATGACAAGATACCAAACATAACATTAAACCACAAGTCTGAATCGAATCCTCGTAGAAGCTCTACTGATCAACCGGATAGTTCACGTAGTAACGGCTACGCTCCTCGTCGTACTCCCAGTCTAGCTCAGTGCCATCGCCTGTATAGCTCACCATCGTACCTGCATCTGGTGTGGTGAAGTAACTGTGAGCCACAAAGGACTCAGCAATCCCGTTCCCGGGTAACATGACTATTCAAGCCTTGGGTGTGGAACAAGGCTGAAGAAAGAATAAGAGTCTGCAGCAGCACTAGCCTAGCTTATGTAATAGAGAGCGAGAAGAGAAGGTGCCTCGGTCGAGAGATGATCACGAAGTGATCCTAGCTAGCAATTCAAACATAACCCCACCGTGTTCACTTCCCGAATCCCTTTTGGAAAATGACCGTCACGGTACACACGCTGGTAGTGTATTGGAACATGGTGTCAAGTTTTCTACAACCGGATATTAACAAGCTCCCATCTGCCACATAACCGCGGGCACGGCTTTCGAAAGTTCATAACCCTGCAGGGGTGTTCCAACTTGGCCCATGACAAGCCCACGATCCGCGGAGTCGCAACTCCAAGGTGGGAAGGCCCGAGTATTCTCGGAATCCCGTGCTCAAGATACTCCGACTAAGGTAAGGCTAATCCAGCAAATCCTCCCGGCGTGCCGACACCCTGATAGTAGCCGCGCGTATCTAGTCTCAGGCCACGACTGGATGGGTGATCCTACAGGGAAAACCAATCCTCGAGTTTCCTCGTGGTGGCCCCGCATAACCCCCAGTTTGGACCAACACTCATGAGGAGCACTGGCCCGGGTTGTTGATTAAGAACTCGGGTTTGCAAGACCCTATGCAAGTTTTATTAGTTATTAGGCGAATAGTACCAATGTTGGGACTTGCTGGAAAAGACTTAGCACTTAGCGGTTTATCGAGGGGGTCCCATAACCCCAACCGTGTGAGGAACGCATAATCAAGGAATATAACACCGGTTTATAAGGTTCCTAGCGGCATGATGTCGGGGGAAACTGTCCACCACGAGCACCTATGGGACCGGAGCCCCTTGTACGTTGCGGTAAGGGAGCGGAGGGAGCACGAAGAGCGGATCGAGGAGCGCACGCGGGCAGTTTACCCAGGTTCGGGCCGCGCGGACGCGTAAAACCCTACTCCTGCTTAGATTGTATTGAGTTCTTGGGCTCGGGAGCTTGAAGAACTAGCTACACCGAGCAAGAGAGCTGTCTAGGTTCCGAACCCTTTCTACGTTGTGCATGGGCCTCCTTTTATAGCTCAAGGGGTCACCGACAGGTGTCAACGTAGAGGAGGGTAGAAATGTAACTTTGGTGGTAGTTGTAACAGTGCGGGAACAGTGCATGAATAGTGGATGAACAGTGGTCTTCACCTAACCTTGACAGTGGGGGACAAGGGCATTAAATGCCCGTCACCGTCGACCCCAAAAGCGCCCGTCCATGCGTCTCCGTTCGCCACGGCGGTAGCCTCGTCACCGTGGCGTGCCACCGTGTCCCCCAGGCTGCACAGCCATCCGCCACGCGTCCCTGGAAGGGCCCCAGGGTGACGTGTGGGCCGATGAGCTGGAGCGCGGGCACACAGCGCAGGCTTTCCCCGGCAAGCACCTTGCCGGGGTCTTGATCTTGCCGGGCCCGGGAGCTTGTCGCTCCTCGGGTCCTGCCGGGGCGCAGGGTGCGCCGAGGCATGTCTTCTAAAATGCAGTCTTCTGGTCTTCCTGGCAAGCTCCTCTTGCCAGGGTCTTGTGTAAATGTGATAACCTTGAGCCTGGGACGGCCTTCCCGGCAAGCTCCACTTGCCGGGGCCTTGATCTTCTGTCTTGTATACTTTGTTTTTGAATGGCTTTATAGGGACCAGAAAGGTTTCCGGCGAGCACGTGGTAAACCCTGCCGCGGGAAGCTGCTACTGCCCGTGCACAAGTTGGGGTACTAAGGTACCCCTATCTTAGTACACCGACAGGAGCCCCCAGGCCTGGGCCACACACGGTGCCGAGCGCTGTTGGGCCAGGCCCAAAACAGTGCACGGGCTCGTGCGGCCCACAGCACTCCGAATCCCCTTCCGGATCCGCCGCGCCCCTCCCTAACGGCACGCGTTGATTGCGGCGTCGTGGGAGAGATCGTGGCCTTGTTCTTTAATGGGAAATGCGGAGCGTCCCCCACTTCCCCCTTAAAAGCAGAGGAAGCAGGGGCAGTTTCCCTCCTTCGTCTTCATTGCGCCTTCATCCTCCAGAAAACCTCCGCTGCTCTTTGCCTCCACCCCTCCTCCGCCGTCCTCCGCATCCGCGGCGTCGTCGAGCTCCTCGCCCCTTCCCTCGCCGCCTCCGCCATGGCTCCGAAGAGCGAGAAGGCGAAAGCGGAGAAGACCAAGAAGGAGAAGTCCGAGCAGGCGGCGAAGCTTGCCGCCCTGCGGAAGAGGAATGTGGTCTTCGCGCCGCGGCTCAGCGCGAGGGAGCTGTGGAACAAGTACTACCTCTTCTGGTCCGGGGAGACCAAAGCTCATCCCCGCACCAGAACCTACCCCGCCGTCGCCAGAGATCTGTTTCCCGGCGGGTATTTCTTCTTTGTTGTCTTCTTCCATTGTGGATTGTGCCCTCCGTACTCGGAGTTTTTCTGTGACATTATGAACACATACGGCCTCCACCTCTTAGACTTTACCCCCAACGCCATCCTTACGATGGCGGTTTTCGCACATCTGTGCGAAAACTATGTGGGGATCCATCCAAACGTAGCGCTCTTTCGCCATTTCTTTATGCCTAGAGTAGAGGCTGGCGCTCCCCTCTCCGGCGGTATCTCCTGGATCTTCCGGTTGAATAAGAAGGACTCATATCTGAAAGGAGAACTCCGCGGCAAGTGGGAAGAATGGCGCGCAGATTGGTGCTGGGTAGTGGAGGATAGGCCGTAGCCCTTCACTGCGCCGCGCACAACAGCCATAGTGCGCGGCAGAGACTGGAGCGAATTGGCCCCGGAGGACGGCAAGCTCAATATTGCCCTCATCAGGATACTTCGCCTCCGGGTAGCCAAATTGACCATCGGAGAGGTAGGGGCAGATTTCCTCCGCCGCCGCATTGCCCCTTTACAAGAAAGGAAAAGGCCAGCATGGGAATTTGGCAATGCGGCGGATATTATGAGGCTGCGCCCAGGATTGAACTTCAACTTCACGGCTTTGGAGCTGAAGCGGATGGTCCGGGAGCTCTTCAAGCATGACCCGGCCCACCCAGAGTGGTTTAGATCTCCCCGGGGAGTGGTGCCGCTGTGCAACAGCACTGCCCGGGACTCCTTGTGCGCAATGATGCCCGCGTGTGACTCCCACGGCGTCGACCCCACCTGGATAGAGCCTCCGCCGGACGCGATACTGAGCTTCTTCGACAACTTGGTCGAGGTGCCGAAGAACACCGAGGAGAACAAGGGTCTCACCCGGGCCACCACGGAGCGAGATATAGCCTATATTGCTTCTCGGATGGAAGAGGCCGCCGCAGCTGCGGCGGCGGGAGATTTTGGATACACCTTGGATGAGGCGCAGGCCGCGGATGAGGCGTGCCAAGCAGAGGAGGCAGAGATCCGCAGGCTGCTCAAGCTTCCGCCCGACGAGCTTGCCGGGGTTCCTTCCCTGAGGCATGCCGGGATTCCCGGGATTGTGAGCGAGGCCGCCGCAGGAGGCGAGGTTGCTGGAGGGAGCAGAGGTGCCGGAGGGAGCGGAGCCGCCGGAGGGAGCGGAGCCGCCGGAGGGAGCGGGGCCTCAGGTCATGATGCTGGACCCAACGGGCCTGCCGGGGAGGAGGAGGAGGACGCCGAGGCCGATGAAGACACTGGCGGATCTCTAGGACTTGATGACGACGCCTCCTCGTCCTCAGAGAACTCCCCGCCTCCGGCAAGTCCTAAGCAAGCACCGCTGAAGCGCCTCCGCAAGGCGGCTACAGCAACGAGGACGCAGGCGCCACGACAGCAGCCTACTCGCCGGGCGACGCGCGCCACCAGGGCGAGCCAAACCGCGATGGGGGCGCCCTGCGCACCAGCGCCAAGCGGAGGAGGATCCTCCCGGAGCGAAGCGGCCGCTCCGCCTGCTCCTCGGGCCTCAGCGCCAACGGAGGATGGGTCTTCGCAGCCCCCAGCCCCGGAGACCGCCAAGCGCCCGAGGGAGCCTTCTCCTCCTGCTCCTCGCACGGGAGCAACTCAGGTGGAGTTCGATTTCTCCGCCCTCAGCTCCGACGACGACGAGGAAGAGGAGTAAGTATTTGTAATTTGTAACTTCTTCGATTCTGTCTTGATTCTTTCTTTGATGATTCTGATCTTGTCCTTGCTTTGCTTGTAGGATCTTGACCCAGCGGCTGGCGAAGAGGGCCAAGATCCCCGTGGTTAAGGTCGAGGACGACTCGCCCGTCGCGGCGACAGGGGATGCACCGGCGACGAACTTGCCGGATCAACCCGCTGCTCCGAGGAGCAGCCCCCAGCGTAAGTCTGGGTTTTGGATTTTTTTGTTCGTCGGGCGCGCTTGAGGTTTCAGCTTGTACTAACATCTTGTCGTCTTGTTGGTCTTGTGCAGAAATGGAGCTGCAGCCGCAGGAGCGCCCGGAGACTACTCCCGACGAGCCGCAGGTTCCACCCTCCCCGCCAAGGGCGAGCTCCCCGGCGAGGGAGAGCGCTCCGCCAAGGACGGGCACCCCGCCGAGGGCGGGCACCCCGCCAAGGGCGAGCAGCCCGACAAGGGTGGCCACCCCGCCAAGGGAGGGCGCGGGCGGCCCTCCGCCAGCAGGGGCCACCGCTCCACCGCCAAGGGAGGACTCCCCGGCGAGGGAGCCTGCCGTCGAAGAAGTCCGCGAAGGTGAGTCTTGTAGCTTCTTCTTCTTGGACTTGTCTTTTTGGATATTTGCTTGATCTTTTCTTTTCTTTTTCTTCTGCTAGATCCTCCTGCGCCGGAGCGGATGGAGACTGAGGCCGCCGGCGAGGAGGGCGCGCAAGGCGACGATGGCAACGCCACTGCCACTGAGGGCACGGCTGGAGCCGACGAGCCCGCTGCTGAGGAGACCGCCCCGGCCGCAGACGCCGTGGCTGGGGAGGGGGACGGCGACCACACTGCTGGCCCGGAGGCAGCAGGAGCGTCAAGCGCTGCACCGGTCGCCGATCCCTCCGCCGCCAAGGAGCAGCCAGGCGTTTATCTTGAGGCCCCCAATGGGGTCTTCATACAAGTCCCGTGGGGGTCTTCGTCGCGAGCCCCCGTGGAGGGAGAGACCTTTGATGGAGAGGTCCTCGCCTCCGCGGGGTTGAAGATTGTTGAAGCGCCTGGCGGGAGCGACGAGCCCGAAGAGGAGAAGCTTCTTCGCCAGCTCCTGGCCCTTTACCGGGCCAGGCAGGCGAAACTGGAGTCCCGGGAAGCCCTCACCTCCAAGGCTGGAGCAGACTTGGAGAAGCGCGCCGCAGAGCTCCGCGCCGCCAACCAAGCGGCCCTCCGCGACTTGGCGAAGGAGCGTGAAAGGCTTGCCGGAGAGCAGCAAGAGTTCCTCCTGGAGAAGGCTGAGGCCGAGGAGCAGCAGCGACTGGTTGGTGAAGAGCTGTCCCGGCGAGAAGGAGCGCTCAACTAGCGGAAGGTCGACCTCGACGCCCATGAGGACGACCTCACCGCCCGGGAGCAGGCCCTTGGCGGGGCCCTAAAGGAGGCGAAAGCTGCCGCCGCCACCGCGGAAACCGCCAAGAAGGATCTTGAGGTCAAGCTGGCGCAGCTGGAGCAGTATCTGAAGGCGAGTGCGGACAGAATCACCGCGCTCAACGTGGAGCGGGAAAAAGACGCCCATACCAACTCTGACCTTCAGGTACGTCTCTCCAAGAAGGGCGACGAGCTCAAAGCCGCCAAGGATTCAATTGCTGACTTGGAGTTGAAGGTCTCCACCTTGACTGATTCACTTGACGCTGCCCCGGACCGCGAAACGAAGCTGAAGGACGAGCTCCGCAAGGAACGAGGCCTAGTGGAGAGCGCCGCCACTTCAGCGAACAACTTCAGCCGGGCTGTGGAGCAGTGGACCGATGATCTGGTGGCCTCTGCCGCTAATATTGACAAGGAGCTGATGGCGTTGAGGGTGGAGCATCTTGTGTACTCTCCGAACCAGAATCTCCCCCACAGCGCCAAGTTAAGTCTTTTCTTCAGGGGAATCGCGCCGGCGCTTGCACGGCTGCAGGAGAAGCTCCCCGCGCAGCTGGCCGAGGAGTCGCGTCAGCTCTGCGCGGGTACCTTGGAGCGCGTCTTGACAAAGATAGTCTACCGCAACCCTGGCATCAATCTTGTCAATGTCCTCCGCAGCTTGCCGGCCGATGCAGATCTGGAGGCGCTGAAGGCGCAGGTCGCCCACATCGTCGCCAAGGTGAACAAGATCTCCAGGCGTGAAGGCGACCGCGTAGATTAGGCCTCTTTCTTTCTATTTCCTTTGCTGCTGCAAAGTGTGCCATGAACATGAATCTATTAGTCATTGCGACAAGTTATCTCTGTAATATATTATCTTATTTTGATCAGTCAATGCAGTGTTATCTCCCTTGCTTTGGTCCTTTACTTTGTATGCTTTTTACCCTACGCTTTTAGGAAACTTGCCGGTAAGGGGCTCTTGCCGCGAGCGCTGAGTGCTGGACTCTGAGCAGCCTGCTGGCAAAGGCCTTACCGGCAAGTAACCTTGCCGCAGCTGGTCGCAACGCACTTAGCTTGCTGAGCGAACTCGAAAACGAAGCAAGGGCGCGACACTTGTCGCAGCTCACTTAAGTCGTTGAGCGTACTCGAAAACAAAGTAAGGGTGCGGCTAGCCACGGGTAGGTTCCTCCGCGCACAGGTTTACCATACAAAGTGTGGTTTGTTCAAGGAAGATAACTAAAATTTAAAAATTTGAACTGCTCAAATTCTGGTAACTTAGCTTTCATAATCTGTTCGTTCTCCGGCAAGCTTCTCTTTCTTGAACAGCACTTGGTTTATCCTCCACCTCCTTCCCCCCCCCCCCCCCCCCCCCCGGCAAACTTGTGCGCGAGGAACATTCCTTCTGCTTGAGAGGGAAAGAAAAAGAAGAGGGAAAACAAGTATAGGGCCTTTCGGCGTGCTAATGCTTACCGGGTATGTGTGTTGCACAAGATGCCAAACAATGCATGCAAATAACGAAGAAAAGCATGGAAATGGCAAATAGTGCGAAACACAAAAGCTTTACTGATGCACGGGATCTGCGCCCGGCTTTGTACATAGGTTTACATGCAACAGCGGCAAGACTCGTACAAAAGGTGGTTGCCGGAGCGGATCACGGCAACCGCGCCTTATGGGTGAAACTTGCGAAGATGCTCTATGTTCCAGGAATTGCTCACCGGTAAGCCTTCTTCGGTCTCAAGGCGGACAGCGCCGGGCCTTGTGACTTGTCTCACCCGATAAGGGCCTTCCCACTTCGGCGTCAACTTGTTGGAATTCTTCGCGGACTGAACACGCCGAAGAACAAGGTCGCCTTCCTCGAGACTCCTGGCTTTAACCTTGCGGCTATGATAGCGGCGCAAGGCTTGCTGGTATCGAGCAGCTCGTACAGCAGCCTGGAGACGTTCCTCCTCGAGGAGCAATGCATCGTCTTGTCGCAGTTGCTCTTGCTCGAGCTCATCATAAGCGAGCACTCGAGGAGATCCGTATACGAGTTCCGTGGGGAGAACTGCCTCTGCTCCATAGACAAGAGCAAAGGGTGTCTGCCCGGTGGCTCGACTTGGTGTCGTCCTGATTGACCAAAGAGCCGCCGGTAACTCCTCTATCCAGTTTCTTCCGCACTTGTGCAGCCTGTCGAAGGTTCTTGTCTTGAGTCCGCGCAGCACTTCAGCATTTGCCCTCTCTGCTTGACCATTGCTCCTCGGGTGAGCAACGGAAGCGAAGCAGACCTTGGCGCCAAGGTCTTGGACGTACTGCATGAAGGTGCGACTAGTAAATTGTGTACCGTTGTCGGTGATGATCCTGTTAGGGATTCCGAAACGGCAAACAATTTACCTGAAGAACCTGACTGCAGACTGTGCTCTTACCTTTCTCACTGGTTCCACTTCTGGCCACTTTGTGAACTTGTCGACTGCAACGTACAAGTACTCAAAGCCCCCGACAGCACGGGGGAAAGGGTTGAGGATATCGAGCCCCCAGACCGAGAAGGGCCAGGACAAAGGGATCGTCTGGAGAGCTTGAGCTGGCTGATGAATTTGCTTAGCATGGAACTGGCACGCTTCACACTTGGTTACTAGTGTAGTTGCATCTTGGAGGGCTTCTTGCCAAAAGAACCCTTGCCGGAATGCCTTCCCGGCAAGTGCCCTTGCACCAATGTGGTGGCCACATATGCCTCCATGTATTTCTGCCAACAGCTTCTGTCCATCTTCTCTGGAAATGCACTTCAACCTGACACCATTGAGTCTTCTTCTGTACAGTTCGTTGTCGACGAACTGATACATACTTGACTGCCTGGTTATCTTCTCTATCTCTTCTGGGTCGTCGGGAAGTTCTCCAGTTTGCAGAAAACGGACGATCTGCTGTGCCCATGCTGGAGCCCGAGGCTCAACAGCAAGGACTAAAGGCATGAGGGCCGCTGCGGGAACCTCAGCTTCTACGGCAAGAACCTCTGGCTCTGCCGGAGCTGATGATTCACCGGCAAGCCTGCCGGGGCAAGGCTTGTCGGGAACGCTTGCTTCAACTGTACAGACCCTTGGATCCGCAGGAGCAAGCTGTTCCTTAGCGTTCTGGTTGTTGATCTTGGGGACCTTGGCGGCGGCTTCGGGAAGATCCGCCGGCAAGTAGTCGCCGGAGGCCAACTTTCTCTTCTTGTTCTGCCCAACTGATGGTGTGACGGATGGCTGAGTTAGCTTGAGCAGGAAGGTCCCTGGTTCCACAGGTAACTTCATTGCAGCACACTTTGAGAGGCCATCTGTAATATCGTTTTGAGATCTTGGGACATGCTCCATTTGCAGACCTTCAAAGTGCTCTTCAAGCTTCCTCACTTCATCAACATAAGCTTCCATCAAAGGGCTCTGGTAACTCTTGTTTACTTGTCGGACCACCAACTATGAATCTCCCCGCACAATCAACTTCTTGATCCCAAGCTCGGCTGCAATCCTGAGGCCGGCAAGCAAGCCTTCATACTCAGCAGTATTGTTTTTCACTTGTTCCTTGGGAAAGTGCATCTGGATAACATACTTGAGGTGCTCTCCGGTGGGCGCTATGAGTACCACGCCGGCACCGGCGCCTTGCAGCGAGAAAGCACCATCGAAGTACATTACCCATTCGCTTGTCGCTTCTTGTACGGGGACGCTTGTCTCTGGAACTTCTTCATCCGGCGTTGGGGTCCATTCAGCTATGAATTCTGCCAAAGCTCTGCTCTGTATGGTTGAAGTACTTTCAAACTTGAGACCAAAGCTTGACAATTCCAGCGCCCACTCGACGATCCTGCCTGTTGCTTCTGGATTCTGCAATATCCTCTTCAACGGAAAGCGAGTGACCACTGTTACTCGTGTGCTTGGAAGTAATGGCGCAGCTTTCTCGAGGCCATGAGGAGGCCGAAAAGCAACTTCTGCACTCCAGAGTATCTTGATCTAGCCCCCTGCAAGAGGGAACTTACAAAATACACTGGGCGCTGCACCATCTTTCTTCGCACTTCTCCTTGCTCCTGCGTAGAGTTGTCCTTGTCGGGGCCAGAGCTTGTCGGGGAAGCCCCCTGCTTGTCGCTGGATTCGCTTGCCGGTGGTGTAGATTCCTCATCTGCCTCCCTCTCCGCTACCAACGCAGCACTAACCACTTGATTGGTTGCTGCCAAGTACAGCAGCAACTTCTCTTGTGGTCTAGGTGCGACAAGTATTGGAGTGGAGGATAGGTATTCTTTCAAGTCTTGCAGCGCCGCCTCCGCTTCCGGAGTCCATTTCATAGGACCTGCATTCTTCAAAATTTTGAAGAAAGGCAGGGCGCGTTCTGCAGACTTTGAAATGAACCTACTGAGGGCAGCCACACAACCTGCAAGTCTCCTCACGTCCTTGACGCGCTTCGGGGCTTCGATCTGCTCGATGGCTTTTATCTTGTCGGGATTGGCTTCAATCCCCCTCTGGGACACGAAGAACCCGAGAAGCTTGCCGGAGGGGACTCCGAAGACGCACTTCTCGGGGTTCAACTTGAGCTGGATCTTGCGCAGATTTGCAAATGTCTCTTCTAAGTCTTGGATCAGGGTATCTTTGCTCTTGCTTTTGACCACTATGTCATCCATGTAAGCTTCTACATTTCTGTGGATCTGTGGCTCAAAAGCAGTGTGCACCACCCTTGCAAATGTTGAGCCTGCATTCTTCAATCCAAAGGGCATGCGTATGAAACAATACGTGCCGCATGGAGTAATGAATGCAGTCTTCTCTTCATCTTCCTTGGCCATGAATATCTGGTGGTAGCCTGAGTATGCATCAAGGAAGGAAAGCAGCTCACATCCAGCGGTGGAGTCAACAATCTGGTCAATGCGCGGCAAGGGAAATGGATCCTTGGGACATGCTTTATTCACATCAGTGAAGTCTATACACAGTCTCCACTTCCCGTTGGCCTTACGCACGACAACTGGATTTGCTAACCACGTGGGATGGATCACGCCTCTGACCAGGCCTGCTGCTTCCAACTTCTTGATTTCTTCGGCGATGAATTCTTGGCGCTCCACGGCTTGCTTCCTGACCTTCTGCTTAACGGGCCGCGCATGAGGACAAACAGCAAGCTTGTGCTCAATTACCTTCCTGGGAACGCCGGGGATGTCAGATGGTTGCCATGCAAACACATCGACATTCACCCGCAGGAAGGCAACGAGCGCGCTTTCCTATTTGTTGTCAAGTGTAGCACTGATGGTGAAGGTACCACCAGTGCCGTCCTCCTTGGCGGACACCTTCTTGGTTGCCGGTGGAGCGGCCATCCCCTTCTTGCACTTGCCGGTGGAGCTCGATGGAACGTCCTCGACGGCAGCGCAACACTCCGAAGAGGTGCGTTTGCCGGAGTGGGCTCCAGAGCTCTTGCCGGACTTGGTCTTGGTCTTCCCCCCGGGAGCTTCAGCGGCAAGTGCGTTGTTCTCCGCCGCGGCTGCTGCATCCCGGTATATCTTGTCGGCGCAGATAAGCGCGTCCTTCTTGTCGCCAGGGACAGAGATGACGCTTATCGGCCCCGGCATCTTAAGTACATTGTAGGCGTAGTGGGAAGCTGCCATGAACTTGGCGAGGGCAGGACGTCCAAGTATCCCATTGTATGGCAATGGGATATCGGCCACATCGAAGGTTATCCTTTCCGTCCTGAAGTTGAGCTCCCCGCCAAAGGTCACTGGCAGAGTAATCTTCCCCTTCGGCTTGCTCCTCCCCGGGTTTATTCCTTGGAACGAACCGGTTTCTTCGAGCTCGCCGTCTGGGATCTGGAGTTTCTTGATCACAGCCGAGGAGATCAAGTTCAGGCCGGCCCCGCCGTCAACCAACATTTTGGTGACCTTGAGGTTGCGGATGGTTGGTGAGACCAACATCGACAAGCACCCGACCGCAGTGGTGCGGTCAGGGTGATCCTCAAGATAAAAAATGATGGGCGTGCTGGACCACTTCAGCAGCCTGCGTGACTCAACGGGTGGCTCTGCTGCGTTTACTTCCCGCACCCACTGCTTGAGCTGGCGGTGGGAAGCGTGCAGAGAGGCGCCTCCGTCGACACACAGAACTTCTGTGGCCTTCTGGAACTCCTGCTCGCTGTTATCTCCTTCCTCCATGTCGTCGTCGTCGTCTTCTTCTTCATCCTTGTCGCGGCCTCGGGGAGGTCGATCACCTTGCCGCTGCTTGGCCTTGCCGCGGCGTCCTCCCCGGCCGTTGAATGGCCGCTTCTTGCTTGGCTCTCCTCCGCCACCTTGGGCCTTCTCCTTGTCGCGACGCTCGTATTCAGCCTTTTGCTGTTCTACGAGGTACTCGACTCGCTTGCAGTTCGAAAGGTCGTGGCCTTTGGTGCGGTGGATCTTGCAATATTGCTTGTCGGAGCCGTCCTGCTTGTCGGCTGCCGCCACAGAGGCAGGCTCCTTGCCGGAGCCGCCAGCCTGTGCCTTCTTGGCGGGAGCCTCCTTGCCGGACTGCTCGACGACTAGCACTTCCTTGCTCTTCTTCTTTCTATTGTTCCATCGCCGGCTCTTCTTTGCCGGGGCGGCATCCTCGCTGTCGCTTCCTCCTGCGCTAGCATCCTCCCCGGGGAGTCTCCTCCCCTCTTCGGCGCGCGCGCACTTGTCAGCCAGAGCGTAGAGCTCGCTGACATCCCGTATCTTGGTCATGGCCATCTCTTCCCGCATGCGACGGTTACGCACGTTCTGGTGGAACGCGCTGATAACCGCGGCGGGGTGGACGTCGGGAATATTGTGCTGCACGCGGCTGAATCGTTGAATGTACTTGCGCAGGGGTTCTCCTTCCTTCTGGGCCAAGATGTGGAGATCACTCTCCTGGCCGTGGGGTTTGTGGCCGCCCGTGAAGGCGCCAACAAACTGGTGGCACAAATCTGCCCACGAAGAAATGGAGCCTTCCGGCAAGTGCATAAGCCAAGAACGGACGTTTGGCTTAAGCACCAGCGGGAAGTAGTTGGCTAATATCTTCTCGTCGCGTCCCCCGGCAGCCTGCACCGCGATGGTGTAGATGCTGAGGAACTCCGAGGGGTGCGTCTTGCCGTCGTACTTCTCGGGTACGTCGGGCTTGAAGTTTTTCATGCTGGGCCACTGGACGCGCCGCAGCTCATGGGTGAACGCAGGGCAACCTGCCGCGTACGGCAAGTCGCCTGGCTCACCGGGCGCGTGCGTGTCGACAGCGGTCCCAGCACGCTGATCCGATTGTCGCCGGGCTTCTCGTCGGTGCTCGATTGTCGTCCGAGCATCTTCTTGTCGCCGATCGTCGAGGACTTGGGCTGGTCCCGACGAGCCCGCGGATCCGACGACGCCGTGGAGTCATCGTCGACGTTAATCCGGCGGGGAGGCGTCTTCTGCTTCCGCGGCGGGGAGTGCACGATGGTTGCACCCCCGGCGGTCTTGTCGCCGTCGGCCTTCGCCTGGTCGACTTGCCGTGGCCGCGAGGTCGCCGGCTGCTGCGGCGTGTCGTTGTTGGCGAAGGCGATGAGGCTTTGGATCGTCGCCCTCCAGTCTTCGGCCTTGTCTGCCGCTGGAGGGAAGTCGAGGAGCAGTTGCGCTCTTGCGAGAGCTTCTGCTGGAGAGGAGGGGAGCGGCGGCGAGCGGTGCGAGGAGCGAGATATGCTCGGACTTCTAGCAGGGTTAGAAGGAGCAGTTTCTCGCCCCGGCGACCGCGCCTTGCTCGTGCCAGGACAGTGGCCTTGAGCATCCCGCGATCCTCCGGTTTTCCCTTGGCCCAGCAAGCGGATGGTACCTCCTGTACCACGGCGCTGCTGGCCGGTCGTCTGCTGAGATGGACGTGGTGCGTCTACGGAGACCGAGGCCTTGGAGTTTGCCCGGTCGTCCGTCTTGTCCTTGGACTTGGTGGCGCCGTGAGTTTCCTCGCCGGCGACCACCCTTCCGCCTGCATCTCCTCCACCAACCGTTGGTTCTGGTGGTGGTGGGATCGATGCAGACGGGCCTGCGACCTCCGAAGCCTTCTTCTTCGGGGCCATGTTGTTGTTGCTGACGAAGTTGATGAAGCTGGAGAGGTTGAAGAAGATTGTGCCCGCGTGAGCGCCGGATCAGGTTCGCACAACCTCGACGCCCCCTACCTGGCGCGCCAAAGATGTCGGGGGAAACTGTCCACCACGAGCACCTATGGGACCGGAGCCCCTTGTACGTTGCGGTAAGGGAGCGGAGGGAGCACGAAGAGCGGATCGAGGAGCGCACGCGGGCAGTTTACCTAGGTTCGGGCCGCGCGGACGCGTAAAACCCTACTCCTGCTTAGATTGTATTGAGTTCTTGGGCTCGGGAGCTTGAAGAACTAGCTACACCGAGCAAGAGAGCTGTTTAGGTTCCGAACCCTTTCTACGTTGTGCATGGGCCTCCTTTTATAGCTCAAGGGGTCACCGACATGTGTCAACGTAGAGGAGGGTAGAAATGTAACTTTCGTGGTAGTTGTAACAATGCGGGAACAGTGCATGAACAGTGGATGAACAGTGGTCTTCACCTAACCTTGACAGTGGGGGACAAGGGCATTAAATGCCCGTCACCGTCGACCCCAAAAGCGCCCGTCCATGCGTCTCCGTTCGCCACGGCGGTAGCCTCGTCACCGTGGCGTGCCACCGTGTCCCCCAGGCTGCACAGCCATCCGCCACGCGTCCCTGGAAGGGCCCCAGGGCGACGCGTGGGCCGATGAGCTGGAGCGCGGGCACACAGCGCAGGCTTTCCCCGGCAAGCACCTTGCCGGGGTCTTGATCTTGCCGGGCCCGGGAGCTTGTCGCTCCCCGGGTCCTGCCGGGGCGCAGGGTGCGCCGAGGCATGTCTTCTAAGATGCAGTCTTCTGGTCTTCCTGGCAAGCTCCTCTTGCCAGGGTCTTGTGTTAATGTGATAACCTTGAGCCTGGGACGGCCTTCCCGGCAAGCTCCACTTGCCGGGGCCTTGATCTTTTGTCTTGTATACTTTGTTTTTGAATGGCTTTATAGGGACCAGAAAGGTTTCCGGCGAGCACGTGGTAAACCCTGCCGCGGGAAGCTGCTACTGCCCGTGCACAAGTTGGGGTACTAAGGTACCCCTATCTTAGTACACCGACACATGAGTGGAACAAAACACCAAGCAAAAGGCTTAGCCTTCCACCCATTGCCAATATATATATGAGTTTATTTAATAATTAATATAGTGTGATATAACCCAACAACTTCAACATGAAGCAAGCATCTTCAACTTCACCTGCAACTAGCAATGCTATAAGAGGGGCTGAGCGAAGCGTACTTATAGCCAATCAAAGGTTTGCATAGGTAGGGTGGTTAAACAGGTTCGTGGTTACAATAGGAGGCTGACAGGAAAAACATGGGCATTGAGGCAAAACTATAGATCGAGACTTCTAGCAATAGGCAAAGATAGTAATGTTATCGGGGTTCGGTCATCTTGCCTGAAGAGTTGTCGATGGGATCGTAAGAGGGGTCCTCGTTCTCAACCTCGGTAGTAACCTCGTTCTCGTACTCGTACTCGGTCTCAGCTTCCGGCACTACTCAACACAAACACACAAGGCACGAAATCAACAAGATGCAATGCACAAGAATATGCTGGATGCATGACTGATGCACTATGGGAGCACACGGAGCATGACAAAATGCGATCAAGCAAAATGCTTCAAAACATGATAAAAATAGGATATTATGAATCTACATGAAAAATCACACAAGTTTCATATAGGACTTGCTCAAATCGGAGCTACGGGCTAAAAGTTACACCCAAAACAATAAACATGCGAAAGCTGAAAATTACAGCCACATAGCAACTTTGGAGCAAGAAATAAATAAGCTACAGCACTCAAACATCATGGCAATGAGCATGGACATAAACTAGACATATCCTACAGCAAACAAGTTCATTGGAGCACCCCCAAAGGAGCTATGGATCAATAGCAACAAGCTATGACATATTGAACTTGACAACAAAATCCTGACAGCGGTAATTTATTGCAACTTGGGAGCAAAAGTTAAATATGCTACAGCCACTCAAATAAGCATGTGAGAGCATGAATGGATAGCCAACAATATATACAACAAGGAATCATCAAGATTCACCCCAAAACTATCATGGATTGGCCTAGAACAACAAGCAAACATGGCATCTGGAAATTACAGATTCCAGACTTAGTGAAATTTCACTAAGTGTTAAAACAGCAATTTCATCATGGCATCTTTGAGAGCAAGTTTAATTCACCTCAAAGCATATCAAGACAAGTGGTAAGTACCACAGCAAAGTACACATGATGGTGAATCCAAAACATCTAAGCATGCATCGAGGGGACATCCCCATCAATAGCAACGAGCTCCTCTACGAGGCATCTCGTAACGAGCTTAACAACATAACAGCCACATAGCACTTTGCAACAGAGATAAACATGGCAAGATTAATTATATCATGCAAGCCTAAGCAGTCAACATGTAGAGCATGACAAGACGAACACGTGGACATCTCATTTGCTTCATTTGGATAAACATGCAAAAAGTTATCACATTGCAAAGATGGCATGAAAACAACTATTAACAGCAGTTTATAACAATATACACTCTTGCAACAGATATTTAAGCATCTAGATGATCTCAAACATGCATGGCACAATGAAACAAAATGTAGTACAAGTCTCCACGAACATTTTAACATATCATTCACTCAAATCGGACCATCACACAAAAAGTTATCCATGTTGCAAAACAGCATCAGACACTGAAAAATCTACAGGCTTAGAGAAAAAGAGGCAACCTCATCGGTCAAAGCGGGTCAACGGATCTGGAAGAGGGGTCAAACGGGCGTCGGGTTAACGCGGGCTGGCGGGTCGGGCGCGGCCCGAAGCGGAGCGGGCGCTGGCGGCTACCGGGCCCCGGGCGCCGGATCCGGCCCGGCCCACCTGGCGGCGAACTGGATCCAGATCGGGGGATCCTCCCGATCCCCTCGATCGTCGGCGGCGGGGGCTTCGCTCACCCGAGCGGGATGGAGAGCGGCGGATTGGGCCGGCCTAGAAGGCGGCCGCGGGCCCAGGAGGCGAAGTGGCGGAGGCCCACGGGCGAGCAGGATCTGGATCGGGGCGGCTCGGGGATGCGCCCGATCCCTGGTGGCTGCGGTCTCCTTCGAGCAGTGGGGCGGCTCGCCTGGAGGCCGACGGAGGCAGGGCCGGCGGTTGGTGGCCCGGCCGGCGAGGTGGCGGCGCCGGCGGGGTGGCCGAGGAGCGGAGGAAGAGGCCGGCGGCGGTGGCTGCCTGCGGGCCGGCGGCGGGGCAAGGTGGTGGTGCGGCGACGCGGATTCCGACGAGCTCCGGTGAGCTCCTCCGGCGAGCTCCGGCCGGAGTGGAAGAAGGTGGCTGGAGGTAGGGGATGAAGGTCACTAGGGTTGCTAGGGCAAAATTGGGGAAGTTGGACAAATATATAGGCACAAGGAGCTAGGGTTGCCCAAATGAGGTGTGGTTTTCTGCCACGCGATCAGAATTGGATGGCCTAGATGAAGGAAGGGGTTTGGGTTGGTTTGGTGGGCTGTTGGAGGGGTGTCTTTGGCCTCAAAGTGAAGGTACTTTCAGCCCACGAGAATAATTGTTGGAGCACCAAACGAACTCCACACGCGACGAGATTTGACAGGCGGGTTACACACACCAAAACAACAACACACGACAAGTCTCGCGCCAAACCGGTAACATTACACGGCCAAACACCAAAGTAGGCCTCGGTGTTGCCACGGACACGTGAAGGAGCTCCGGAACTCAAAACGGACAACGGAATGAAACGAGTGGGACCGGATGCAAACGACAACACAAATGCAATGCGATGCACATGACTACATGATATGAATGAATGCCACACACGCACACAACAAAACGACGAAACCCGAAAGACGAAGAACGTGGAAATGGAAATAGATGGAGCCGAAGATATATATTGCCCAAAAGGGAAAGTATTACATCCGGGGCATTACAAACTCTCCTCCACTACAAAAAGATCTCGTCCCGAGATCTAGGACTGGAAAAAGGAAGGGTACTCGGAACGAAGATGATCTTCTCGTTCCCACGTAGCTTCTCGGTCGGTATGGTGTGACCACTTGACTTTTAAGAATTTGATGGACTTGTTGCGGGTCTTGCGCTCGGTTTCTTTGAGAATAGCAACGGGATGCTCTCGGTAGGACAAATCTTGTTGAAGATCAATCTCTTCAAACGGAATCATGCGTTCAGGAGTCTTGAAGCACTTGCGGAGTTGAGACACATGGAACACATCATGAACATTGGCGAAGTTGGAAGGGAGCTCAAGTTGATAGGCTAGATCGCCTCTTTTGCCAAGGATCTTGAAAGGCCCGACGTTTCTAGGAGCAAGCTTTCCTTTGATACCGAATCTTTGGGTGCCTTTCATAGGAGAAACACGGAGATAGACATGATCCCCAATGTTGAAGGCCAAATCACGATGCTTGCCGTCATAGTAGCTCTTCTGACGCGACTGAGCGGCCTTGAGATTCTCACGTATGACTTTGCACATTTCTTCGGCTTCTGAGATCAAGTCATTGCCAAGGAGTTGACGTTCGCCTGTCTCGGACCAGTTGAGAGGGGTACGACACTTCCTGCCATAGAGGATTTCAAACGGAGCTTTGCCGGCACTTGCTTGGAAGTTGTTGTTGTAAGAGAACTCAGCAAATGGAAGGCAATCTTCCCATTTCATGCCAAAAGATATGACACAGGCTCTGAGCATGTCTTCTAGAATCTGATTCACTCGCTCGACTTGACCACTAGTCTGAGGGTGAAATGCAGTGCTGAACCTGATCTTAGTGCCCATGGCAGACTGAAAGGAGTCCCAGAACTTTGAAGTGAACAAACTTCCACGGTCTGAGGAGATAACTTGAGGGATGCCATGTAAGGACACAATTCTGGAAGTGTACAACTCTGCCAATTGAGCTGCATTGATTGATTCTTTGACTGGAAGGAAGTGAGCGACTTTGGTAAGCTTGTCAATCACCACGAAGATAGAATCATTCCCTCTCTTGGACTTAGGAAAGCCAGTGACGAAATCCATTTCAATGTGGTCGAATTTCCACTCGGGAATAGGAAGAGGTTGGAGAAGACCGGCTGGACGTTGATGCTCTGCCTTCACTCTTCTGCAGACATCACATTCATTCATGAATTGGGCAATCTCCCTTTTCATGCGAGTCCACCAGTAAGATTGCTTGAGGTCTTGGTACATCTTGGAACTGCCAGGATGAATGGAAAGGAGGGAATCATGTGCTTCGTCCATTATGAGCTTCCTGAGATCACCTTTGGGAACCATGAGTCTGTCCTCGAAGAACAAGGTATCTCTCTCATCAACGCGATAGCACTTGTATTTAGGAGTACCCTTTGCAATACCATGTTTCACTTTCTGCACCATAGCATCACTGAGTTGGGCCTCACGGATCTGATCTTCCAAGGTAGGAGCAACTTGAAGATTTGCAAGAAAACCCTGCGGAACAACTTGGAGGTTGAGCTTCCTGAATGCTTCACAAAGCTCAGGCTGGAACGGCTTGATAAGAAGGCTGTTGCAATATGCCTTTCTGCTCAAAGCATCTGCAATCACATTCGCCTTGCCAGGAGTGTATTCGATGCTGGGATCATACTCTTGGATCATTTCAACCCAACGAGTCTGGCGGAGGTTCAGATTCGGCTGTGTGAAGATGTACTTCAAGCTCTTGTGATCGGTGAAGATGTCAACTTTTCTGCCCAACAGAAGGTGTCTCCGCGTAATCAAAGCATGTACCATAGCTGCTAGTTCAAGATCATGTGTGGGGTAGTTCTTCTCACTTGGCTTCAGCTGACGAGAAGTGTAAGCCACAATTCTCTTGTCCTGCATAAGCACACCACCAAGACCTTGAAGAGAAGCATCACAGAATACTTCGTAGGGCTTGGACTCATCTGGAGGAGTAAGGACTGGAGCAGAGACGAGCTTTTCTTTGAGAGTTTTGAATGCCACTTCACAATCTGGAGACCAGTAGTACTTGACATTCTTCTGCAGCAAGTTGGAAAGAGGCTTGGCAATCTTGGAGAAGTTCTCAACGAACCTTCTGCAATAGCTGGCAAGACCAAGGAAGCTTCGGAGTTGCTTGACGTTCTGAGGAGCTTCCCAGTTGACAATTGCTTCAACTTTCTCGGGGTTTACCGCAATACCGTCAGCAGAGATGATATGGCCCAGATATAAGACCTTATCGAGCCAAAATTCGCACTTGGAGAACTTGGCATAGAACTTATGTTCATGGAGTCTGTCGAGAATGAGACGGAGGTGCTTTTCGTGATCTTCTTCATTTTTGGAGAAAACCAAAATATCGTCCAGATACACAAGCACAAACTCGCCGGTGTAGGGGTTGAAAATGTAGTGCATCATTCTCGAGAAGGTAGGTGGAGCATTAGCGAGACCAAAGGACATGACTGTATACTCATATGAGCCGTAGCTCGTTCTGAAGGCAGGCTTGGGGATATCTTCTTCTCAAATGTGAATCTTGTGATAGCCCATTCGGAGATCGAGCTTAGAGAACACTTTAGCTCCTTTGAGCTGCTCGAACAGTTCGTTGATGTTGGGGAGTGGATACTTGTTCTTTATTGTCTTCTTGTTCAATGGCCGGTAATCGACGCAGAGACGCTCCGTGCCATCCTTCTTCTTGACAAATAAGACACCACAGCCCCAAGGAGACGTACTAGGCCTGATGAGACCCATACGCTCCTGTTCATCAAGCTGCTTCTTCAATTCCTTCAACTCTTTGGGAGAGAGCTTGTACGGACGCCGGCATGCTAGCTCAGTACCCGGCTCGAGTTCAATGATGAATTCCACTTGACGGTGTGGAGGCATGCCTGGAAGTTCTTCAGGAAAGACGTTTTGGTATTCGTTTACCACCGGAATTTGAGAAATGGCATTCATTTCGCCCTTGTCATTGAGAGAGAAAAGCCTGATTGTGTTATCCCTGGAGGCGAAGATAATCACATCATCATCGGAATGAGTAATCTTGACTTCCTTCTGTGCACATTCAATGTGAGCATCATGCTGAGAAAGCCAGTCCATCCCGAGGATGAGGTCAATGTCGGAATTGCCGAGAACCACCGGAGAGGCTAGAAATCGATAATCACCCATGCGAATAGAAACATCCGGAGCATATATACGAGAATGCATCAATTTACCCGGAGAAACAACTGATAATTCCCTTGGCAAACTTTTGATGTCAACATTATGCTTGGATGCGAGTGGTTGAGACATGAAAGAACATGAAGCACCCGAATCAAACAAAACTTTAGCAGGTATAAGGTTGACTGGAAGATTACCCAATATGACATCAGAAGAATTCTCCGCTTGCGCTGCATTCATCAGATTCACCCTTGCAGACTTTGGATTATGCTTCACAATAGATGTACTGACAGGTGGAGGAGGCGGAAGGCGCCTTGGGTTGTTGCACTTGTTGGAATAATGACCCTTCTGGCCACACTTGTAGCAAGTCACCTCAGAAAGTGGACGAGTCGGAGGAACAGTTGACTTGGAAGCTTGGAACTACGACTTGGACTGATTGCCTTGGTTGTGTGGGTGGGAGGAACCACGACCACCCGAGTTCTTGTTGCTGTTGTTGTTGTAGGGAGCTCGGATCACTGGAGGAGGAGGAAGCCAAAATTTCTATTGTTTCGCGACCACTTGAGAAGATGAGGAGGAGTGAACGGCATCTCGAATCCTATTTTTAGAAGCCTCCATCTTGAGCTGGGCTGCCTCTTGCTTGAGCGCCATGTTATAGAATTTGTCAAACTCATCGGGCTCGAACAAGGTGAGAGCAAGTTGAAGTTCATCTTTCAGACCTCCACGTAACTGATAGATCTTGCTCTTGGCATCTGGTATGTCTTGCTTAGCATAGCGGGCAAGATTTTGGAACTTGACATTATACTGGTAGACAGACATAGAGCCTTGCTTCAGGTTGCGGAATTGCTCACGCATACCCTCGATGACACTTGTTGGAATGTGGTGAGAGCGAAAGTCTTTGGTTGATTGGCCAAGAACTGGTTGAGAGTAGCATGGTGCTGCTGGTTGAAGAAATTGCCTTGGTTCCCTGGAACACCCTGATTTGCTTGATTTGCTTGCATCTGCTGCATCATCTGCATCAACATCTGGGTGTTCTGGATTGTAGTCTGCATAATCGCTCTCCAAGCATCAGACGGAGGAGGAGGGGAAGGAGGACGGTCTGGAACCTCTTCACCCTCTGGGTTAGAGTTGGGAACCCGTTTCGGTGCCATCCTGAAAGAGATGACCACCAATCAGCAATTTGATTGAAAGAAGGTATAAGCTGAAACAACGCATTGAAATGCAACATAGTCTTCACAAGAATCATTCGAACAAGAGGGACGAATGAAATTCTCAGTTTAATGATAACAACAATCTTCACGAGAAGCCACTGGGAGACAAAAGGTAAATAAGAAAAACACAAGGTATAGATGGAACAAACACAAGATAGGAGCTTCGTTCGACATCTTTGTGCTGTAAGATTATGGAACGCGTTACGAAAGGGTTTTGCAATCCCCGGATCAGCATAGCCAAGGACCCTTTAAGATGCAACTCCCGATCGGAACATCGGCCATAAAGCCACTTCACTCAATGTAGAACCCCGAACTCGCTAACCTGCATTCGTTGGAAGAATGCCTACGATCTACTGGATAAACCCACCTATTAATTTCCGAAAGTTTCCAGTTATGCAATCAGGTGTTGGGGATACAGGGGAAGCACCGCGCAATCAAGTCTAAACCTACATCCAGCTGTATCCATCCTTCAACACATAACCAGTCTTTCTCAGAAACCGTCTACCTCGGACCTTCGAAAAGCATCCACTATAACAAGCTATGGCAATACTCCCGAACTACCTCCCCAGTACTGGGTGATGTCGGGGTTATCTTGCCACTAACCATATAGGAGAGATTTTCGATGTCGGCCGTCTTAAGTATTCTAGTACTGTCGCGATATGCTTGTGACAACAATACCCCGAAGCTCAACTCCCCGGGACACTGCCACAACCCCTAATGTCAGGAGGCATCGAGAACAATATTCTCGTCACAAGAACATCGAAACAATCCAAATAATACTCGCGAGATTTCTAAAAAAAATTGGTGCAATTTTTGAAAGTAGAAGAGGCAAGAGTAGTCGTCAGGAGTCCTCACCAGAGTGAAAGGGGATGAGGAGCAAAGAAATCCTACTCTCCGATATAAATATAGGACTCAAAACTTTTTAAGTGTGTGCCTAGACTCGACCGTCAACGATTCGATCAATCAGTGGGGGCTTCTAGGTCGGAGAAGGCTCTGAATACCAACTTGTAATGGCCAGGATGGGACTATATCTCCTACGTGTCGAGGCACGACTTAAAGATATAAGCCCATTCTGGAATGATCGCAAGTTTGGTACCTTTGCACATCTCATGTAAAAATAGGGATGGAAAACTGAAAAATAGTTGGCTTACACTCGCCACGTCACACAAATTCATTACATGTTCAAACATCACTCAATAAACATCACAGCCCATCTAAGGGTAAAATCCAAATGACAAGATACCAAACATAACATTAAACCACAGGTCTGAATCGAATCCTAGTAGAAGCTCTACTGATCAACCGGATAGTTCACGTAGTAACGGCTACGCTCCTCGTCGTACTCCCAGTCTAGCTCAGTGCCATCACCTGTATAGCTCACCATCGTACCTGCATCTGGTGTGGTGAAGTAACTGTGAGCCACAAAGGACTCAGCAATCCCGTTCCCGGGTAACATGACTATTTAAGGCTTGGGTGTGGAACAAGGCTGAAGAAAGAATAAGAGTCTGCAGCAGCACTAGCCTAGCTTACGTACTAGAGAGCGAGTAGAGAAGGTGCCTCGGTCGAGAGATGATCACGAAGTGATCCTAGCTAGCAATTCAAACATAACCCCACCGTGTTCACTTCCCGAATCCCTTTCGGAAAATGACCGTCACGGTACACACGCTGGTAGTGTATTGGAACATGGTGTCAAGTTTTCTACAACCGGATATTAACAAGCTCCCATCTGCCACATAACCGCGGGCACGGCTTTCGAAAGTTCATAACCCTGCAGGGGTGTTCCAACTTGGCCCATGACAAGCCCACGATCCGCGGAGTCGCAACTCCAAGGTGGGAAGGCCCGAGTATTCTCGGAATCCCGTGCTCAAGATACTCCGACTAAGGTAAGGCTAATCCAGCAAATCCTCCCGGCGTGCCGACACCCTGACAGTAGCCGCGCGTATCTAGTCTCAGGCCACGACCAGATGGGTGATCCTACAGGGAAAACCAATCTCGAGTTTCCTCGTGGTGGCCCCGCATAACCCCCAGTTTGGACCAACACTCATGAGGAGCACTGGCCCGGGTTGTTGATTAAGAACTCGGGTTTGCAAGACCCTATGAAAGTTTTATTAGTTATTAGGCGAATAGTACCAATGTTGGGACTTGCTGGAAAAGACTTAGCACTTAGCGGTTTATCGAGGGGGGTCCCATAACCCCAACCGTGTGAGGAACGCATAATCAAGGAACATAACACCGGTTTATACGGTTCCTAGCGGCATGAGTGGAACAAAACACCAAGCAAAAGGCTTAGCCTTCCACCCATTGCCAATATATAGATGAGTTCATTTAATAATTAATATAGTGTGATATAACCCAACAACTTCAACATGAAGCAAGCATCTTCAACTTCACCTGCAACTAGCAATGCTATAAGAGGGGCTGAGCGAAGCGTACTTATAGCCAATCAAAGGTTTGCATAGGTAGGGTGGTTAAACAGGTTCATGGTTACAATAGGAGGCTGACAGGAAAAACATGGGCATCGAGGCAAAACTATAGATCGAGACTTCTAGCAATAGGCAAAGATAGTAATGTTATCGGGGTTCGGTCATCTTGCCTGAAGAGTTGTCGATGGGATCGTAAGAGGGGTCCTCGTTCTCAACCTCGGTAGTAACCTCGTTCTCGTACTCGTACTCGGTCTCAGCTTTCGGCACTACTCAACACAAACACACAAGGCACGAAATCAACAAGATGCAATGCACAAGAATATGCTGGATGCATGACTGATGCACTATGGGAGCACTCGGAGCATGACAAAATGCGATCAAGAAAAATGCTTCAAAACATGATAACAATAGTATATTATGAATCTACATGAAAAATCACACAAGTTTCATATAGGACTTGCTCAAATCGGAGCTACGGGCTAAAAGTTACACCCAAAACAATAAACATGCGAAAGCTGAAAATTACAGCCACATAGCAACTTCGGAGCAAGAAATAAATAAGCTACAACACTCAAACATCATGGCAATGAACATGGACATAAACTAGACATATCCTACAGCAAACAAGTTCATTGGAGCACCCCCAAAGGAGCCATGGATCAATAGCAACAAGCTATGACATATTGAACTTGACAACAAAATCCTGACAGCAGTAATTTATTGCAACTTGGGAGCAAAAGTTAAATATGCTACAGCCACTCAAATAAGCATGCGAGAGCATGAATGGATAGCCAACAATATATACAACAAGGAATCATCAAGAGTCACCCCAAAACTATCATGGATTGGCCTAGAACAACAAGCAAATATGGCATCTGGAAATTACAGATTCCAGACTTAGTGAAATTTCACTAAGTGTTAAAACAGCAGTTTCATCATGGCATCTTTGAGAGCAAGTTTAATTCACCTCAAAGCATATCAAGACAAGTGGTAAGTACCACGGCAAAGTACACATGATGGTGAATCCAAAACATCTAAGCATGCATCGAGGGGACATCCCCATCAATAGCAACGAGCTCCTCTACGAGGCATCTCGTAACGATCTTAACAACATAACAGCCACATAGCACTTTGCAACGGAGATAAACATGGCAAGATTAATTCTATCATGCAAGCCTAAGCAGTCAACATGTAGAGCATGACAAGACGAACACGTGGACATCTCATTTGCTTCATTTGGATAAACATGCAAAAAGTTATCACATTGCAAAGATGGCATGAAAACAACTATTAACAGCAGTTTATAACAATATACACTCTTGCAACAGATATTTAAGCATCTAGATGATCTCAAACATGCATGGCACAATGAAACAAAATGTAGTACAAGTCTCCACGAACATTTTGACATATCATTCACTCAAATCGGACCATCACACAAAAAGTTATCCATGTTTCAAAACAGCATCAGACACTGAAAAATCTACAGGCTTAGAGAAAAAGAGGCAACCTCCTCGGTCAAAGCGGGTCAACGGATCCGGAAGCGGGGTCAAACGGGCGTCGGGTCAATGCGGGCTGGCGGGTCGGGCGCGGCCCGAAGCGGAACGGGCGCTGGCGGCTACCGGGCCTCGGACGCCGGATCCGGCCAGGCCCACCTGGCGGCGAACTGGATCCAGATCGGGGGATCCTCCCGATCCCCTCGATCGTCGGTGGCGGGGGCTTCGCTTGCCCGAGCGGGATGGAGAGCGGCGGATTGGGCCGGCCTGGAAGGCGGCCGCGGGCCAAGGAGGCGAAGTGGCGGAGGCCCACGGGCGAGCGGGATCTGGATGGGGGCGGCTCGGGGATGCGCCCGATCCCTGGCGGCTACGGTCTCCTTCGAGCAGCGGGGCGGCTCGCCTGGAGGCCGACGGAGGCAGGGCCGGCGGTTGGTGGCCCGGCCGGCGAGGTGGCGGCGCTGGCCGGCGGCGGAGGGCGGCGGCGCCGGTGGGGTGGCCGAGGAGCGGAGGAAGAGGCCGACGGCGGTGGCTGCCTGCGGGCCGGTGGCGGGGCAAGGTGGTGGTGCGGCGGCACGGATTCCGGCAAGCTCCGGCCGGAGTGGAAGAAGGTGGCTGGAGGTAGGGGATGACGGGCACTAGGGTTGCTAGGGCAAAATTGGGGAAGTTGGACAAATATATAGGCACAAGGAGCTAGGGTTGTCCAAATGAGGTGTGGTTTTCGGCCACGCGATCAGAATTGGATGGCCTAGATGAAGGAAGGGGTTTGGGTTGGTTTGGTGGGCTGTTGGAGGGGTGTCTTGGGCCTCAAAGTGGAGGTACTTTCAGCCCACGAGAATAACTCTTGGAGCACCAAACGAACTCCACACGCGACGAGATTTGAAGGGCGGGTTACACACACCAAAACAACAACACACGACAAGTCTCGCGTCAAACCGGTAACGTTACACGGCCAAACACCAAAGTAGGCCTCGGTGTTGCCACGGACACGTGAAGGAGCTCCGGAACTCAAAACGGACAACGGAACGAAACGAGTGGGACCGGATGCAAACGACAACACAAATGCAATGCGATGCACATGACTACATGATATGAATGAATGCCACACACGCACACAACAAAACGACGAAACCCGAAAGACGAAGAACCCGGAAATGGAAATAGATGGAGCCGAAGATATATATTGCCCAAAAGGGAAAGTATTACATCCGGGGCATTACAAAGGTGATGACCCACAAGTGTAGGGGATCTATCGTAGTCCTTTCGATAAGTAAGAGTGTCGAACCCAACGAGGAGCAGAAGGAAATGATAGGCAGTTTTCGGTAAGGTGTTTTCTGCAAGCACTGAAATTATAGGTAACAAATAGTTTTGTGATAAGGTAATTGGTAGCAAGTGACAAAAGGTAAAAGTAAATAAGGTATAGCAAGGTGGCCCAATCCTTGTTGTAGCAAAGTACAAGCCTGGACAAACTCTTATATAAAGGAAAGCGCTCCCGAGGACACATGGGAATTATCGTCAAGCTAGTTTTCATCACGATCGTCTGATTCGCGTTTGGTACTTTGATAATTTGGTATGTGGGTGGGCCGGTGCTTGGGTGCTGCCCTTACTTGGACAAGCCTCCCACTTATGATTAACCTCTAATGCAAGCATCTGCAACTACAAAAGAAGTATTAAGGTAAACCTAACCATAGCCTGAAGCATATGGATCCAAATCAGCCCCTTACGAAGCAACACATAAATTAGGGTTTAAGCTTCTGTCACTCTAGCAACCCATCATTTACTTATTACTTCCCATTGCCTTCCTCTAGGCCCAAATAATGGTGAAGTGTCACGTAGTCGACGTTCACATGACACCACTAGAGGGGAGACAACATACATCTCATCAAAATATCGAACGAAGACCAAACTCACATGACTACTAATAGCAAGACTTATCCCATGTCCTCGGGAACAAAAGTAACTACTCACAAGACATAATATTGTTCATGATCAGAGGGATATTAATATGCATAATGGATCTGAACATATGATCTTCCACCAAATAAACCAACTAGCATCAACTACAAGGAGTAATCAACACTACTAGCAACCCACATGTACCAATCTGAGGTTTGGGTACAAAGATTGGATACAAGAGATGTATTAGGGTTTGAGAGAAGATGGTGCTGGTGAAGATGTTGATGAATATAGCGCTCTTCAAGATGGGAGAGTTGTTGGTGATGACGGTGGTGACGATTTCCCCCTCCCGGAGGGAAGTATCCCCGGCAGAACAGCTCTGTCGGAGCCCTAGATTGGTTTCCGCCTCGGTTCCGCCTCGAGACGGCGGCGTCTGGTCCCGAAAGCCTCATTATGATTTTTTCCAGGTCAAAACACCTCATATAGGAGAAGATGGGCATCGGGGGCCTTCCGGCTGACCCACGAGGCAGGGGGCGCGCCCCCCACCCTCGTGGACAGCCGGTGGCCCCCCTCGTGGACTTCTTACGCCGGATATTTTTTATATTTTCTTAAACGACGTTTTGTTGAGTTTCGGGGATTTTGGAGTTGTGCAGAATAGGTTTCCAGAGTTTGCTCCTTTTCCAGTCCAGAATTACAGCTGCCGGCATTCTCCCTCTTCATGTAAACCTTGTGAAATAAGAGAGAAAAGGCATAAGTATTGTGACAAAACATGTAAGAACAATGCAATAAATATCAACATATAAGCATGATGCAAAATGGACGTATCACAAGGGCTTAGAATCAGAGGATGAGGACTTCCAGCCTGAGGAAGTGACCTCCAAGATGAAGAAGGTGCTTGCTAAGGAGTATGGCACGACAACCAGCTCTAGACCTTCTGCTAAGGACATAACTGTAGTGAGGAAGGTCCCAATCTCTAGAGCTTAAAAAGCCTTAGCTCCCAAAGAAACTATGACTTTCACACTTGCAAGTGATGGAGAGGCTGATGCCAGCAGGAAGAAGAAGAGGGCTAGGAAGACAACTGCTAGAGTCATTGGCAAACCTTCCATGGTTGCTGGTGATCATGAGGAGGAGGAGGAAGAACCTACTGTAGATGCATCTCAAGAAAAGACTCAGAAGCTAATGTCATATGCTATGAAGTCAGCTGCTCCCTCCAAACCCAAGTCCAAGCCCAAAGCTCCAGCACCCAAGAGGTCAATGATACGTCTCCAACGTATCTATAATTTATGAAGTATTCATGCCATGTTTACAAAAAAATTATATGGTTTTATTATGATTTGATTAAGTAACCCTAACTAACGTTGTTTTCAGTAGAACTACCATGGGGTCATTTTTTGTGCAGAAATAAAAGTTCTCGGAATGGGTTGAAAATTTACGGTGATTTTTTATGGACCAGAAGAGACCCACGGAGCACCAGAGCTAGGTGAGAAGAGCCACAAGGGCACAATAAGCATGGGAGCTGCGCCCTCCGAGCTTGCGGGCCCCTCGTGTATCCCTTTGACGCGAGACCGGTGCCAAAAATTTCTATAAATATAAAAAAACCGAAAAGAACCCTAGATGAGAAGTTCCGCTGCTGCAAGCCTCTATAGCCACAAAAACTCAATCAGGAGCCCGTTCTGGCACCCAGTCGGAGGGGGAAATCATCATCGGAGGTGATCTTCATCATCCTGACAGCCACCATGATGAGAAGGGAGTAGTCCACCCTCGGGGCTGAGGGTGTGTACCAGTAGCTATGTGTTATCTCTCTCTCTCTCTCTCTCTCTCTCTCTCTCTCTCTCGTTCTTGATTTGGCACGAACTTGATGTACCGCGAGCTTTGTTGATATATTTGTATCTTATATGTTGTTCTTCTCTCTCCACCTTCTCGTGATGAATTGAATCTTCTCTTTTGAGGTTTTGTTATGTCGGATTGAATCTTTTGGATGTGAGAGCACTTGATGTATGTCTTGCAATGGGATATTTGTGGTGACAATGGGATGTTCTGTTGATTCACTTGATTTATGTTTTGTTTATCAACTTGCGAATTCCCGTGGTGAAATTGGGGTAATCTATGCATAGGGGTTGATACACATTTTCATGTTCCTTTCTCCGATAGAAATCTTGGGGTACTCTTTGAAGTTATTTGTGTTGGATTTAATATTATGAATCTGAAATTGTGTGATGCACATCGTATAATTGACCCACGAATACTTGTGGTGACATTGGGATATCTAGGTGACATTAGGGTTGATTGATGTGTGTCATATGGTGTTATTTTAGTACGAACTCTAGGGCTGTTTGTGACACTTATAAGAATAGCCCAATAGATTGATCAGAAATAATAACTTTGAGGTGGTTTCATACCCTACAAGCAATTTCATTATGTTCTCCGCGATGGGAACTTTGGAGTGATTCTTTGTTGCAGGTTGATGGATTGTTATATGATCCTATTATGTTATCATTGTTGAGAGATTTTGCGCTAGTGAAACTATGAACTCTAGGCCTTGTTTTCAAGCATTGCAATACCGTCTTGCTCACTTTTACTACTTGCTACCTTACTGTTTTTATATTTTCATATTACAAATACATATATCTACTATCCATATTACACTTGTATCACCATCTCTTCGCCAAACTAGTGTATCTATACAATTTACCATTGTATTGGGTGTGTTGGGGACACAAGAGACTCTTTGTTATTTGGTTGCAGAGTTGTTTGAGAGAGACCATCTTCATCCTATGCCTCCAATGAATTGATAAACCTCAGGTCATCCACTTGAGGGAAAATTGTTGTTGTCCTACAAAACTCCGCGCTTGGAGGACCAACACGAGTCTACAAGAATAAGTTGTGTAGTGGACATCAAGCTCTTTTCTGTCGCCGTTGCCGGGGAGGTGAGTTCTTAAAGATATATCTTTAGATCTTGCATTTGAATCTTTTAGTTTCTTATTTTATCACTAGTTTGGTTTATAAAAGAAAACTACAATAAAACGGAATCGAGGTTGCCTCATATTATTCATCTTTATAATGTCTTCCTTGAAAATTATGGTGCGGAATTTTTCACTCAATTGATAGAAGAACAATTCAATAAAATGTTTGGCATAGAATCTTTGAATGATGAGCATGATTGCAATTTTGTCAGTACGAATTCTTTGAATATGCATGATGCTAAGGATATGCAAAGCCATAAGCTTAGGGATGCTATGTTTGATGAAGATGATATTTATTCCCGCAAGTTTTGATGAGCAAATTTATTATGATGATAACATGCCTCCTTTTTATGATGATTACAATGATGAATGTGGGTTTGATGATCCCACCATTTTGGAGGGTGTTGAATCTTATTGTAATAATTATGAAAGTGGGTTTGGAGAGGTCATGACTTTATTTAGTGATGAATCCACTATTTCAGAAGAGGTTTCAATTGATTATGACAACAAAGTTGCCATCTATGATGATTATTGTGATGACACCTATGTTATAAATAATACTAATTACCATGAAACTTGTCATCATGATTTTAATCAAGTACCACATGGTAGCTATTTTGTTGAATTTTCTCCTCCCACTATTATGAATGAGAATAAAATTCTTATGTGGAGAGTAGTAAAATTTCTATTCTAGTGGATCATGAAAAGAATGCTTTATGTGATAGTTATATTGTTGAATTAATTCATTCCAGGCAGTCCTGTTTAAATTGTGTACACATACGTACATTCATGCTGCAAAAAATACGGCCACACACGTACATACGGGCGTGGTCTTGAACGCCTACAGCGAGGGCATCCTGTTCATCGACAGCCAACCGACTTGAGAAACAACATCGTGTTCCTCGGGAGGCAACCGACTGAGTCAGAATGCGTCCTATTCAACGGGAGCCAACCGACTTAGACGAAACAACCGAAACGGGGTCCGACGTACCGCAGATCGAGGGAAACAGCCTTCTGCTCGACCGCATACGGTCAAAACGAGGTCGTGTTCATCGGGAAGGGTCTGGCGTACCGCAAAATGGAGGAAACAACCTTCCGCTCAATCGGATATGGTCGAAACAGGATCATGTTCATCAGGAGGGGTCTGGCGTACCGCAAAATAGAGGAAATGGACTTCTGTTCGAGCGCTATGGTCGAAACGGGGGTCTTGTTCATTGGGAGGGGTGTGTCATGCCGCAATACGGGACTCCACGGGCTACTGTTCATCCAACATCGACTTCCTCCACCCTCCACCTACTACTGTTCATCCACCGCGGCTTCCTCCTTCCTCCACTAGTTACTGTTCATCCACGGGCTACTGTTCATCTAGCCTCCACCGGCTATTGTTCAACTAGCTCTTCACAGGGTCCTGTTCATCCACCCCCAACCGGCTCGGGTGTGAGGCCTCCTCGGGTTACTGTCCATCTAGTGGCAACGGACTACTACAACTGGGTCATCTTCATCCAACCCCCACCGGGAACTGTTCATCCAACCCCAACCAACCGGCTCGACTCACCACGTCTCGACTCGTTCAACCAACCCCCAATGGTCACTGTTCATCAAGAGGCAGGTTCGATCGGCTTTAGTAAGAAGCAACATCGATCGATTGGATTCAGTTAGCAGTGAAGGAGTCGGTCGGGTTCAATTGGCAGCGAAGGGATCGATCCATCAGCTTCAGTACGTAGCAGTGCGAACGCTCGGGTTCAGTAAGCGAACGCCTCGCTCGGGTTCAGTTATAGCGAACACGTCTCGCACCATGTGTGCGTACGAGCGAGAAATGTGTAAACCACAGTGCACCGCTCCGCCCAACCACCCACCATAACCGGGAACTCCTCGAAATTTTCCTCGCCCTCGCTTCTATCATGATTTTTTTCTGTCGTGGACAGCCCAAAGAATGCCATGCAGGTGCGTCTACGGCCCGCCCAGGAAGAAAAACCCATTTTCTGTCATAGAAGTAGGAACCCACCACATATATGATGATACGTGTTTTTGTCACAATTATCATCATAGAAGTGTCATAACCATGACATATTTTTTTCTGTTCGGCCCATAATGTCACGGATGTGTCCTTTTTTGTAGTGTTCCTGAAAGATAGGCAATCTACCCATAGTGCCCGTCGGAGATCAGCAAGGACCAAACAAAAAGGGATTGAAAATGATCTACTGGGGATACGGGCAGTTGCGTCTCACCTGAGCACCAGTTTCATCAAGAATCCCAATACATCGGCGTTCTCCATGGACCTTATCACCATCGTGGTTGAGGAACCTCCTTCTATTTTTTTCGTAGCAGCAGTCCACACCCTCTGGAACCATTAGAGACGACAAAGCACCCATAATGAAGGGGAGGTCAAAAATAATCTGGACACAGTGGTATGGGATCTTTGCCGCACAGGACGGGATCGACGACGTCGATCCGGCGACATGGAAGGAGGGTAGCGCCACAACATCACAGGGATCTTCGGTATTGGGGCACGGATTGAGAAAGCCCGAAACATCGCTGCCCATGCGAGCTAGGCGAACACTCAGCAACCATCGTTGTGTAATAGAATGTTCCCTTCGACCATTTTAAATCTCGAACGCAGAGGTGTCCTTCCACAAGGGGGTCAGCGAGGGGCAGTGAGCTATAGATGATCACGACGGTGGAGGGGAGGTTGAAAGATAGGAGAGATGAGAGGTCAGAGGAGAATACCGAATGTCGTGTCAGAACCCTCAGCCTCGTTGCCCAAGGAGCCTATCCCCTCGGCCCAACAACCTGATCAACCAGAACACTGCATATTTTTCGCGAGAGTAGCGTCCCCTTAGGACAGCCAGCCCATGAGACGGAAACCTAGTATACACATCAGATCTGATAGCCTAAAACAGTTTGATTAGGAAAATGGACGATCCAGACATATGATGGTGTGAGAGGGCTCCGTTTAGGCTCGGTTATACGGTCCTAAATAGGTAGAATCATTCTAGAGGGTAAAACTTGGAAGAAAGCGAACCTATTCAAGGGGGGCGTCGATGCCCTTTCTAGGGTCGTGGAAACACGGGAAAGTGCGAGAAGTTAGCCCTTATTGTCGAGTGGGGTTGGGGTTATGTAACTACCAACGTGGAGGGGCTCTTTACTCCCATCCTCTTCTTTAATATATAGTACTCACACTCGTGCGTATTCGAGAGAAAAACAACAAGGAATATGTGATTACACACTCGTCGATACTTTATCGCCTTTGCTAGATCACAAGCAACCAAATATTTCATTTGTGTCTGTCCATGTCGCCTACTGCCCGAGGTCGGGATGGGGACACGACGACATCCATGGCGAGGATTCACCATGAGTGAGCTAGAGTCCACGGTGACATGCCCCTCGGTGGCATCACATGCATAAGTGAGTGGGAGGTTAATTTTTTTTTGTGGGGGGGGGGGCGGCAATGACAGAGTCATGTCGATGTATGGGAGCATCGTCCGGGGCATGCAGTAATGCCTACTGACCGCAGGGTAGGGATGGGGGAAGCAAGTTCTTTGTCCTAGGCTTGGGAGGTGGGTCTTGGACAAAGAAGATGAGGTGAGGAAGGAAGAAGATAAACAATATGATAAGGACATCTGTTGGATACCTATCGAATGGCACGAACGGAAACAGATGGAAGTTGTAACATTTTTAGTAGGGGCTTCATGTTTTATCAGCACTTTAATATTGTCATGTCCACTTGTCGTTCAAAATATATTTTAATGATACATGTCAAAACTTAAACTTAAAGCCAGTAAGCATGCACATGCACCACATGTCTCGATCAATTAATTTTATAAAAGCAAATATACGTTTTGCTATTTAGATATTAAAATGGTGTGAGCAATTAATATTTTTATTGTCTTTTGAGATAGTGAACCGCTCATACCAAGTAGTTATTAAAAATGACGTGCGATGGGCTTGTTGTAGGTTGTGCATGAAATCTTAATAATTTCTTTGCCAAACCAAAACAATTTAGTTATCCTTGATTATATTTATTAAGCAACACTATAACGTCTTCACACGACGCTTGCATTTATCAAGACTTCCATCAAAACATATGTAAAGTAACTCTTTCCTGAAGAACCAAGCAATTTTATTTCTAAAGCATAATCACAAGTCATTTTATTCAAAAGTGAAGTTTCACCATGCCTGACTTTTAGTGGTCATTAATAGTCTCACATGTGCAACACGTGCCTGAACAAATACAAACTTGACCTTTCTCAAATGACTGAAAATTTAAACTAGAATAATGTATGAAAAATACTCTCATAGGAAGACAACTTACAATTGCACATAGTATATTCCTAACATTCCTAGCAGGGACATCAAATGTAAAAATCAATGTGATTACATCTTCGGCGGGCAATGTCTACCCATATATTCTATATTCAAAATTATCATCGGAGGGTGACATAGTGACCTGCTTATCGCGCACATCCCATCCCCTTATCATATTCTTATCCTCCTTCTTTTGTTACAACAAAAAGAGTAAGAGTCAAGACTTTTAGAGTCAAAATAAAACATTCCAAATGTACTTGCTTGTAAGTTTTGGCAAAATAATCATGACAACGACTACACACGAGTATAAATAATCATTCAAAAATGAATACAACAAATCTTGCCAATTCAACTCTAGATGGGTAGGAAAAACACTTCGCTCATGCTGCTCCTGTGAGTAGTTCGGGCGAACCCTAGACGCTGCTACCCCCATGTTGATTGTTCGCTTCGCTCGCATTGCACATGTATAGGCAATTGTTTGTTAAATAAGAAGGTGGGGGTTGGGAGACATGCTTTAAATCGGGTTTACTTAATGTTTGTGGATCATGTGTTTTTATGCCCAATGCTCGTCATTGTGTGCTTAGGAAATGTAATACTTATCACATCAAAATTATGCCCCCTCACCGAATGTTGCATTAACAGCGAGGGTTACGAGATTACGCACTGGAAAATATTTTATCAACACTTTAACATTGCCATGCTCATTTGCTATTCATAATAGGTTTAACCAACACATGTCAACCCTTACGTTTAAGGCAAAGCGCGTTACAGACCGCATTACCAGTAAGACAGTAAATATAAAATGATAACACAATAAGATAAACCAATTGAGTGTCATTGCTTCTTCAACATAGCACCCGTTGGCCCAGGCAGGTTGCATAGCGCATTGCTAGTAAACATAAAATAAGAGCAAACTATGATAAGCTAATTAAGTGGAGTTACATCATGAACATTAGCATCAATGGATCTGGATAGTGTCACATTTTCCGGTTCAGGTCGATTAGCATAATGGATTGTGAATCATGCCTGAAACAAGCCATAGAATGTGATCAGTGTTGCATTTCAAACGATGTACCACCGGGAGTGGTTCCACCTTGTCGGCTTATACGTGTGGTGGAGGAGTTGTTGAATTACTATGTGACATGGAGTAACAAATGAACAAAAGGATAAGGAGGAGGAATGAGGGGTGGATGATGAATGAGAGAGGAGACATGATTAATGATAACTGAGGTGCTATGAGGTGGAGAGAGGGTGTGGAGAAAATGAATCCATATGCGCAATATGTCGTCGAAAAGTTGATAAGCATAAATGTAGGTGTATGTCTGGTTAGTCAATAGGGTGGGATCATGCCATTTGTTGTATCGATCTATACGGGTGAGGTACAACATTTACTCACTTTATATTTGGGCACAACTATAAGCTAATTAAGTGGTGTTGCTTCATCAACATTAGCATCCATCGATCATGGCTAGTGTCACATTCTTCATTTCAGGTGGACAAGCACCCTAGATTGAGAACCTTGAGTGAAACAAACTAGAGAACGTGACTTGTGTCGCATTCCAGGCAACTGATATTTTTTTAGCATCATTTAAACTAGATATTCTCACGTATTTTATGTGTTTTCAACTTACCTACTAATCACTAATAAATGCAAAGGTGTGTGAAAATCTTCCCTTTTATTCCATTCCTTGCATATATGGACGTCTTTAGGTGGAAATTAAAGCATATATGGGATGTATACGAGGAGAGGGTCACTTTCACATAAAATGGGGCACCACAACGAGTGCCACCATTAGTACATGTGATTGTATCACACCTTCCCTCCTCTATGATGTCAACACAAGCAACTTCCGTGAAGGGGGGCAAGTCTAATTCTCACCAGAGGAACCCCGAGACCCTATTCCACCCATTTGCACTGGATAAAGGAGTAGGACTTCTAGAAATATCTCTCTCGACCAACCATCACACCACTGTCACCAACCTCGTTTCACATCTCCACCAACATACGTCATAGTCATCCCCATCGCCATAGCCTCCATCTCCATTTAATTGAATATTTGTAATCGAGATTCCATGGTGATTAGATGCATTGTAAGGCTATCATGTTGTCATCTTCAAAGTAGCCATTTATAGTATGTATTGTTCTTGAGTTTCTATTGTGATGTGTGAGTAATCCCCTCGGGCTAAGGGCGTAGCCTCGCCGGCCCCTAGTACACGCAAGATGGGATTGATGGTGCCATTCTTTCATATGTATGTCCCTTGTCTCTATCTTGATCCCATGACTCGCCGGTACCCGAGAAACTGAAGATTAGTAAAAATGAGAGGAAATGGACATGGGAGAGTGGAAGGCTGCATTGAAGACCGATGATAGTAAGTCTAGTACGATAGCCATAACAAATTTCCACGATCAATAAGAGTCGTGGATTTGCGAGGTGGAAAGAGGATGTAGAAAAAACAAATCCATATGTATATAGTATTGTTGGACAGTTAATCAGCATAAATGTAAGTGTATCTCTAATTATTCAATAGGTGCTGCCAAACTGTTTATTATGCTTTGTTATACGGGGCACAATGCATCATTTATTCATTGATATTTAGGCTCAAGTTGTATGAGCTAATCAAGTTGTTTTGCTTTATCAACATTAGCACCCATGAGTCTTGGGCAGCGTTACATATTCAATTTAGGTGGACCAACGCCTTAGATTGAGAAACCGTGCCTGAAAAAAAAAAGAACATGGCTCGACATTACATTCCAGACAACATATTCGTGGGAGTAGAGCCGTCTCGTCGGCTTGTGCATATGTGGTGGAAGGGCTCATGAACTACTACGTGACATGGAGAAACACATGGATAAGAAGGGGAGGAGGAGGAACGAGAGAGATGAGACATGATCTATGAGAGTCGGGGAGCAGTGATGTGGAAGAAATGAATCCATAGGTGCCCGCTGTCGTTGGACAACTGGTATGTATAAATGAAAGCATATCTCTGATCAGCCGATAGGGTTGGACCAGACCATTTACATACTATGGTGTACGGGGCAACCACTTATTCATTTATATCTACACTTAGATCGTGAATAAAAGTGTGGTTATTGAACGAATCTCAGCGATCTGTGTGATGTAGACATTGGCCCGCAGGGGCACCATGACCCGTAGTGTATTTTTCGCTATACTTGTACATATAAACATTATTACTCCATCAGATCCTTATTAATTGCCATCGATTTAGTACAAGCACCATAATCCGAAAACATTATGTTTCTACTCTAAATGATTCAACATCATTTTGAATCCATAATTTCCAAATTCAAATCAGAAAATAAAATCCAAAATTCAAACAAAAATCATAGGGCTCAAACATAAAGCATCACACACTCATTTCTTCTTACACACTCCCATTTCCAATTTGTAGTAGGGCTGGGACTAATCTCAATGGCATCTTTCATCAACATCTTCGATTGAATTGGTAGAGGTGCTCTGACAAATTCGAGTGGCTTTTGAGGGAAACTCCCTTGTCAAGTTTTCCTAAGCTCATAATTAGCCAAAATCAATCTTTTCTCTAATTTATATATTCAAAAATAGAAACAAAAAATGACATGAGCATATCGGCTGGACTAGGGCAAATCAGCGGCTCGCTGTGGGCCGCTCACCCCACCCTCCTAAAGCAGTTTTTCCTTCATCACTTGCTCATCCCCTCAAAAAGGCCCCAACACTATCGCGCACAGCTGCTCTCTCATCTCACCTTAGATTGAAAACCGTGTGTGAAACGAATAAGAGAACACGACCCATGTTGCATTCCAGGCAACATATTCACGAAAGTGGAGCCACCTCGTCGCCTTGTGCATGTGGTGGGGGGGGGGGCTCATGAACTATTGCACAATATGGAGCAACACATGAACAAGAAGGGGAGGTGAGGAACGAGGGAGTGGAGGATGAAGCAAAATCTATGAGAGTCGGGACAACTTGTAATCGTATCTCTCGTTAGTCAACATGATGGGACCACACTATTTACTGTATTGTTTTATACGGGAGTATACACCGATTATTCATTTCTATCTACGCTTAGACTACCCATAGTGGGAGTAACATAGGTAGTAACATCACACATATCTAGATAAAAAAGATGATGTGGCAAGCAATAAATGAAGAAAGAGAGGCATGTGGTAACATAGCTAGTTACTACTAGTATGAGTAACATCACACATATCAAGGTAAGATGAGTCTATGGCCTAATAAATGAAGTTTTTCATGTTACCACACATATGTTACTCCCCACTATAGAGGTAGTAACATAGAGTAGTAACATGGGCATGTTACTACTCTATGTTACTACCCATTATGGCTAGTCTTAGACGTAAATCGTTAAGTGGATATTGGATGAATCTCAGAGGATTTTTCGGTGCGGATATGGACCCCACCGAGCACCATGACCCATAGTGTTTTTTCGCTATACTTGTACATATAAACATTATTACTTCATTTTCAAAACACCATAACTCGAACATTATGTTTCCACTCTAACATAAATTCAAAGATAAATCATAGGACTCAAGCATAGAGCAGCACACGCTCATTTCTTCATACACACCCCCATTTCTCATTTGTAGGTTGAGTAGGGTTAACCTCAACGCCATCTTCATCAACACTTTCAAATGGAATTGTTAGAGATGCTCTGACAAATTCAAGTGGCTTCTGAGGGAAAGTCCGTGTTCGTTTTTTTCCTAGCTTGTAATTTGCAAAAAAAAAAACTCTTCTCTAATTTATATGCTAGCTCTCTCTCACCACACACACACACACGCATGACGCGCGCGCGCACACACACACACATTTTAAAATAACTAAAAAGGAACATCGGCAAATCGATCGGACTAGGGCAAAGCAGTCGCTCGCTATGGGCGGCTCACCCCACCCCCAATTGTTTTTCCTTCCTCGCTCGCACATCCCCTTGAAAAGGTCCCAACACTATCGCGCACAGCTGCTCTCTCATCCCGCCTTGGATTGAGAACCGTGCGTGAAGCAAATAAGAGAACATGACGTGAGTTGCATTCCAGGCAACATATTCACGAAAGTGGAGCCACCTTGTCGACCTTGTGCATGTGGTGGAGAGGCTCATGAACCATTCACGATAGAGAGCAACACATGAACAAGAAGGGGAGGGGCGCAACGAGGGGGTGGATGATGAACAATAATCTTTGAGAGTCGGGACAGTTGTAAGCATAAATGAAAGCATATCTCTGGTTAGTCAATATGGTGGGACCATACCATTTATTGTATTGTGTTATACGGGAGTATACACCGCTTATTCATTTATATGTACGCTTAGACATAAATCGTTGAGTGGATATTGGATGAATCTTGTCGGATTGTTCAGTGAAGATATGGACCCCACCGGGCACCATGACCCAGAGTGTGTTTTTCGCTATACTTGTACGTATAAACATTACTACTTTATTTTTCACAACACCATGATTTGAACATTATGTTTCTACTGTTAACATTAAGCAACATTTGCTCTACTTTATATGGCATTTCTTATACATTTTATTTTATTTCAAATAAAAATGAAAACGGGCCTGACCAAATCGACCGGACTAGGGCAAAGCGGGCGCTCGCCGTGGGCGGCTGACCCTGACCTCACCCTCCCGAAGCGTTTTTCCTTCCTCGCTCGCTCGCTCGCTCATCCCTTCAAAAAGGCCCAAACACTATCGCGCACAGCTGCTCTCTCGTCTCACCCCTCCTCCCATCTCTCTTGCGGCGGCCGCTGGTCGAAGGCGGCCCCTGCCCCGGCGGATCTGCAGGTGCGGCGCCCCCCTCCTCCGTCCCCACCTCCCCATCCCTGCAAGTTCACCTTGGCGTCAACGCCGGCGCCTCGCTAATCGCCCGGCCAAACCCTTCCCACCCCATTTCCTCCCCGCCGTCTCCACCCCGTTCCGCAATCTCATACACCGGTTCCCAAGGTACTACGAACATTTCAGCCGTCTCGTCCAGTGATGATTTTAATCGCAGACTAACCTTCGCAAATTCTGTGTGTGCGCCGTCCAGATCCGCCCCTGCCAGTTTCCTGGCGAGGAACCCTAGCTTGCTCGAGCAATCTTGCCGTCCTTTTCGCCCTGTTATCTACCGTGAGCAATCCGGATTAGTTTTTTCTTTCCCAGCAACTTCTAATCTCGCAGATGAATTCCATTCCGTTCCGTTCTTGTCGCTGTCCTGTTCCCTGGGAAAAATGGAAACAGGATGCTTTGTCCGCCCCGCCGCTAATTCCGCCCTGTTCCTGGTCATTTTGTCCGAAGCTGGTAATTGTGGGTTCAATTAGGTCCGCCCTGCTTGCAGTTCTTGGTTTTGTGAGCGCACGTTAGGTTGATGGGTTTGATCTTGGTGGGTTGTTTCTACCCCAAATGAAAGGACTTTTGATGCATTCGTCCCTGCCCTAGTTTTTTTTTGTGGGAAGCCCCTGCCCTAGTTTTTTTGTGTGTGTCGGGGAAGTCCCTGCCCTAGGTTGATAGAGTCAATTTTCGAGGGATTCAATGTCTTCCCGTATGAATCTGGTTCCGCCATGTTCGTGGTCATTCGAGCTGGAATTTGCCCTAGTATTTAGGTGCCGGCAAATCAATCAAGTAGAAGTCGCTGGTGGCCACAACTTGAGACAAAATTAGACATTAAATCGCACAATATCTTGAAGGCGCACTCTACTTACCTAGCATCATAAAAATAATGTACGTTGAATTAAATAATGCGCTCTGACCACTGCTGCTGCCTCACTCCCCACCCACCCAAACCCTGTGCGCGCCCGCAATCTTAATCCCGGCTTTGGATGTTGATCATTTTAGTCATCTCATTAAGTGACGATTTAGTTGCAAACTAACCTTCGCAAATTGTGGGTGTGCACCATCCAGATCCGTCCCTGCTAGTTTGTTGCTTAGGAAACCTAGCTGGCTTGAGCAATCTGGCCAAATTTTTTGCTCTTTATTTACTGTGAGCAATCTGGATTACGTCTTTTTTCCCCAGCAACTCCTAATATCGCAGATGAAACCCATTCCCTTTCTTGTCACTGTCCTATTCCGTGGGAAAAACGGAAAGAGGATGCTGTGTCCGCCCTGCCGCTAATTCCGCCCTGTTCCTGGTCATTTTGTCCGAAGCTGATAATTGTGGGTTCAATTAGGCCCCCTCCCCTCCTGCTTACAGTTCTTGGTTTTGTGAGCGCACGCTAGGTTGACGGATTTGATCTTGGTCGGTTGTTTCTACCCCAAATGAAAGGACTTTTGGTCCATTCGCCTTTTTTTTTGAGGGAAGTCCCTGCCCTAGTTTTTTTTGTGGGAAGCCCCTGCCCTAGGGTGATAGAGTCAATTTTCAAGGGATTCAATGTCTTCCCTTATGAATCTGGTTCGGCCATGTTCCTGGTCATTCGAGCTGAAATTTGCCCTAGTATTTAGGTGCCGGTAAAGCAATCAAGTAAAAGTCGTTGGAGGCCAGAAGTTGAGACGAAATTAGACATAATACCGCACACTATCTTGTTGAAGGTGCACTCTACTTACCTAGCATCATAAAAATAATGTACTTCGAATTAAATAATGCACTCTGCTCACTGCTGACACCTCACTCCCCACCCGCCCAAGCCCTGCACGGCCCAAATGCTGTGCACGCCCGCAATCTTAATCCTGGCTTTGGATGTTGATCATTTTAGTCATCTCATCCAGTGATGATTTAATCACAAACTAACCTTCGCAAATTGTGGGTGTGCACTATCCAGATCCGCCCCTGCTAGTTTGTTGCTGGGGAAACCTAGCTGGCTTGAGCAATCTGGCCAAATTTTTTGTGCCCTTTATTTACTGGGAGCAATCTGGATTAGTTTTTTTCCAGCTACTTCTGATATCGCATATGAATTCCATTCCGTTCTGGCCGCTGTCCTGTTCCATTAGAAAAATGGAAAGAAGATGTTGTGTCCACCCTGGCACTCCACCCTGTTCCTTGTCATTTTGTCTAAAGCTGATAATTGCGGGTTCAATTAGGTCTGCCATGCTTACATTTCTGCTTGGTTTTTGAGCGCGTGCTAGGTTGATGGATTTGATCTTTGTGGGTTGTGTGAACCCCAGATGAAATAAGTTTTGGTGAATTCGCCCTTGCCTTGGTTCCGTAGGAGCAAGTCAGAAAGGTTGAGAAATAGAACCATCTGATTTGATTCGTTCCCAATAGCCATGAGATGATCATCTTAGGGTGATCCTTTAGTCAACGGATGCTCCTATTACACTCGTAGTCTCTGAAGGATGAGAACCCACTATGTAGCATCTACATCGATAATTCAAGCATTGTATACGTCATTAGTCCGATTCTTTGTAGGAACTACCCGTAATAACGAACTTGCAAAATGGATCTGTGTATCATAAAGAGATTCATTGTTCCTGACCCTGCTTCACCTTAATTGTTATTTCAACAAAAATATCACAATAAACTTTTGGTAAAAGTTCTATCTTGGTCGGAGTGGGGATAGCATTTCTCTAGCCTCTAGGTTGATAGAGTCTGAGGGATTCAACGTCGTCTCATCTCGCTTTAGGTCATGCTTATGAATTCCATTCTGTCTTCTGTCTGCTGCCCTGTTCCTTGAGGAAAGAGGATGTTGCATCTGTTTCTGGCTCTTGATCCGCCCTGTTCCTGCTCATTCTAGCTGAAATTTGCCCTAGTATTTAGGTGCTGGCAATGCAATCAAGTACAAGTCGTTGGAGGTCACAAGCTGAGATGAAATTAGAAAATAAAATTGCACAATATCCGGTTGAAGGCTGTAGAGGTGTCCTATGGCAACTAGCGCTGGGAGCTTGGGGAAGTAGGAATGTAGAACTCATGTTTGGAGCCTTGAATGGACTGATGGCTTAAACAGCCAATGCTGTCTGTAAAGATCTTATACACCATACTGGAACCTTTTCCGTACAGACTGTATATGTAAATATATGTTTACTGTATTCAAGTACTTCATCCGCCCCATAATATAAGATGTTATTACAACTAACATATGAGTACATTGGTTGTAATAACATCTTATATTTTAGGACGGAGGGAGTACTCCCGAATAAACAAATACTGGGTCCCTTACAATGACTAAATTGCATGATCGCCAGAATTTAGTTCACAAGTTTTTTACAAATATCTTCCTGCTTATTCAATCACATGCTTCCAACAGGTGCCCTAGATTGACGCCGTTCCTTGAAATTTTGATCACTTGCTTTCTATAACATACTGTACATTCTGTAATTCATTTATTGATTCTCTGGATTGTTATTGGTACACGTAGCTTGCTGTATATTCATTAAGTGTTTGCATATCTGGAAGAGTTCCCTTTTTTGGTCTCTAGAAATGATCTGATCTTTTTGGACATGAACATTTTGGTGAAGACCATCATAGAAGGACATCTTCATTACATTAAATACTTGCTGTACCACAAGCTTATTGTAAACCATGCAACCTGAAGCATCAAGAATTTTTTATTGTACTGCCTAGCTTTTAAAACAAAGAATTAACTAACATGTTCTGATCAATCTAATATATTTTTGCAGTGCCTTGTGTCGAAGACTTCAACATCTTCCTGTTGTATTTGCGTTATTCTTGGCTCACATTGAAGGATTCCTTGTCATTGAGGTAAAATGAGCGGTGCTCCAAAAAGACCGCATGAGGAGGGCAGCCACTCTACACCTGCGAAACGGCCTTTGGACGATAGCAGCTTGTACTCGAGCCCTTCTGGGAAACTCATTCAACCAGGCGGCAGTGATTTCCATGGTCCTTTTGAACATGATGGAAGATTTGCCAAAGTACCACGTGTTGAGTCACGTGATGATAAGAGGTCACCTCTGACACATCGGATGCCTGTTGGTTCCTCCAACTTTGTTGACCACCCGACCTCATCTGACAGCAGATTAGAATCAAAACAAAACAAAGATGCACGGGACACCAAGGTTGACGACCGGGAGGCAAAAGCTGATGCTCGGGATGTCCATAGTGATAGCAGGATTGAATTTCAAGGCAATAAAGCTGAGACTGATGTAAAGACAAATAACAGAGCAGATGACAATGAAATAAGAGTTGACCGGAGGGTGCATGGTGATTTCATAGGCGATGTTGTCAAATCGGATAAGGATAGCCATCCTACTGGAACTTCAAACATAGCCTGGAAAGATAATAAAGACCATAGGGGTAAAAGATATGTTGATCAGCCAGATGATAGTGCGGGATGGCGTTTTCTCCGTCCTGGTATGCAAGCCACTGATGAAACTCTCAAGGTTCAAACTATTGTGGAAGAGCGCAACTCCAAGGATGCACATGAATCTACTGGTGAGAATAAAATAGAACCTAAAAGTGAAGATAAGTTCAGAGACAAGGACAGGAGAAAGAAAGATGAAAAATATAGGGATTTTGGTGCAAGAGACACTGATAGAAATGATCGCAGAATTGGTATTCAGCTTGCAGGTGGTAGTGTTGAACGAAGAGAAATTCAAAGGGATGACCGGGATGCTGAAAAATGGGAGAGGGAAAGAAAAGATTCCCAGAAGGACAAGGAAAACAATGACCGCGAGAAGGATTCTGCCAAGAAGGATTCATTTGTAGCAGTTGACAAGGAGAACACAATGCTGGAAAAAACAGCTTCTGATGGAGCTGTTAAACCTGTTGAACATGAGAGTACAGCTGCTGAAATGAAGACACTTAAAGACGACACATGGAAATCTCATGATAGGGATCTTAAGGACAAGAAAAGAGAGAAGGATATGGATACAGGAGACAGGCATGACCAAAGGAGTAAATACAATGACAAAGAATCTGATGATACTGGTCCTGAAGGAGATGCAGAGAAAGATAAGGATACTTTTGGAAGTATACAGCGCAGGAGGATGGCACGTCCAAAGGGAGGTAGTCAAGCATCTCAACGGGAACCTCGGTTCCGGTCCAAAATGCGTGATGGTGAAGGGTAAGCTTAACACTGCATCTTACCATGTTTCTTGTACTTTATTCGAATAGCATAATATCGTGTATGAGCATGGCTATCACGAATCTCATTCCATTTCTGGAAATTTGCACTTCTCTCACTGAGAATGGAAGACGTTTGCCTTCTGACGTCTGTTTACTAGGCAATACTTTTTTTTGTAAGTGATAAGCCCATTGAAAAATCTCACGTTCTTTTATTTCTTCTTGCAGGTCTCAAGGTCAGTCGATCATCTTCATTCCTAGCTGAATAAAATGGAATAATGGATAGTCGTGCTTTTTTTGGAACTGGAGTCATCACCAACTTAGGATCTAGATAATTTTAGATTTCCTTCTCATAAGGTTCTAGTTCACATTGAGATTTTACTGCACATTTTCATACTGTGGGATTTAGTGCTCTGACATCCACTTCAATGTTCAAAATCCCTTCGCATTTGGGGTGATCCATTTTATATGTGCACATGCACATGTACGTTTACGTTTTTTTCTATTATTTTGCGAAATCCAGTTGGAGCAAAAAATGATTAGTTATGATGATCCTTTTATTGAAATCCCTTTTACATAAAAATTATTGACAAGATTCAGTTTCAAGCCGCATAAAATGTTTTTTTTTGTCATGGTCCATTATCACCAGCTTTGTATTTGTTATCTTAATTTCCACACCGGTGCAGGTAAATCTGAGGTATCTGCAATTGTATATAAAGCTGGTGAATGCATGCAAGAGCTTCTGAAATCATGGAAAGAGTTTGAAGCTACCCCAGATGCTAGAAATGCTGAGAATCAACAAAATGGTCCTACTCTTGAAATTCGTATACCTGCGGAGTTTGTTACTTCCACGAATCGGCAAGTAAGTGTACTGATTCCTTAGATGATTCCTGTATTAGGCTTTTAGTCACGTAATCAATTGCCATGCCTGTGTTGCTAGATTATTTTTCTTTTTCCTTAAGTAGCATAAGGATAACAATAAATGATGAACATTTGAAAGTGCATTACTGTGGCCCTGTTTGTTTCAGCTTCGCTTGGATTTTAATCACTTGTGGATTCGCTTCAGTGGCAAAGCTGCTGCGAATCAGCTTCGCCACAGAAGTACACTTTGACATGCTTCAGCCAATTGCACTAAAAATGGCCCGAATCCAGCTTCAGCTTCACTCGCAAAGCTGATTTGAAATAGCTGTTTGTTTCAGATTCCAGATTTGGCTTCACTAGCAAAGCTGAATCTAGTCCCAGAATCCGAAACAAACACAGCCTGTCTCTCCTTCCATTTGAAATGCTATAGGAGTTTCTTCAATTGTAATTTCACTATGTTTTTCTGAGGCATGGACGAACAAAACTGTTTATCTTACACTTTCTGACATCACGTAGGCTGAAGATTGCATTGCTCCTTTTTTAGTGTTGTTTAAAAATTGCAGTGAACTTCTTCCATTAGCTACTTTAATCTTTATCCACTTGTTAAATACTAAAAACCTCTGTTTTGTAGGTAAAAGGCGCTCAGCTTTGGGGAACAGATGTTTATACAAATGATTCAGACCTTGTGGCTGGTAGGTGCTTCATTGTATTTTTCAATCTTCTAAAGTAGCTCAGAAAGCCGGTTTTCTAATGACCGTTTCTTTTAGTGTTAATGCATACTGGTTACTGCTCCCCTACATCATCACCTCCACCATCTGCCATCCAAGAACTGCGTGCAACTGTTCGTGTGCTACCACCACAAGACAGTAAGCCTTAACTAATTTTGTGTCAATTCAGTTGGACATGCTTAAAATGTCAGATTGTTGATCAGTACTCTTACAAAACATGGTATATCTCCCAGGCTATACTTCAACACTAAGGAACAATGTCCGTTCACGTGCTTGGGGCGCTGGTATTGGTTGTAGCTTCCGCATAGAACGCTGCTGCATTGTTAAGGTATTAATATTTGCCTTTTATTTATTCTGTTGATGCTACAAACTCATGAAATCCTTTTATTGATCACTGTTTGAAGATTGGTTGCTTAGTATGCTTTACACTTTGCAGAAAGGTGGTGGTGCCATTGATCTTGAGCCTCGCCTTAGCCATACGTCAGCCGTGGAGCCTACACTAGCTCCAGTTGCAGTGGAGCGTACAATGACAACAAGAGCAGCAGCTTCTGTAATTTTCTGATACTCTTTGTTCCTCTCTCTCTTAACAAAATTTTTGTTCTATTTTCAGTATTTTATTTTTTCTTATTGTAACCAGACCTTTCTTTCTATTCTCTACTGAGGTTTTATCAATATGTTTCATGCAGAATGCATTACGTCAACAAAGATTTGTTCGGGAAGTTACAATACAGTACAATCTCTGCAATGAGCCATGGTACTTTCCCGACTTACCTCCTGACCCTTCATTTTCTGTTCATCAAAGTACCTATATTGCCATTTCTGTGTCATAGCAGTTCTCGTGTTTTTGAGCGCTCATGTCTTCTGCAGCTCTGCTTGTAGAAGCTGCTGCCTTGTTCTGTTTTGAGCGAAGGTCGCTCCTAGTAAGCCATTCTTTTTTCTTCCTTCAGGTTAAAGTACAGTATAAGCATTGTGGCGGACAAGGGATTGAAGAAGTCTCTTTATACTTCTGCGAGGCTGAAAAAGGGTGAAGTCATATACTTGGAAACACATTTCAATAGGTACACCATGACTGGCTTATTGTCCTAACACTGTTTTATGTTTGTTGGCATTCTTGTTGACTTTCACTTGCATGTTACTCACCGTCTTTGAATTCTTGTCTTGTTGGCCTTAAGTTCCTGCAGGTATGAGCTGTGCTTTAGTGGGGAAAAGCCTCGCTCCATTGGATCAAATTCCAATGCATCTGATTTGGAATCGGAAAAACACCAGAACAATAGCCATCACCATTTGCAAAACGGGGACAGGGGCGCCACGGAACTTGAACTGCGGGACATGTTCCGATGGTCACGGTGTAAGAAGGCCATGCCTGAGGTTGCCATGAGATCTATTGGTATCCCACTGCCAGCTGAGCAAGTTGAGGTAATTTCTTGCTACAGCAAAGCCATATCATTCTCTCTTTTTTCCTCCATTGGGTGTAGGCAGCATCATTCAACGTTGTTGTGTCTGTTACCCGTGGCAACGCAGGTGCTGCAGGACAATCTGGAGTGGGAGGACGTGCAGTGGTCGCAGACCGGCGTCTGGGTTTCCGGGAAGGAGTATCCGCTCGCCCGCGTGCATTTCCTGTCGGCGAACTAGCGATGGCGCACTCCGGTAGCAGCAGGCCAGGCCAGCCTATGAAGAAACCATTTTCTTCTTTCTTGAATGCTGCTGCTTTGCCACCGGTGCCATGCCATCTTGTTTGTGTATAAAAGAAGGAAAAGAGAAGAGACGCTCAGCTGTTGTAGGCCGTGTTGTGCCTGTAATCTTTGTTACACACCAATAACCATTATATGTCTGTCCGAGAGATGTAATTCTTGGTTGTTCTTGAGTTAGGCAAAACCGGATTATTGTTCGCTGATTATTATTGGATGCTGGATGTCAGTTGGAACTGTTTATCATCAACTGTTTCTTGGTTGTATAGCCCATGGGCGGTGCCTTTGTTCACAATGATGATGATGGATGATATGTGGACTTTTTTGGGTATTTTTTACGAAGATTAAACGGACGGTGAGAGCTGACGTTGAAGGAGCCCGACGACGGTGGAGGACGCGCCTGGCTTATCCACACGTTTCCCCTCCCTTTTATAATCCCACCACCTTTAGCAACGGACGTGCGAAGCCAAGCCCGCCAATTAAACCCACCCATCCTGCGATTCATTCCATTCCTCTCGCTAATGGCAGCCGCGTCAGGGATCGCCGGCACGTTCTCCGTCCGCCCCACGGCGCCGGCGGGCCGGCTATGCTCGTGCGCCGCCGCAGCCGGTGAGGCGACGTTCCGCGGCGTTGATGGGGGCGGGAAGTGGTGGGCGCCGCAACTGGGGTGGTCGGGCCAGCCCGACTACATCAATGCCCAGCCGGCGCCGGCGCCGGAGGAGGACCGCGACCGGGCTGCTGCAGGTGGTGCGGGGAAGAGGCGGTTCGGCGTGCTGACGGAGGAGAAGGCGCGGCAGCTGCGGCTGCGGATGATGGAGACGGAGAGCTTCCACGACGTCATGTACCACTCCGCCATCGCCTCCCGCCTCGCCTCCGCCCCGCCCGACTCCACCCGCCACCCCAAGCCATAGCCATAGCTAGGCACGCACGTACGTGGCCGCCCGGGATCAGCTCAACTCACCGGCCGGCGCCATGCTCAGCCGGAAGCTTTTGTTCGTTCTAACCGCGACCATGCCCTCTGGAGATGGATGGACTGATCAAAGAAAAAGAAAAACACCAGCCCGGCCTTTAGCAACACTTGCAACTGAATATGTTGTGAGAAAAACAACAATGTATGTATGTATGTATGTATGTACCGCCATTGATGTTTCTCGATCTCTGTTCAATGAGGCACAGACCCAGACGCTTACAAATTTCTTTTCTGCAATTATCATGAACGTTTTCTGCATACGCGCACCACTGAATGATGCATGGCGAGAGAGACCTTGCAAAAAACTCGCCCAGATCATGCATGATCATGCATAGTTACGTATCACTGTCTCCGGAAAAATGAGTGGGCTCTTTCCCGATCAGGGTTCATGACTCGCAAGCGCACGCACGCCGCCTTGAGCGGTGATTCATGATCGGTGTCCCTGTCGGGGAGCACAGGATAAGTACTCCCTCCGTCTAGGTGTGTAAGTCACCTTACGAAAATGAAATAATCCCAAAACACTAAGGCGCAAAAAAGTAGTACTAGTTGCATGCATATTAATTAGACCCCATCTATTAATTGGAGGACCAATGCATGCAATTTCTATGGCACGCTGTTGGGATTTGAAGATGTCTTCTAATTAATAGCACGCTTTTAATTGAGAAAGAAATGATGTGATTGGCTTCATCCGTGATTCAAGTATTTTTCCTTGCCCAATAACTTTGCGCCTAGGTTGCGATGCACCTTCTAAGATGTCTAATTCACCTAGACGGAGGGAGTAAGTAATCCTAGCGAGTCCGTTTATCGACCCGATCACGCGAGCACATCGCATCGCACGTCATCATCGCCGCTTGATTCAAGCTGTACGCTGCCAGATAAAGCAACCTCACGGAGACGTACGTACTCCCTCCGTCTAGGTGTGTAAGTCACCTTACGAAAATGAAATAATCCCAAAACACTAAGGCGCAAAAAAGTAGTACTAGTTGCATGCATATTAATTAGACTCCATCTATTAATTGGAGGACCAATGCATGCAATTTCTATGGCACGCTGTTGGGATTTGAAGATGTCTTCTAATTAATAGCACGCTTTTAATTGAGAAAGAAATGATGTGATTGGCTTCATCCGTGATTCAAGTATTTTTCCTTGCCCAATAACTTTGCGCCTAGGTTGCGATGCACCTTCTAAGATGTCTAATTCACCTAGACGGAGGGAGTACGTACCGATCGATCGAGACCGACCTCTGCCTGACCGACCTGCGCTAATCTCATCCTTGTTTGTATGTTAGGATAAAGATACTGTCATTGCTGCCCTCTAGAAAGCGACTTGTGGTCAATTACCCAAGCAAAACAAAAGAGTCGGAGACGGCGAAGAATGCCCACGCTGCCTGCGCATGACTCGGCGCTCCGTCGGTTGCTGCTTATCCACAACGTCAGCGGCGGGCCGGATCGGCTCGGTTTGCTGCCTATCCGTTCGTTCGTTCCTCCCTAGATCCAACCGCCAAGGCGGCGGCGTTGTGACGCATGCAGAAGGTAGCATTCAGAGACTCCAAGCCAATACAGAAGGTGGCAACATTCAGATCACTTGGTCCGATCGAACAAATAGCGTTTACAGGCTCCGAGGAAACTATTGTGACAGTGGCACACTCTCTGTAACCACTCCAGAAACTCTGAGCGAGGGGTGTTTAGAAATTTCAAGAGGGCGACACAAGGTTTGCCAAGTACGTTGGTGGTACTCTCTGCCGAAATGAAAAACTAGGGGTACCGGTTTCTATTGGGTACCGGAAAGGCGTTGGATCCATTCCGCGATTCGTGCATAAAAATCAATCATGTACCGTAGTCAATGTATCAACAGTGGTAACATATATTTTTTGTTTTGTGCATTTTGCACATAATAGATACAGTGAAGCCCACACCCGTACTTAACACATTGTGCATTTTTCAGACCCTGCCTCTCGGCATTTGTTTGAGGAACTGCTGAATTGGGTAGGTCCGCCGTGCCGCACCGCCCCCAGCCGCCACTGTTCTGCAACCACGCCGCCATGAGGAGGTGGGCCGAAACCCCAAGCTTCAGTGATGCAGGTTCGTAGTCTAGATCTGACGGCCCGAGAGTAGTAACAAAGTCGAAGTCCTTTAGTATTTCTTGACACCCTTGATTTGTTAGATGACGGTAGTCGAATCCCATATAGTCCATGATTCCCTTCAATCATTGAAGTTCTTATGGACCGTGGTAGCTTTAATTTCCTGGTTGTCGACATATAACCCCTGAATTATCGTGAGCATATAATAGATCTTGATTCGTGCACAGTAAGTTGTTGTTTACGGGTCATATAGTTATAATTAGTACTATCTCTGTCTATTAGGGAGGCATTTACCATTTGATGGTTTGCAGACTTTTCTATTAGTTAGATGGAATTATTTGTTTTTAGTGATTTAAAGGAATTTGGTTATGTATATATGTTTTTTACTCATGGTTTGGGTGCATATTAACTGACTATCCTGTAAAACATGAAAGAAAATATGTCCGAAAACGACCTCTGCGCACGTAGATCGCCAAGATTTACAAAAAGACGTAAGGTGGATCATGCTGACAGTAAATTAGAGAAAACAGAGTCTGAAAAACCCGTGCATGATAAGAGGAAGCAGAGCAAGATGGCTGGTAGAAAGGAAGCCCTAAAAATAAGAAGAAAACATCGTAAATATGACCATGACCTATCTGAAAGCGGGGAAGCTCATTAGAAGACCAATAATATAAGCAAGGGTCATCGTATGAAACCAACATCTCAGGAAGTGAAGACGGTAAAGACAGGAGGAAAACGAAAACAATTACAAAGTCAAAGACAGATCCAAAAAGCCGTGAATCCGAATCCACTTCAGAGAGCGACGATACTGACAGAACAAGGAGATATGCATCAAGTACGAGGGATGAAAGGTTTCATAGGTATATGAAGGATAAATGAAGAAGAGGTTATATGTTAGAAACCGAGCAGTCTGAAAGAAAGAGGAAGTCAAAGGACAGAAGAGATGACCCAAGTTCCGACAGTGAGCCTGCTAAGCTGATGAAGAAGACAAAAAAGAAGAAACATGTCAAAATCATGGAGTCGAGCTCCAGTTCACATGAATCAGATTACAACCTAAAATATTTACCTTTTTATTCGCCTTTCTTCCCTTCATATTTTTTGCTTGCTTGTGTGTTAGATCGCTTGGCCATCATGTCTGAATCCGGGGAGTTTGTCATTGAAAAGGATGTTAATGACATTACAGGAATGTTTGATGATTTTTCTAATGATTATCTCCATGAAAAACAGCCTACTATCATAAAAACAAAAAAAAATTGTGTCGGTAGTGGCAATATTATTGAAAAATGTGTTATTCAAGATTTCTTTACTTGTGTCAGTGGACTACCTACGTTAGGAGGATCTATTCTTAATAAAACCAATAGCCTCGCAGATGCAATAACTTTGCTCATTATCGAACTTGAAAGACAATTTGGTCATATGCATCCTTGCGTACAGAGGATTTTTCTAGAGTTTTCTAATATCCAACATTCTTCTGTTAAGCGCGCCGCTACTATATTCCTAGCTCATGAGTTTAGATTTGTCATTAAAGAAGCTAGCGAAATTTTTGCTCACTATAAGATAAATGGTGGTTGTCCTCCCATAGATGAGATCCTTGTCAATCAAGAGGAAATAATGAGATTGCAATCTCCTAATTATGTTGCCTATAATGAAAATTTAAGGAAAAGGGTTCCTACCCAAGTTTTGGTTGATAAGATTTCTGAACTTAATGATAATTTTTCTATACAAAACAATGGGTTAGGGTTCGCTTTGAGAGATAGGCTTATGACTTCATCAAATGAACGCTTATAATGATGAGTTGGTTATAGAATATCGGGGGCCGAAGGAGGAACCTATTCCTCCCAAACTTGATCTTAGGGATCCTTATCCCATTAAATGTAGCCCTTTTGAATATATTTTTTACCACAAAGGAAGCTTGATGCTGAGAGAAGGGAGTATGAGATGAGCATGGATGATCTCCCTTACTATTATGACAATACATAAATCGTTGCGTTATGCCTAGCTAGGGGCGTTAAACAATAGCGCTTGTTGGGAGGCAACCCGATTTTATTTTGGTTTTTACTTTTTTCTTGCCATTCTTGAATAAATCTATCATCTATCCTCTGGTTAGATGTGTTTTCATGTTTCAATTTAGTGTTTGTGCCAAGTAAGACCTTTGGGATGATTTGGAAGATAGTATATTGATTTTTTATGGAAAGCAGAAACTTTTGCGTCAAGTGTCAGAATTGTTTCTGGTTGCTGGAACGTGAAAAATCTCTTTTACAAGTTTATTATATACAAATTTCCCATATTATCCTAATTTCTCATAATTTTAAGAGATGCATAAGTTTCACATCAATTCACATCATTACACGTTATTCTGTTTTTGACAAATTATGTTTTCTTCGTGTTGTTTGCTTATTTTGATGCATCTATGGCTAGTATCGGGGGATATGAACCATAGAAAAGTCGGAATATAGTAGATATTACACCAATATAAAATAAGAAGAGTTCACAACAGTACCTACAAGTAATGATTGAATTTGTTTTACTAACGGATCTCACGAGTTTTGTGTTGAGTTTGTGTTGTGAAGTTTTCAAGTTTTGGGTAAAGACTTGATGGACTATGGAATAAGGAGTGGCAAGAGCCTAAGCTTGGGGATGCCCAAGGCACCCCATGGTAATATTCAAGGACAACCAAGCATCTAAGCTTGGGGATGCCCTGGATGGCATCCCCTCTTTCGTCTTCAATCCATCGGTAAATTTACTTGCTGCTACATTTTTATTCATCACATGATATGTGTTTTTCTCGGAGCATCTTGTATGATTTGAGTATTTTTTTTGTTTGCCATAATCATCCTTGCTGTACACACCTTTTGAGAGGGACACACATTAACCGTGAATTTATTAGAATATTCTATGTGCTTCACTTATATCTTTTGAGCTAGGGTAGTTGCTCTAGTGCTTCACTTATATCTTTTTGAGCACGGCGGTGATGTTTATTTTGAAGAAATTGATGAACTCTCATGCTTCATTTATATTATTTTGAGCGTTTCTAAACATCATGGTAATTTTGTTGGGCTACGAATTTAGTCCTAATATGATAGGCATCCAAAGAGGGTATAATAAAAACTTTCATAAAGAGCATTGAATTTATGAGAAGTTTGATTCCTTGCAATTGTTTTGAGATATTAAGATGGTGATATTAGAGTCATGCTAGTAGAAGTTGTGTGTTTAAAGAAATAATTGTGTTAAGGTTTGTTATTCCGTAGTCTTCTAGTTATGTGATGAAGTTGGAGCGCGATTTATCCTTGATTGCCTATCTTTACGTGAAAGTCGGGAGCGCGCGATGGTTAACTTCTACCAACCTCTTCCCTAGGAGCATACATAATAGTACTTTGCTTCAGGGGATAATAATTTTTTTTCAATAAGTATGTGAGTTCTTTATGACTAATGTTGAGTCCATGGATTATACACACTCTCACCCTTCCATCATTGCTAGCCACTCTAGTACTACGCAACTTTCGCCGGTGCATCAAACCACCTTATACCTTTCCTCAAAACAGCCACCATACCTACCTATTATGACATTTCCATAGACATTCTGAGATATATTGCCATATAACTCCACCATTCCGTCATCATGCTTGAGTTTACCATCGAGTTGTAAGTAAATAAAAGTGTGATGATCATCATTATTAGAACATTGTCCCATGTGAGGTTATAAAAAAGAGGAAAAAGAGAAAAGAGTCTAAAAAAAGAGGAGTCTAAAAAAATGATAGAAAAAGAGAGAAGGGGCAATGTTACAACCCTTTTCCACACTTGTGCTTCAAAGTAGCACCATGATCTTCATTATAGAGAGTCTCCTATTTTGTCACTTCCATATATTACTAGTCAGAAATTTTCATCATAGAACTTGGCTTGTATATTCCAACGATGGGCTTTCTCAAATGCCCTAGGTCTTCATGAGCAAGCAAGTTGGATGCACACAAACTTAGTTTTCTTTTGAGCATCCGTTACATGGCAATCCCTACTCACTCACATTGATATCGATTGATGGACATCTCTGATACGTCCAAAACGTATCTATAATTTCTGCTTGCTCCATGCCTCTTTTGGGTGATACTGCTATGATATTTATACACTTCCATACACTTTTGATCATATTTGGACTAACCTATTAACTCAGTGCACCCTAGTGCCAGTTTCTGTTTTCTGCTGTTTTTGTATTTCAGGTTTTCCCATTACGAGAACTGCCAGAAAAATCCCGGAAAAATTATATAAAAAATCAGCGTCCCAGAAGCTTCCCGGTAGCCAAAGTACAGCCGGAGGGGGCCACCAGGGCTCCAGGCGCCCTGGTGGCGCGGCCCCCCTCCTGGCCGCGCCGGGGGGGCGCCTGGGCCCCCCAGGCCTCCGCTGATGCCCCCCTTTGGCATATATTTATATCGTGTCCCGAAACCCTCGAGATGGGAACCCCTTTTCGCGATCTCATCTCTGTTCCACCGCCGCCGCGCTTCCAAGATCGGGAGCGCCAGGAGAACTCTTCCCGGCACCCTGCCGGAGGGGAGGATCACCACCGGGAGCTTCTCCACCACCATGGACGCCTCCCGGATGAGTTGTGAGTAGTCTCCCTTGGACCATGGGTCCATGACGAGTAGCTATGTGATGTTCTCCTCCCGTTCTTATGCTTCACTAATTAGTCCTCGTGAGCTGCCCTACATGATCGAGGCACATATGTAATCCTTATGCTGTTGCTATGATGAGTTTGCTGGGATCCGATGGATTGTGAGATTATGTTCAGATTGTGTTTGAGTAATATATTTGATCTACCTCTTTTATATTTATGTTCGTAAGTAATTCTTGCATGTTCTCCGTTGTTATTTATTGCTTTGGCCAAGTAGTAGGTAGTGACTCCAAGAGGGAACGTTATGCTTGATTGTGGGTTCATGCCCCTCGATGACTAGCTTGAGTGACAGAAACATGAGTCTAGGGGATGTGCTGTTGCCACAAGGGGGAAAACAACGGTGCTTGTGCCCGCGGGTGCAAGGATTGTTTAAATTACGCAAAGTTCTTTTAATGCAGTTGTCTGTTGCTTTGAGTTTACACTATGGGTGGGACTCGCAACTTAATACCAGCGAGATGTTTTGGATAGATATCTCAAGGTGGATGATTAGTAGTAGATGCAGATGGATTTCGGTCTACTTGCCTTGGCGTACCGCCCATGCTTTGAACCTCTACCTTTCTTGTAACATAGTTAGCATTGGTTTGCGCACATAATTCTGTCAATTGCCCAGCTGTAATTCGTTTACCTCACATAGCTGTTTTATCGTCTTCTGGGAGAGAGACATCACTAGTGAACATCATGGGACCCCGGTCCATATCACCATCATTGATCACATCCGCTATTTACTTTTCCGCTATTTACTTACTATTGCAATTATACCTATCACTATTATCACTTGCGTTTGATCCTTTGTAAACTACAAGGCCGGAGGGATTGACAACCTCTCTGTACTCGTTGGGAGCAAAGTTATTTGTATCTGTGTGCAGGTCCATGTTGATTGCTAATATCTGGCGCCGTTAGCAGTTGACACCTTCTTGTTGAAACTGGGAGTCTCTGGGAAATCGATCCTTGGTAATACCAAGGGAAAACTTCTGCTACACTGCATCGCAAACCTTCCACTTGGGGTAACCAACGAGGGGTGAGAAGCCACCTAGCAAAGCAATTTCTGGCGCCGTTGCCGGGGACTCCACTCTTCAGGATAGGGGAGTTGCACGCTATCTTTTACCTTTGCTTTTAGTCCTGTTAGTTTACTTTTCAGTTTTGCTTTAGTATCTTTTATCGAAAATCACAAAAATAGTTATCTTGCTTGTTTGCTACAATGGGTTCCACCGAGAACACCAAGTTGTGTGACTTCACTAGTCACAACAACGATGACTTTATCAGCACACCTATCACTACACCTGCCACTTCAGCACCTTCATATGAAATTAAACCTGCTTTACTGAACTTAGTCATGAAAGATCAATTCTCCGGTGCTGGGGATGATGCTGCTTCACACTTGAACAACTTTGTTGAACTTTGTGATATGCAAAAGTACCAAGAAATAGATGGTAATATTGTTAAGCTTAAGATTTTTCCTTTCTCCTTGAGAGGAGGAGATAAAATTTGGTTTCAGTCTTTGCCTAGAAATAGCATAGATTCATGGGACAAGTGCAAAGATGCTTTTATCGGAAAATACTATCCACCTGCTAAAATTATCCAACTGAGAAGTAACATAATGAATTTTAAACAATTGGATAATGAACACGTTGCCCAAGCTTGGGAACGTATGAAATCTCTTATCAAGAACTGCCCTACTCACGGTTTGACTACTTGGATGGTTATCCAAACTTTTTATGCAGGCTTGAACTTTACCTCGCGGAACTTGTTAGATTCGGCCGCGGGAGGAACTTTTATGTCAACTACACTTGGTGCTGCCACAAAGCTTCTCGATGAGATGATGACCAACTATTCCCAATGGCACACCGAACGCGCTCCAACAGGTAGGAAGGTAAACTCTGTCGAGGAGATTTCCTCCTTAAATGAAAAAGTTGACTTGATCATGTCTCTACATTCGAAGCAATCTTCTGTTGATCCTCGTGATGTTCCTTTAAATTCTTTGATTGCTCAAGAACAAGTAGATGTGAACTTTATCTCTAGAAACAATTTCAATAACAATGCTTATAGGAGTAACTTTGGTAGCAATCCTAGACCGTTCCCCTCTAATTCTTATGGGAACAACAATGCTTATCCTAGCACCAGGAACTCCACTACTGAACTAGAGATTATGCTTAAAGATTTCATTACTACCCAAAAAGCTTTTAATAATAGTGTAGAAGAAAAACTAAACAAACTAGGTGATCTCTCTTCAAAGGTAGACCATTTAGCCAATGAGATAGAATTGCTTAAAATTAGAACTTCCCCTCTTGAGGAGAGGAAGGTCACTCCTATTAATGCTACTCAAGTGGAAATTAATGAAAATATTAGGATGATGGCTAAACTTAAAGAGAGATGGGCTAGAGAAAGGGAGGAAGAGGATAGAATTAAGAGCCTTCCTACCCACCACACTGTTGCTACTATCCAAGTTGTTGAGGATATCCAAACTCTTAGCACCCAATGTACTCCTGGTCCCATTGGACCTATTAATGGTGATGCTATGACTATAGAAACTACCAAACATGTGAACCTAAAGGACACCACTACCACTTTACTTGATGCTAGTGACCTTGATTTTGATAATTGCACTCTTACCGAAGTTATTGATTTCCTTCACAAGATGTCTAGGGACCCCCGCACTAGCACGATTAACCTTGCCTTCACAGAGCATATCACTAATGCTCTCATCAAAGCTAGGGAGGAGAAACTTAGAGTAGAAGCCTCCATACCTAGAAAGCTAGAAGATGGTTGGGATCCTATGATAAAAATTAAATTGAATGACTTCTCTTTCTATGCATTATGTGATGTTGGAGCTAGTACCTCTGTTATGCCCAAAAGAATATATGAGATGCTTAAAATGAAACCTTTTGATTCTTGTTCTTTTGGTGTTCGTCTCGTTGATTCTTCCATAAAGAAACCTTTGGGGAGGATCGACGATGTTCTTATCGTTGTCAATGATAATTATGTTCCCGTTGATTTTACTATTATGGATATTGAATGTGATCCTTCTTGTCCAATTATTTTGGGATGTCCTTTTTTGCGCACCATTGGTGCTATCATTGACATGAAAGAGGGTAATATAAAATTTCAGTTTCCTCTCAAGAAAGGGATGGAACACTTCCCTCGAAATAAGATCAAGTTACCTTTTGAGTCCGTTGTACGGGCTAGCTATTCTTTTACTCTTGATAAAACTTGATCTCTATGCATTATGCCTAGCTTAAAGGCATAAAAGAAAGCGCTTTTGGGAGGCAGCCCAATGAATAAATTTATTTTGCTTTTGTTGTGTCTTGATGTTGTTACTACTGTAGCATCATCATTGTATCTTTTCTTTTCATATTTGTGCCAAGTATAGCCTCTGATTGCTAGAAAGTTCAAAAGTTGTGAGGTGCTGTCCAGGAAACAGATTCTGTCCTTGGATAGAAAAATTCGTATAAAATCACCAGATCATCTTTTTGGTCTGAATTTTTACGACAGCGTTCTCTATATAATTGTCTTTCGTGCATCTGTTCTGAGTTTTTTGATTTGAGTTGCAGAAGTGCCCCGAACAAATCAATTACTACCTGCTGTTCTGTTTTTCACAGATTCTGTCCTGTTTTGCTTTTCCTTCATTTTGCAAACCAAGAGCTTGCTTTTTCTTTGCAAAAACCTTTTGGCAATCTTGAGAAACAGTAGACCTTAAAGAATATCTTTATTTCCAGCAAGGTATAATTATTTTATTATGGGTACTAACCTCGCTAATCAGATTATGATGAGTTATGTATGAAGGGAGTTTTCAAGTGTGCGAGGGAAGATGATAAAAAGATTCAGGAGTGTCAAGCGTTCAAGCTTGGGGATGCCCCCGTGCAACCCCAAGAAATATTCAAGGAGACTCAAGCGTCTAAGCTTGGGGATGCCCCCGTGCATCCCCTTCTCCATCAACGTTATCAGTTCGTCTTTCGTTCCACTATATTTTAATCACTTCATGTGTTATGTGCTATGCTTGGAGCGTCTTGCTTTTAGTTTCCTTTTTAGTTTTTCATAACGAGTCGGAACTCAGTGTTCTTTATGTGGGAGAGAAACACGCTCCACTTCTACCTAGAACATAACATAGAATTTTCATGTCTATCCTTGCTGTGTGTGTTCTTTGTCTTTTAATAGCTACTATCATGCTCTGCTCTTAGTATTCATGCTTATCTTTTTAAAGAGCTTTTGTTTAGTTGGTTGCTTGAACTCTCTTTAATTACCATGCTCATCTTATTAAGAGAGTTTGCTTCCGTTGCATTGGTTAATATGTCTATGATAAAGATGCTGCGTGCATAATGGCGCTTAGTAGTTCAGGTTTTCTTATGGTTAGTCTCAAATAGCTGGGGGATTCCTAATGTGTTATTGGAGTACCAACATGATTTGTTTGCCAATGATGTGGTATGGTTTAGTAATATCTTCCCTCAAGAATTTATTTTGATTGACTTGGCGTATGCTCACGCATATTTAAGACTGTAAAGAAAGTCTGTCAAGCCTTGATGATCTTTTGTTTCTGAGTAGCGATATAACTTCCATGCCTGATTCAATGTTGCTTTGTCGCTCTGCATGATTATGACCGTTATTGCTCTCTTAGTTGGTCGCTCCCAGTCTTTTGCTAACCTCCACCTGTACTAAGCGGACTGACTGCTTGTGCATCCACATCCTTTTAAACAAGTTGTGCCATATGAGTCCACCATACCTACCTATATGTGGTATTTCACCGCCACTCCAAGTAAATTTACATGTGCTACCTTTAAAACCTTCAGTTTTTGCAATACATAGCTCATGGTAAAGTAGCTTAAAAACTATTGTGGTAAAGAATATGTTGCTTATGTATCTTATTTTCTTATAAGTTGCTTGCTGAGCGGTAACCATGTTTCTGGGGACGCCATCAACTGTTACACTTTTGTTGAGTATCATGTGAGTTGCTATGCATGTTCGTCTTGTCTAAAGTAAGGGTGATTTGCCATGAGTTGAATGGTTTGAGTATGCATACTGTTAGAGAAGAACATTGGGCCGCCAACCAAAGCCATGTATCATGGTGGAAGTTTTAGTTTGGACATTAATCCTCAATCTCTTATGAGAATATGCTTAAGCATTAAAGAGGAGTCCATTATCTATTTTCTATGTTGTCCCGGTATGGATGTCCTCAAGTTGAGATCTATCAAAAACGAGAAATCAAATGCGATCTATCTCCTTGGACCTTTGTACAGGTGACATAGAGGTACCCCTTTGTGACACTTGGTTGAAACATATGAAATGCAATGACAATCCATGGAAATCCGAGCTAATTAGGACAAGGTGCGAGCACTATTGGTATTCGATGCATGAGGCTTGCAACTTATAGGATGTCCTATGCATAACACATATGAAGTACTACTACCGTTGACAAAATTGTTTCTATGTTTTCAAAATAAAAAGCTCTAGCACATGAGTAATCCCTGCTTCCCTCTGCGAAGGGCCATTCTTTTACTTTATGAGTCTCCACCTTCTTTTAAAAGCACCAACTACTGAGAGCATGATTGTCATTCTGAGTGTAATGTGCATTGTCCCAAAGTAGCATTGTCTTTTGCATGATTGTGATATCGTTTATTTTGAAATCATTGTATCTAGTCATCACTTAAACCTTGGAGGTGCCCCTGCATTTATGTTTTGCTTCACTAAAGGGGGCAAGCTAGATATCACTTTATCATATTTGCACATCATGTTCATTGCAAATCTATTTGATGTTTCAGTATCATATTGTAAAACTTTCAGTTCTTTGTGATTTTCTCATGAGGCAACTTAATTACTACAGATTCATTGTCTCAGTAAGCTTTTGTTAGATGACTATGAAAAAGTCCTATATGGTTAATAGCATGTCACCACAGAAATTATTCTTGTTATCATTTACCTACTCGAGGACGAGCAGGAATTAAGCTTGGGGATGTTGATACGTCCAAAACGTATCTATAATTTCTGCTTGCTCCATTCCTCTTTTGGGTGATATTGCTATGATATTTATACACTTCCATACACTTTTGATCATATTTGGACTAACCTATTAACTCAGTGCACCCCAGTGCCAGTTTCTGTTTTCGGCTGTTTTTGTATTTCAGGTTTTCACGTTACGAGAACTACAAGGAAAAATCCAGAAAAATTATATAAAAAATCAGCGTTCCAGAACCTACCGTGCGCCCGAAGGACAGCCGGGGGGGGGCGGGGCACCAGGGCTCCAGGCGCCCTGGCGGCGCGCCCCCCCTGGGCCGCGCCGGGGGGGCGCTTGGGCCCCCCGAGGCTCCTCCGATGCCCCCCTTTGGCATATATTTAAAGCGTCTCCCGAAACCCTCGAAACAGGAACTCTTTTCGCGATCCCATCTTTGTTCCGCCGCCGCGCCGCTTCCAAGATCGGGAGCACCAGGAGAACTCTTCCCGGCACCCTGCCGGAGGGGAGGATCACCACCGGGAGCTTCTCCACCACCATGGACGCCTCCCGGATGAGTTGTGAGTAGTCTCCCTTGGACCATGAGTCCATGACCAGTAGCTATGTGATGTTCTCCTCCCGTTCTTGTGCTTCACTAATTAGTCCTCGTGAGCTGCCCTACATGATCGAGGCACATATGTAATCCTTATGCTGTTGCTATGATGAGTTTGCTGGGATCCGATGGATTATGAGATTAGGTTCAAATTGTGTTTGAGTAATATATTTGATCTACCTCTTTTATATTTATGTTCGTAAGTAATTCTTGCATGTTCTCCGTTGTTATTTATTGCTTTGGCCAAGTAGTAGGTAGTGACTCCAAGAGGGAACGTTATGCTCGATTGTGGGTTCATGCCCCTCGATGACTAGTTTGAGTGACAGAAACATGAGTCTAGGGGATGTGCTGTTGCCACAAGGGGGAAAACAACGGTGCTTGTGCCCGCGGGTGCAAGGATTGTTTACTTTACGCAAAGTTCTTTTAATGCAGTTGTCTGTTGCTTTGAGTTTACACTATGGGTGGGGCTCGCAACTTAATACCAGCGATATGTTCTGGATAGATATCTCAAGGTGGATGATTACTAGTAGATATTGATGGATTTCGGTCTACTTACTTTGGCGTACCGCCCATGCTTTGAACCTCAACCTTTCTTGCAATGTAGTCAGCATTGGTTTGCGCACATGGTCCTGTCAATTGCCTAGCTGTAATTCGTTTACCTCACATAGCTGTTTTATCGTCTTTTGGGAGAGAGACATCACTAGTGAACATCATGAGACTCCGGTCCATATCACCATCATTGATCACATCCGCTATTTACTTTTCCGCTATTTACTTACTATTGCAATTATACCTATCACTATTATCACTTGCGTTTGATCCTTTGTAAACTACAAGGCCGGAGGGATTGACAACCTCTCTGTACTCGTTGGGAGCAAAGTTATTTGTATCTGTGTGGAGGTCCACGTTGATTGCTAATATCCGGCGGCGTTAGCAGTTGACACCTTCTTGTTGAAACTGGGAGTCTCTGGGAAATCGATCCTTGGTAATACTAAGGGAAAACTTCTGCTACACTGCATCTCAAACCTTCCACTTGGGGTAACCAACGAGGGGTGAGAAGCCACCTAGCACTTCACTAGTCACAACAACGATGACTTTATCTACACACCTATCACTACACCTGCCACTTCAGCACCTTCGCATGAAATTAAACCTGGTTTTCTGAACCTAGTCATGAAAGATCAATTCTCCGGTGCTGGAGAGGATGCTGCTTTACACTTGAACAATTTTGTTGAACTTTGTGATATGCAAAAGTACCAAGAAGTAGATGGTAATATTGTTAAGCTTAAGCTTTTTCCTTTTTCCTTGAGAGGAGGAGCTAAAATTTGGTTTCAGTCTTTGCCTAGAAATAGCATAGATTCATGGGACAAGTGCAAAGATGCTTTTATTGGAAAATAGTATCCACCTGCTAAAATTATCCAACTAAGAAGTAACATAATGAATTTTAAACAATTGGATAATGAACACGTTGCCCAAGCTTGGGAACGTATAAAATCTCTTATCAAGAACTGCCCTACTCATGGTTTGACTACTTGGATGGTTATCCAAACTTTTTATGCAGGCTTGAACTTTACCTCGCGGAACTTGTTAGATTCGGCCGCGGGAGGAACTTTTATGTCAACTACACTTGGTGCTGCCACGAAGCTTCTCGATGAGATGATGACCAACTATTCCCAATGGCACACCGAACGCGCTCCAACAGGTAGGAAGGTAAACTCTGTCGAGGAGATTTCCTCCCTAAATGAAAAAGTTGACTTGATCATGTCTCTACTTTCGAAGCAATCTTCTATTGATCCTTGTGATGTTCCTTTAAATTCTTTGATTGCTCAAGAACAAGTAGATGTGAACTTTATCTCTAGAAACAACTTTAACAACAATGCTTATAGGAGTAATTTTCCCCTCTAATTCTTATGGGAACAACAATGCTTATCCTAGCACCAAGAACTCCACTACTGAACTAGAGATCATGCTTAAAGATTTCATCACTACCCAAAAAGCCTTTAATAATAGTGTAGAAGAAAAACTAAACAAACTAGATGATCTCTCTTCGAAGGTAGACAATTTAGCCAATGAGGTAGAATTGCTTAAAATTAGAACTTCTCCTCTTGAGGAGAGGAAGGTTACTCCTATGAATGCTATTCAAGTACAAATTATTGAAAACATTAGGATGTTGGCTAAACTTAAAGAGAGATGGGCTAGAGAAAGGGAGGAAGAAGATAGAATTAAGAGCCTTCCTACCCACCACACTGTTGCTACTAACCAAGTTGTTGAGGATATCCAAACTCTTAGCACCCAATGCACTCCTGGTCCCATTGGACCTATTAATGGTGATGCTATGACTATAGAAACTACCAAACAAGTGAACCTAAAGGACACCACTACCACCTTACTTGATAGTAGTGACCCTGATTTTGATAATTGCACTCTTACCGAAGTTATTGATTTCCTTCACAAGATGTCTAGAGATCCCCACACTAGCACGCTTAACCTTGCCTTCATAGAGCATATCACTAATGCTATCATCAAAGCTAGGGAGGAGAAACTTAGAGTAGAAGCCTCCATACCTAGATAGCTAGAAGATGGTTGGGATCCTATGATTAAAATTAAGTTGAATAACTTCTCTTGCTATGCTTTATGTGATGTTGGAGCTAGTACCTCTGTTATGCCCAAAAGAATATATGATATGCTTAAATTGAAACCTTTTGATTCTTGTTCTTTTGGTGTTCGTCTCGTTGATTCTTCCATAAAGAAACCTTTGGGGAGGATCGACGATGTTCTTATCATTGTCAATGACAATTATGTTCCCGTTGATTTTACTATTATGGACATTGAATGTGAACCTTCTTGTTATTTTGGGACGTCCTTTCCTACGCACCGTTGGCGCTATCATTGACATGAAAGAGGGGAATATAAAATTCCAATTTCCTCTCAAGAAAGGGATGGAACACTTTGTTGGGGAACGTAGTATTTTAAAATTTTCCTACGATCACGCAAGATCTATCTACTAGATGCATAGCAACGAGAGGGGAGAGTGTGTCTACGTACCCTCGTAGACCGGGAGCGGAAGCGTCAAGTGACGCGGTTGATGTTGTCGAACTTCTTTGCGATCCAACCGATCAAGCACCGAACGTACGGCACCTCCGCGTTCAGCACACGTTCAGCTTGATGACGTCCCACGAGCTCTTGATCCAGTTGAGCTTCATGGGAGAGTTTCGTCAGCACGACGGCGTGGTGACGGATATGATGTATTCACCGGCGCAGGGCTTCGCCTAAGCACTGCGATGGTATGACCGAGGTGTGTTTTTGTGGAGGGGGGCACCGCACACGGCTGGAACAATTCAACTTGTGTGTCTTTGGGTGCCCCCTGCCCCCGTATATAAAGGAGCAAGGGAGGAAGGCCGGCCGGCCCTTCCTGGTGCGGCTAGGGAGTGGACTCCTACTAGGAATAGGATTGCAATCCTATTCCTAGTAGGATTCACCAAAAGAAGGAAGAGGGAAAGGAATAGGAGAGGTGGCGCCCCCCCAATCCTAGTCCAACTAGGAACCCTAGGTGGGGGCGCCGGCCAGCCCTATGGGCTGCCTCTCTCTTTCCCTTTAGGCCCACTATGGACCATCCCCTCTCGTAGGGGGTTCCGGTAACCCCCTCCGGCATTCCCGATAAATCCGAAACTTTTCCGGAACACTTCCGGTGTCCGAATATAGTCGTCCAATATATCAATCTTTATGTCTCGGACATTCCGAGACTCCTCGTCATGTCCGTGATCTCATCCGGGACTCCGAACTACCTTCGGTACATCAATACTCATAAACTCATAATACCGATCGTCATCAAACGTTAAGCGTGCGGACCCTACGGGTTCAAGAACTATGTAGACATGACCGAGACTCATCTCCGGTCAATAACCAATAGCGGAACCTGGATGTTCATATTGGCTCCTACATATTCTACGAAGATCTTTTATCGGTCAGAACCGCATAACAACATACGTTGTTCCTTTTGTCAAACGGTATGTTACTTGCCCGAGATTCGATCGTCGGTATCTTTATACCTAGTTCAATCTCGTTGCTGGCAAGTCTCTTTACTCGTTCCGTAACACATCATCTCGTGACTAACTCATTAGTCTTTTGCTTGCAAGGCTTATTGTGATGTGTGTTACCGAGAGGGCCCAGAGATACCTCTCCGACACTCGGAGTGACAAATCCTAATCTTGATCTATGCCAACACCACGAATACTTTCGGAGACACCTGTAGAGCATCTTTATGATCACCCAGTTACGTTGTGACGTTTGATAGCACACAAGGTGTTCCTACGGTATTCGGGAGTTGCATAATCTCATAATACCGATCGTCATCAAACGTTAAGCGTGCGGACCCTACGGGTTCGAGAACTATGTAGACATGACCGAGACTCATCTCCGGTCAATAACCAATAGCGGAACCTGGATGTTCATATTGGCTCCTACATATTCTACGAAGATCTTTTATCGGTCAGAACCGCATAACAACATACGTTGTTCCTTTTGTCATCGGTATGTTACTTGCCCGAGATTCGATCGTCGGTATCTCCATACCTAGTTCAATCTCGTTACCGGCAAGTCTCTTTACTCGTTCCGTAACACATCATCTCGTGACTAACTCATTAGTCTTTTGCTTGCAAGGCTTATTATGATGTGTGTTACCGAGAGGGCCCAGAGATACCTCTCCGACACTTGGAGTGACAAATCCTAATCTTGATCTATGCCAACACCACGAATACTTTCGGAGACACCTGTAGAGCATCTTTATGATCACCCAGTTACGTTGTGACGTTTGATAGCACACAAGGTGTTCCTACGGTATTCGGGAGTTGCATAATCTCATAGTCATAGGAACATGTATAAGTCATGAAGAAAGCAATAGCAGTAAAACTTAAACGATCATAGTGCTAAGCTAACGGATGGGTCTTGTCCATCAGATCATTCTCCTAATGATATGATCCCGTTGATCAAATGACAACTCATGTCTATGGCTAGGAAACATAACCATCTTTGATCAATGAGCTAGTCTAGTAGAGGCATACTAGGGACACTCTGTTTTGTCTATGTATTCACACATGTATTAAGTTTCCGGTTAATACAATTCTAGCATGAATAATAAAAATTTATCATGATATAAGGAAATAAATAATAATTTTATTATTGCCTCTAGGGCATATTTCCTTCAGTCTCCCACTTGCACTAGAGTCAATAATCTAGTTCACATCGCCATGTGATTTAACACCAATAGTTCACATCGTCATGTGATTAACACCCAAAGGGTTTACTAGAGTCAATAATCTAGTTCACATCGCTATGTGATTAACACCCAAAGAGTACTAAGGTGTGATCATGTTTTGCTTCGTGAGAGAAGTTTAGTCAAAGGGTCTGTCACATTCAGATCCGTATGTATTTCGCAAATGTCTATGTGTCTACAATGCTCTGCATGGAGCTACTCTAGCTAATTGCTCCCACTTTCAATACGCATCCAGATTGATACTTAGAGTCAGCTGGATTTAGTGTCAAAGCTTGCATCGGCGTAACCCTTTACGACGAACTCTTTATCACCTCCATAATCGAGAAACATTTCCTTAGTCATCCAGTTACTAAGGATAATTTTGACCGCTGTACAGTGATCTACTCCTGGATCACTATTGTACCCTCTTGAGAAACTCATGGCAAGGTACACAACATGTTTGGTACACAACATGGCATACTTTATAGAACCTATGGCTGAGGCATAGGGAATGACTTTCATTCTCTCTATATTTTTCTGCCGTGGTCTGGCTTTGAGTCTTACTCAACTTCACACCTTACAAGTCTGGTAAGAACTCCTTCTTTGACTGATCCATTTTGAACTACTTCAAAATCATATCAAGGTATGTACTCATCGAAAGTCTTATCAAGCGTCTTGATCTATCTCTATAGATCTTGATGCCCAATATGTAAGCAGCTTCACCAAGGTCTTTCTTTGAAAAACTCCTTTCAAACACTCCTTTATGCTTTCCAGAAAATTCTACATCATTTCCGATCGACAATATGTCATTCACATATACTTATCAGAAAGGTTGTAGTGCTCCCACTCACTTCTTCTAAATACAGGCTTCACCGCAAGTCTGTATAAATCTATATGCTTTGATCAACTTATCAAAGCGTATATTCCAACTCCGAGATGCTTGCACCAGTCCATAGATGTATCGCTGGAGCTTGCACATTTTGTTAGCACCTTTAGGATTGACAAAACCTTCTGGTTGCATCATATACAAGTCTTCTTTAATAAATCCATTAAAGAATGCAGTTTTGTTATCCATTTGCCAGATTTCATAAAATGCGGCAATTGCTAACATGATTCGGACAGACTTAAGTATCGCTACGGGTGAGAAAGTCTCATCGTAGTCAACTCCTTGAACTTGTTGAAAAACTTTCGCAACAAGTCGAGCTTTGTAAACAGTAACATTACTGTCAGCGTCAGTCTTCCTCTTGAAGATCCATTTATTTTCAATGGCTTGCCGACCATAGGGCAAGTCAACCAAAGTCCACACTTTGTTCTCATACATGGATCCCATCTCATATTTCATGGTCTCAAGCCATTTTACGGAATCTGGGCTCATCATCGCTTCCTCATAGTTCGTAGGTTCATCATGGTCCAGTAACATGACTTCCAGAACCGGGTTGCCGTACCACTCTGGTGCGGAACGAACTCTGGTCGATCTACGAAGTTCAGCAGAAACTTGATCTGAAGTTTCATGATCATCATCATTAGCTTCCTCACTAATTGGTGTAGGAATCACTGGAACGAGTTTCTGTGATGCACTACCTTTCCAATTCGGGAGAAGGTACAATTACCTCATCAAGTTCTACTTTCCTCCCACTCACTTCTTTCGAGAGAAACTCCTTCTCTAGAAAGGATCCACTCTTAGCAACAAAGACCTTGCCTTCGGATCTGTGATAGAAGGTGTACCCAATAGTTTCTTTTTGGGTATCCTATGAAGATTTACTTCTCCGGTTTGGGTTCGAGCTTATCATGTTGAAACTTTTTCACATAAGCATCGCAGTGCTAAACTTAAAGAAATGACAGCTTAGGTTTCTCGTCAAACCACAGTTCATACGGTGTCATCTCCACGGATTTAGATGGTGCCCTATTTAACGTGAATGTAGCTGTCTCTAATGCATAACCCCAAAAGCGATAGTAGTAGATCGGTAAGAGACATCATCGATCGCACCATATCTAATAAAGTACGGTTATGATGTTCGGACACACCATTACACTATGGTGTTCCAGATGGCGTGAGTAGTGAAACTATTTCACATTGTTTTTACTGAAGGCCAAACTCGCTAACTCAAATATTTTACCTCTACGATCATATCGTAGAAACTCTTATTTTCTTGTTACGATGATTCTCCACTTCACTCTGAAATTCTTTGAACTTTTCAAATGTTTCAGACTTGTGCTTCATTAAGTAGATATATCCATATCTGCTCAAATCATCAGTGAAGGTCAGAAAATAACGATACCTGCCGCGAGCTTCAACACTCATTGGTCCACATACATCTGTATGTATGATCTCCAACAAATCTGTTGCTCGCTCCACAGTTCCGGAGAACGGAGTTTTAGTCAGCTTGCCCATGAGGCATGGTTCGCAAGCACCAAGTGATTCATAATCAAGTGATTCCAAAAGTCCATCACTATGGAGTTTCTTCATGCTTTTTACACCAATATGACCTAAACGGCAGTGCCACAAATAAGTTGCACTATCATTATTAACCTTGCATCTTTTGGTTTCAATATTATGAATATGTGTATCACTACGATCGAGATCCAACAAACCATTTTCATTGGGTGTATGACCATAGAAGGTTTTATTCATGTAAACAGAACAACAATTATTCTCTAACTTACATGAATAACCGTATTGCAATAAACATGATCAAATCATATTCATGCTCAACACCAAATAACACTTATTTAGGTTCAACACTAATCCCGAAAGTATAGGGAGTGTGCGATGATGATCATATCAATCTTGGAACTACTTCCAATACACATCGTCACTTCATCCTTTAACTAGTTTCTGTTCATTATGCAACTCCCATTTCGAGTTACTACTCTTTAGCAACTGAACCAATATCAAATACCGAGGGGTTGCTATGAACACTAGTAAAATACACATCAATAATCTGTATATCAAATATACCTTTGTTCACTTTGCCATCCTTCTTATCCGCCAAATATCTAGGGCAGTTCCACTTCTAGTGACCATTTCTTTTGCAGTAGAAGCACTTAGTTTCAGGCTTGAGTTTTAGCTTTGGGTTTCTTCACGGGAGTGACAACTTGCTTGTCATTCTTCTTGAAGTTCCCCTTCTATCCCTTTGCCCTTTACTTGAAACAAGTGGTCTTGTTAACCATCAACACTTGATGCTTTTTCATGATTTCTACCTTCGCCGACTTCAGCATCGCGAAGAGCTCGGGAATTCCTTTCGTCATCCCTTGCATATTATAGTTCATCACGAAGTTCTACTAACTTGGTGATAGTGACTAGAGAACTTTGTCAATTACTATCTTATCTGGAAGATTAACTCCCACTTGATTCAAGTATTTGTAGTACCCAGACAATCTGAGCACATGCTCACTAGTTGAGCTATTCTCCTCCATCTTGTAGGCAAAGTACTGTGAGAAGTCTTATACCTCTCGACACGGGCATGAGTATGAAATACTAATTTCAACTCTTGGAACATCTTATATGCTCCGTGGCGTTCAAAACGTTTTTGAAGTCCCGGTTCTAAGCCGTAAAGCATGGTGCACTTAAACTATCAAGTAGTCATCATGCCGAGCTTTTGTCAAAACGTTCATAACGTCTGCATCTGCTCCTGCAATAGGTCTGTCACCTAGCGGTGCATCAAGGACATAATTCTTCTATGCAGCAATGAGGATAATCCTCAGATCACGGAACAATTCCGCATCATTGCTACTAACATCTTTCAACTCAGTTTTCTCTAGGAACATATAAAAATAAACGGGGAGCAACATCGCGAGCTATTGATCTACAACATAGATATGCTAATACTACCAGGACTAAGTTCATGATAAATTAAAGTTCAATTTAATCATATTACTTAAGAACTCCCACTTAGATAGACATCCCTCCGGTCATCTAAATGATCACGTGATCCAAATCAACTAAACCATGTCCGATCATCACGTGAGATGGAGTAGTTTCAATGGTGAACATCTTATGTTGATCATATCTACTATATGATTCGCGCTCGACCTTTCGGTCTCCAGTGTTCCGAGGCCATATCTGCATATGCTAGGCTCGTCAAGTTTAACCCGAGTATTCTGCGTGTGCAAAACTGGCTTACACCCGTTGTATTTGAACGTAGAGCTTATCACACCCGATCATCACGTGGTGTCTCGGCACGACGAACTTTCGCAACGGTGCATATTCAGGGAGAACACTTATACCTTGAAATTTAGTAAGGGATCATCTTATAATGCTACCGTCGTTCTAAGCAAAATAAGAATCATAATAAGATAAACATCACATGTAATCAAAATATGTGACATGATATGGCCATCATCATCTTGTGCTTTTGATCTCCATCTCCAAAGCACCATCATGATCACCTTCGTCACCGGCGCGACACCTTGATCTCCATCGTAGCATCGTTGTCGTCTCGCCAACTATTGCTTCTACGACTATCGCTACCGCTTACTGATAAAGTAAAGCAATTACATGGCGATTGCATTTCATACAATAAAGCGACAACCATATGGCTCCTGCCAGTTGCCGATAACATTACAAAACATGATCATCTCATACAAAATCGTATAACTCATCATGTCTTGACCATATCACATCACAACATGCCCTGCAAAAACAAGTTAGACGTCCTCTACTTTGTTGTTTCAAGTTTTACGTGGCTGCTACGGGCTTAGCAAGAACCGTTCTTACCTACGCATACAAAACCATAACGATGTTTCGTCAAGTATGTGCTGTTTTAACCTTCACAAGGACCGGGCGTAGCCACACTTGATTCAGCTAAAGTGAGAGAGACAGACACCCGCCAGTCACCTTTAAGCAACGAGTGCTCGTAACGGTGAAACCAGTCTCGCGTAAGCGTACGCGTAATGTCGGTCCGGGCCGCTTCATCTCACAATACCGCCGAAGCAAAGTATGACATGCTGGTAAGCAGTATGACTAGTATCGCCCACAACTCATTGTGTTCTACTCGTGCATATCATCTACGCATAGACCTGGCTCATGATGCCACTGTTGGGGAACGTAGTATTTTAAAATTTTCCTACGATCACGCAAGATCTATCTACTAGATGCATAGCAACGAGAGGGGAGAGTGTGTCTACGTACCCTCGTAGACCGGGAGCGGAAGCGTCAAGTGACGCGGTTGATGTTGTCGAACTTCTTCGCGATCCAACCGATCAAGCACCGAACGTACGGCACCTCCGCGTTCAGCACATGTTCAGCTTGATGACGTCCCACGAGCTCTTGATCCAGTTGAGCTTCACGGGAGAGTTTTGTCAGCACGACGGCGTGGTGACGGATATGATGTATTCACCGGCGCAGGGCTTCGCCTAAGCACTGCGACGGTATGACCGAGGTGTGTTTCTGTGGAGGGGGGCACCGCACACGGCTGGAACAATTCAACTTGTGTGTCTTTGGGTGCCCCCTGCCCCCGTATATAAAGGAGCAAGGGAGGGAGGCCGGCCGGCCCTTCCTGGTGCGGCTAGGGAGTGGACTCCTACTAGGAATAGGATTGCAATCCTATTCCTAGTAGGATTCACCAAAAGAAGGAAGAGGGAAAGGAATAGGAGAGGTGGCGCCCCCCCCAATCCTAGTCCAACTAGGAACCCTAGGTGGGGGCGCCGGCCAGCCCTATGGGCTGCCTCTCTCTTTCCCTTTAGGCCCACTATGGACCATCCCCTCTCGTAGGGGGTTCCGGTAACCCCCTCCGGCATTCCCGATAAATCCGAAACTTTTCCGGAACACTTCCGGTGTCCGAATATAGTCGTCCAATATATCAATCTTTATGTCTCGGACATTCCGAGACTCCTCGTCATGTCCGTGATCTCATCCGGGACTCCGAACTACCTTCGGTACATCAATACTCATAAACTCATAATACCGATCGTCATCAAACGTTAAGCGTGCGGACCCTACGGGTTCGAGAACTATGTAGACATGACCGAGACTCATCTCCGGTCAATAACCAATAGCGGAACCTGGATGTTCATATTGGCTCCTACATATTCTACGAAGATCTTTTATCGGTCAGAACCGCATAACAACATACGTTGTTCCTTTTGTCATCGGTATGTTACTTGCCCGAGATTCGATCGTCGGTATCTCCATACCTAGTTCAATCTCGTTACCGGCAAGTCACTTTACTCGTTCCGTAACACATCATCTCATGACTAACTCATTAGTCTTTTGCTTGCAAGGCTTATTATGATGTGTGTTACCGAGAGGGCCCAGAGATACCTCTCCGACACTTGGAGTGACAAATCCTAATCTTGATCTATGCCAACACCACGAATACTTTCGGAGACACCTGTAGAGCATCTTTATGATCACCCAGTTATGTTGTGACGTTTGATAGCACACAAGGTGTTCCTACGGTATTCGGGAGTTGCATAATCTCATAGTCATAGGAACATGTATAAGTCATGAAGAAAGCAATAGCAGTAAAACTTAAACGATCATAGTGCTAAGCTAACGGATGGGTCTTGTCCATCAGATCATTCTCCTAATGATATGATCCCGTTGATCAAATGACAACTCATGTCTATGGCTAGGAAACATAACCATCTTTGATCAATGAGCTAGTCTAGTAGAGGCATACTAGGGACACTCTGTTTTGTCTATGTATTCACACATGTATTAAGTTTCCGGTTAATACAATTCTAGCATGAATAATAAACATTTATCATGATATAAGGAAATAAATAATAACTTTATTATTGCCTCTAGGGCATATTTCCTTCACACTTCCCTCAAAAGAAGATTAAGTTACCTTTTGAGTCCGTTATACGGGCTAGCTATTCTTTTACTCTTGATAAAACTTGATCTCTTTGCGTTATGCCTAGCTTAAAGGCATAAAAGAAAGCGCTTTTGGGAGGCAGCCCACATGAATTAAATTTTATTTTGCTTTTTGTTGTGTCTTGATGTTGTTACTACAGTAGCATCATCATTGTATCTTTACTTTTCAACTTTGTGCCAAGTGTAGCCTCTGATTGCAAGAAAGTTCAAAAGTTGTGACGTGCTGTCCAGGAAACATATTCTGTCCTTGGATAGAGAAATTCGTATAAAATCACCAGATCATCTTTTCGGTCTGAATTTTTTCGACAGCGTGCTCTATACAATTGTCTTTCGTGCTTCTGTTCTGAGTTTTTTGATTAGAGTTGCAGAAGTGCCCCGAAAAAATCATTTACTACCTGCTGTTCTGTTTTTCACAGATTCTGTCCTGTTTTGCCTTTCCTTCATTTTGCAAACCTTGAGCTTGCTTTTTCTTTGCAAAAACCTTTTGGCAATCTTGAGAAACAGTAGACCTTCAAGAATATCCTTATTTCCAGCAAGTAACAATTATTTTATTATGGGTACTAACCTCGCTAATCAGATTATGATGAGTTATGTATGAAGGGAGTTTTCAAGTGTGCGAGGGAAGATGATAAAAAGATTCAGGAGTGTCAAACGCTCAAGCTTGGGGATGCCCCCATGCACCCCCAAGAAATATTCAATGAGACTCAAGTGTCTAAGCTTGGGGATGCCCCCGTGCATCCCCTTCTCCATCAACATTATCAGTTCGTCTTTCGTTCCACTATATTTTTATCACTTCATGTGTTATGTGCTATGCTTGGAGCGTCTTGCTTTTAGTTTTTCTTTTTAGTTTTCCTTAGCTTTTCATAACGAGTCGGAACTCAGCTTTATTTATGTGGGAGAGAAACACGCTCCACTTCTACCTAGAACATAACATAGAATTTTCATGTCTATCTTTGCTGTGTGTGTTCTTTGTCTTTCAATAGCTACTATCATGTTCAGCTTTTAGTTTTCATGCTTATCTTTTTAAAGAGCTTTTGTTTAGTTGGTTGCTTGAACTCTCTTTATTTATCATGATTATCTTATTAAGAGAGTTTGCTTCTGTTGCATGGTTGATATGTCTATGATAAAAATGCTACGTGCATAATGGTGCTTAGTAGTTCATGTTTTCTTATGGTTAGTCTCAAATAGCCGGGGGGTTCCCAATGTGTTATTGGAATACCAACATGATTTGTTTGCCTATGATGTGGTATTGTTTAGTAATATCTTCCTTCAAGAATTTATTTTGATTGACTTGGTGTATGCTCACGCATATTTAAGACTGTAAAGAAAGTCTGTCAAGCCTTGATGATCTTTTGTTTCTGAGTAGCGATATAACTACCATGCCTGATTCAATGTTGCTTTGTCGCTCTGCATGATAATGACCGTCATTGCTCTCTTAGTTGGTCGCTCCCAGTCTTTTGCTAACCTCCACCTGTACTAAGCGGACTGACTTCTTGTGCATCCAAATTCCTTTAAACCAGTTATGCCATATGAGTCCACCATACCTTCCTACATGGTATTTACCTGCCATTCCTAACGAAGACTTTCGTGTACCATCTCGAAATTATTCAAAAAAAATGCATTCCTATTTTGTGCCTCTGTTTTAAGTTCATGAGGAAGTAGTAGTTAATTCATGATCTTTTTAAGTTGGACAAGCTTCACCCTGGGATTGCATGTCTAATGTGCAAACCCATAACACGAGAAGGAACTGGCATTGAGTGCGCCCGGCTCAAAATTAATATAACATACAAACCCTCCTTTACACTTTGTTCATGAGAAATCAGAAAACTTTGGCAGTGATAAACAAAGGAGATTAAGAGGATGTGATCGTCCTCATTCAGGAGCCGTTCCTCGAAACTTGTCCATCTCAAGAAGTGATTGAGCTATCTGCTAGCATTCGTTGACGGAACATGCATAATCTAAAAATAATAATTATTACCTCTGTTTTTAAAACCAAGAGCTCTGGTACATGTTTTGTCTTTGTTTCCGACTACGGGTTTTCAACCTTGCCAACAAAAGCCACGGTTCGAGAGTCTCCACCTTCTTTTAAAGCACCAACTACTGAGAGCATGATTGTCATTCTGAGTGTAATGTGCATTGTCCCAAAGTAGCATTGTCTTTTGCATGATTGTGATATCGTTTATTCTGAAATCATTGTATCTAGTCATCACTTAAACCTTGGAGATGCCCCTGCATTTATGTTTTGCTTCACTAAAGGGGGCAAGCGAGATATCACTTTATCATATTTGCACACCATACTCATTACAAATCTATTTGATGTTTCAGTATCATATTGTAAAACTTTCAGTTCTTTGTGATTTTCTCATGAGGCAACTTAATTACTACAGATTCATTGTCTCAGTAAGCTTTTGTCATATGACTATGAAAAATCCTTATATGGTTAATAGCATGTCACCACATAAATTATTCTTGTTATCATTTACCTACTCGAGGACGAGGAGGAATTAAGCTTGGGGATGTTGATACGTCCAAAACATATCTATAATTTCTGCTTGCTCCATGCCTCTTTTGGGTGATATTGCTATGATATTTATACACTTCCATACACTTTTGATCATATTTGGACTAACCTATTAACTCAGTGCACCCCAGTGCCAGTTTCTGTTTTCTGCTGTTTTTGTATTTCAGGTTTTCCCATTACGAGAACTACCAGAAAAATCCCGGAAAAATTATATAAAAAATCAGCGTTCCAGAAGCTTCCCGGTAGCCAAAGTACAGCCGGAGGGGGGCCACCAGGGCTCCAGGCGCCCTGGTGGCGTGGCCCCCCGCCTGGCCGCGCCGGGGGGCGCCTGGCCCCCCCAGGCCTCCGCTGATGCCCCCCTTTGGCATATATTTATATCGTGTCCCGAAACCCTCGAGACGGGAACCCTTTTTCGCGATCTCATCTCTGTTCCACCGCCGCCGCGCTTCCAAGATCGGGAGCGCCAGGAGAACTCTTCCCGGCACCCTGCCGGAGGGGAGGATCACCACCGGGAGCTTCTCCACCACCATGGACGCCTCCCGGATGAGTTGTGAGTAGTCTCCCTTGGACCATGGGTCCATGACTAGTAGCTATGTGATGTTCTCCTCCCGTTCTTGGGCTTAACTAATTAGTCCTCGTGAGCTGCCCTACATGATCGAGGCACATATGTAATCCTTATGCTGTTGCTATGACGAGTTTGCTGGGATCCGATGGATTGTGAGATTATGTTCAGATTGTGTTTGAGTAATATATTTGATCTACCTCTTTTATATTTATGTTCGTAAGTAATTCTTGCATGTTCTCCGTTGTTATTTATTGCTTTGGCCAAGTAGTAGGTAGTGACTCCAAGAGGGAACGTTATGCTTGATTGTGGGTTCATGCCCCTCGATGACTAGCTTGAGTGACAGAAACATGAGTCTAGGGGATGTGCTGTTGCCACAAGGGGGAAAACAACGGTGCTTGTGCCCGCGGGTGCAAGGATTGTTTACTTTACACAAAGTTCTTTTAATGCAGTTGTCTGTTGCTTTGAGTTTACACTACGGGTGGGACTCGCAACTTAATACCAGCGAGATGTTCTGGATAGATATCTCAAGGTGGATGATTAGTAGTAGATGCAGATGGATTTCGGTCTACTTGCCTTGGCGTACCGCCCATGCTTTGAACCTCTACCTTTCTTGTAACATAGTTAGCATTGGTTTGCGCACATAATTCTGTCAATTGCCCAGCTGTAATTCGTTTACCTCACATAGCTGTTTTATCGTCTTTTGAGAGAGAGACATCACTAGTGAACATCATGGGACCCCGGTCCATATCACCATCACTGATCACATCCGCTATTTACTTTCCGCTTTTTACTTACTATTGCAGCAATACCTATCACTATTATCATTTGCGTTTGATCCTTTGTAAACGACAAGGCCGGAGGGATCGACAACCTCTCTGTACTCGTTGGGAGCAAAGTTACTTGTATCTGTGTGCAGGTCCACGTTGATTGCTAATATCTGGCGCCGTTAGCAGTTGACACCTTCTTGTTGAAACTGGGAGTCTCAGGGAAATCGATCCTTGGTATCTTTGCCAAGGGAAAACTTCCGCTACACTGCATCTCAAACCTTCCACTTGGGGTAACCAACGAGGGGCGAGAAGCCATCAACCTCCATAGTCGTTTAATTTGCCTAGTTGATGTGAGACTTTTGTCTACTATCACCTTCTATTCCACCAAAGTGCTATGTCCATGGCTCACGCTCATGTATCACGTGAAGAGTTGAAAAAGTTTAAGAATGTAAAAGTATGAATACAATTGCTTGGCTGACACCGGGGTGCTTTTGTAGGGATAACTTTCTTTAGCCATGTTATTTTTGAAGCTTCATAATTTTCTTTCTAGTATGCTTGAAGTATTATTGTTTTGATATTGATGAACTTCTGTTTTGAATCACATGGGTATGATCATTCATGCCAAATAAAGAAGAAATACATTGCTAAATATGCTAGGTAGCATTCCACATCAAAAATTCTGTTTTTATCATTTACCTACTCGAGTACGAGCATGAATTAAGCTTGGGGATGCTTGATACGTCTCCAACTTATCTATAATTTTTTTTGTTCCATGCTATTATATTATCAACTTTAGATGTTCATATGCATTAATATGCTATTTTTATATTATTTTTTGGACTAACTTATTAACCTAGAGCCCAGTGCCAGTTTCTGTTTTCCCTTTGCTTTTGAGTTTTGTAGAAAAAGAATATCAAACGGAGTCCAAACGGAATAAAACTTTCGTAATGATTTTTCTTGGACCAGAAGACACGCGTAGGACTTGGAGTCCACGAGGGGATGACAAGGTAGGGGCACGCCCTAGGGGGGGCGCCCCTAGGGCTTGCGGCCCCCTCGAAGACCCCCTGACCCCCTTCCTTGGCCTATATATTCAGAAGTATTCTCGAAACCCTAAAAACATCCACGAAAATAATTTTCCACCGCCACAGGTTTATGATCTCGTGATATCCCATATGGAGGCCTTTCCCGATACTCTGTCGGAGGCCTTGATGACCCACAAGTATAGGGAATCAATTGTAGCTCTTTTCGATAAGTAAGAATGTCGAACCCAACGAGGAGCAGAAGGAGATGCAAGTGGTTCTCAACAAGGTAATGTCTGCAAGTGCTGAAATTTAAGTAACCGAGTAGTTTGATAGCAAGATATTTTTGTAACGAGCAAGTAATGGTAGTAGTAACAAAAGTGCAGCAAGGTATCCCAATCCTTTTGAAGCAAAGGACATGCCAAAACGGTGTAACATCCCAAAGTTTTCCAAATTTTGGAATGTTAATATTTGTTATTACTAAGTGAATTGCTATGATTTTCATGGGAAATTAAAACTTTTGTGTTCTTGTCTAGACTTTTTCAAACCATGTTAAAAGAATTGGATAACAATTTTTGTCCAATAAAAAAAACTATGGTTGGGAAAGTTTATTCAATAATTCCAAAGGACATTGAATTCTTTCAGAATATTTTGAAACCACATTCAAATATATGAGTGAGAATAAAATGAATTTCTCAAATGTGGTGGATGAATATTTCATTTTAAGTTCTTTGAATTTTGAGAGTTCCATTTGAATTGGGTCTTATTTGGTGCTTTAATGCCATTTAAATATTTCCAAATTATATTCAACTAATGAGAGGAGATAATGTGACTTCTTCAAAAAAACATTTGGAAATATTTAATACTGTGCAATTATCAAATTTGGTAATTTTAAAAATTCCAAATTGAATTTTAGGGTAATTCAATTAAGTACATAAATCATTAATGGTAGCTGTGCACAGAACGTGTTTTATCAAATTCTGAAATTATTTTTCGTGGAATCTAAATATTTTTTGAGATAAATGTAAACATTTTTATTTTCTGTTTAAGTAAACCTTTTATGCACGTACATAAGCACGTAATTAAATTTCTATCCTAATCCTAAACTGTCTAACTCAGCCGAACCTTCTCCCCCGCAGCAGTGGCAGTCCAAGTGGACAAGCCCACCTCATTTCTAGTTTTTTTCACCTTTCTCTTCGCATTGGGCCTACTTTCCCCCACTAAGGCCCATCTCCCTTTCTGGTAGTTAAAGCCCATGCGCTGGATCTTCTTCTTCCTCGTGCGTGCACTAACAGAGCCACAACCATGGCGTACAGCAAGCCACCTCACCCCCTCCCCTCCTCTCCCTCGCCCCGAAACTCCTCTGAATGGATTCCCCACTCCGCCCTAACTCCTTCTCTTCCGTTACCCACACTAAACCGCGCCCTAATGGTCACCTAAAGCAGCAGTAACTTTCGCCATTAACGCCATAATGTCGACGAACATTCCGCTCATCCCTGACCTCCCCTGCATCCTATAAAAGGCCCCATACTCTCACAACTCTTTCCTTGTCCAAATCCCTCTCCTGGATTAGCTATATCCCCACCCCATGAGCCACAATTTCTCGCCGGAGTAACTTGTTGCTACCGCCATCCCTGCGAGATTCCGGCAAGCCCAAGGTGCTCCCGACCTTTTACTTCTCCCTGTCTTTGTGAAACTAAGTTGTGCATCTTAAGGACACGGTGATTCATTCAAATTCACAGCCGGAGCATGTTGTCCACGAGCATCGCGACCGACCGAAGTTCCGCCCAACTCCGGTGGCCTCTCACCACGGCCACAAGATGTTTCCGAACACGGGATCTTGTCCAACAAACTCTACTCGTCGACCTCTACGCCGTTTGGCCTTTCGTTTACGTTGCGGACCATCTTCTCCAACTCCGGCAAGAACTCCCGCGAACTCTCACAGTGAGCACCCAGCCATTTTCCTTCTCAAACATGTTCATATATTAAGAGGTACTCCCTCCGTCCGGAAATACTTGTCATCAAAAGAATAAAAGAGGATGTATCCAGATGTATATTAGTTTTAGATACATCTTTTTCGTCCATTTTGATGACAAGTATTTTCGGACTAAGGGAGTAACAACCACTAAGAAATTGACACGTGGCAGCCCATTTTCATTCCCGTAACTCATTTTCAGAAAAATTATCCAAACTTCAAAAATTAGTATCTCCCAAACCGTATGTCCGATTTCGACAAATAATATATCCCCGGATTGGTGAGAACATCTAGTTTATTATAAAAATGTAAAATTTCACTTTGGTGTAAATTAAAATGTAGTTTTTATTCAAACAAGAATTTGAGTATTTCGGCTATATCTTTTATTCTGTAAATCATATGAAAAGGTTTTATATATGAAAGTCGGTCTTTGAAACCATACCAATCTGCTACAACTCATAGAATAATTTTTCAGCAAGGTTTAGTTACACTTTTTTTGCCAATACCCATGTTTTGACCTTCTTTGATCATCGATGGATAAACTCATTAAAAAAATATATGTTTCATTGTTAAAATCATTAGATTGACTCCTTGAAACCATCTCTGATCACTTGTTATCATCCTAAAATTTGGAATTAGTTTATTTGACATGAGCCCATGCCATTCGTATGAACCGTTCCAATTACTTGAAGCCTATGTGTAGATCATCATGAGACACTTCTAAAAATTTCAGTCTGGAGCATAGCCCTAAAGTATGACTTACGTAATAACTCTTTCAGCATCCAAACTTGATTCTATCGAACCATGATGTCCACTTTGTACAAATTTGTTCCAACCCTAGATCAAGACCCAAACTAGATCCTATCTCAAACCATAGCCACTTCATGATAATTATCCTAAGAATATATTTGTACTATTAATTTGAATCTTCTATTTGGATCTTTATTTGGATGTTGTTGTGTGTTAAATTACTTTTTCTTATATCATTAGATATATCGTAACGAGAAGGAGAGACGACCAAGAGTAGAATATTTCATCTTCCAAAATTCAGGCAAGTTGCAACTTGATCATACTTTGTCCAATGCTTTTGAAATATGCATGATATCTTCAAAATTTGCATGTTTTACTATTTTTTTGCAAAGTATTATTGCTAGCTAAAGCCTAGGAACTTGTAGTGCTTACAAAGAAAGGGGTTGGGAACAAAACAATTTTAAACGAATAAACTTGCCCTCTTTTGGGGTAACATTTTTGAGAAAACTTTTGAAAATAAAATTATGTATGTTATTTTATTCTATTCTCTGGGCCGAATGGTATTGACGGGAGCGTCTACAAGTGATTGCGCCCATCAAGGTCTTGCAGTGAATGCGCCCGACTGGGGTCTTGCACACATATTTTTGGTGGGGACCGCCGTCAAGGGAAATGAGATCTTCCAAGTACAATTTGATGTTGCTTCTAGTACACCCACATGCTACTATGGGCTCTAACTTAGCTTAGTACTAACGGGAAACCCTACCCCTGGACCGCCATCGAAGAGAGGCATTCATGCCTAAGTTGCGGGCGACTTGGTGGTATATGGGGCTGTTACGAAAAGACTTCGTCACAATCCCCTCCTAGTCATGCACCCAAGTGTGTAACGATAAATGGGGTTGGTTGTGTCATGTGGGGAACGTGTACGACCTCTGCAGAGGGTTAAACCTAATCGATTAGCCGTGCCCCCAGTTACAGGCAAATTTGAGCAACTGAAGACTTGGACTAAAGAAGAGTCTCCCCTCTTTTTTTTTCTAAAAGTCTGTTTTAAGGGTTAAAGTTGAGGAATGAGCACAGTGAATGTGTTTCACCTCAATCTTATGTATGTTTTAAACTAATTTCGAGAATGAGCACTCGTGCGCATATCCAAGTGTCTCACTCTTACCTTTTATACTAAAAATTATTATTATTTCAAAAGAGGTTCACAAAATTTAGTACAGGAAAAAAAATGGCTTTATGCAAAGGAAACCTCCACCAATACTTACCCTGCATACATATTCTGTTAAACTTTTCTTTGCAACTTGCGAGTACATTTCATGTACTCATCTGCACCTGTCATGTGCAGATCTCGACATATTAAGAGACGATAGGGTTATGGTCTACACTCAACGAGCCCAGTGGCGTTGTTGGAGTCCTAACTTAGAGACTACACATTATTCCGCTGTATTATGTGCCAATGGTATGTATTTGTTTAATTCCGGATGCATCGTTCTAGTAAAATGATGTATGTTTTACTGATATTCATTCTTGTTACCGTGTGTGCTAGCTATGATCTAGGGATAGCACAGTAAGCACAGAGACTTGGATTTTACCAAATCCGGGTCGTGAAAAACGATCTCTTATAATAAGCAAATCGTTCTTGAGGGTACACGGGAATTTCATCTAGTCACTTTCACCATGTTGTATTTGTGTTCGCTACTTTGATAATTTGATATGTGGGTGGATAGGTGCTTAGGTGTTGTTCTTACTTGAACGAACCTCCTACTTATGGTTAACCCTCCCGCAAGCATCTGAAACTACGGGAAAATATTAAGAATAAATTCTAACCATGGCATTAAACTTTTGGATCCAATCGGTCCCTTACGGAATAGCGCATAAACTGGGGTTTAAGCTTCTGTCACTCTCGCAACCCATCATCTAGTTACTACTCCACAATGCATTCCCTTAGGCACAAATATGGTGAAGTGTCATGTAGTCGATGTTCACATGAAACCACTAAGGGAATCACAACATACATACTATCAAAATATCAAACACATATCAAATTCACATGATTACTTGCAACATGATTTCTCCCGTGACCTCAAGAACAAAGGTAACTACTCAAAAATGATAAACATGCTCAAGATCAGAGGAGTATTGAATAGCATATTGGATCTGAATATATAATCTTCCACCAAATAAACCATATAGTAATCAACTACAAGATGTAATCAACACTACTAGTCACCCACAAGCACCAATCTATAGTTTCGATACAAGATTGAACACAAGAGATGAACTAGGGTTTGACATGAGATGGTGCTATTGAAGATGTTGATGAACATAGCCCTCCCCAAGATGGGAGAGTTGTTGGTGATGATGATGACGATGATTTCCCCCTCCGAGAGGGAAGTTCCCTCGGCGGAATGGCTCCGCCGGAGGGCAAAAGTGCTCCTGCCCAAGTTTCGCCTCGAGACGGCGGCGCTCCATCCCAAAAGTCTTCTCCTTATTTTTTCTAGGTCAGAAGGGATTATATACCAGAAGATGGGCACCGGAGGTGGGCCTGGGTGAGCACAACCCACCAGGGCGCGCCTGGGCTCCCTGGCGTGCCCAGGTGGGTTGTGCCCACCTGGTGGGCCCCCTCTAGTAGTTATTTGCTCCAATATTCTTCAAATAATTCATAAAAATTCTTCGTGAAGTTTCAGCTTGTTTGGAGTTGTGCAGAATAGGTGGCCTGACGTAGATTTTTTAGGTCCAGATTTCTAGCTACCGGAATTCTCCCTCTTGGTGCATACCTTGCAAATTATGAGAGAAAAGGCATTAGAATTACTCCGAAAAGCGTTATTATGCATAAAGACATCATAAATAATAGTAATAATACATGATGCAAATTGGAGGTATCAACTGCCCCAAGCTTAGACTTCGCTTGTCCTCAAGCGAAAGCCGAAATCGAAAAACATGATCACATGCTTTGAGAGAGAGGTGTCGATAAAAACAAAATACAGAAATAGAAGCATCATGTAGATTATTATAACAACAACAAGTTTAAACATAAGACTTTTATCATAGACTTCTCATGAATAAGTAATAGTGCGTCACACAATCGAAGTATAAAGCATAAACTCTATTAGAAACCAACAAACTATGTTCCGAGTCAACTTTGCAACTACAATTCATCATCTTTTTAGGAAGGGTCACGTATCGGAGTCTTTAGGAAAGTCCACATACTCAACCATCATATAGTCTTCTATGATTGCTAACACTCACCGCATACACATGAGCAAAACGTTTCAACTGAACACATAGAAAGATAGGGGCTTATAGTTTTGCCTCCCAATGTATTCACCTCAAGGGTGATGTCAACAATAATAACTCATGCCACCCATATTCAACTGCACATATGTGACTAGATCTTTCCTCACCACATGATGCTTGCCAAAGGAGAAAATATAAAGGAACAGAGAGAAAACTTTGACTCTTTGCATAAAAGTAAATACATAAAAGTAAAAGATAGGCCCTTCCACACAGGGAAGCAGAGGTTGCCATGTGCTTATTTGTTTGTATGCTCAACCCCTTAGTGCAAAAGAACGTAACGTTGCATTGGCCCTTGTGATAGTGACCTTTATTATGCAGTCTGTCGCTTTTATTCTCCACCATCACAAGTTCGTGCAATGCTCAATTTTCTCTTACACTAAATGATCTCACACATTTGGACGCAATTTTTATTGCATTTTTACACCGATGACAACTTACGTGAGAGATCTTACTCAATCCATAGGTAGGTATGGTAGACTCTTGATTTTTTTTTGGGTTTAAGGGTTTTTGGATGCACAAGTAGTATCTCTACTTAGTGCGGAATTTTTGGCTATAAAAGATATTGAGAAAGCACCACATGTTAAAGGATCTATGACAATATGACTTCTATGTGAATATGAGCAAACATAAATCATTAAGTTGTCTTCCTTGTCCAACATCAACAGTTTTGGCATATAATATTTCGATGGGGGCTCATAATCACAAAAGATTTCTAGGATATTATATTTATATGCGAATCTTCTCTTCCCTTATTAATTCTTCCACGAGTTGCATCATTGATATAACACCCCAGATGTAAAACTTTCTTATATGGCAATATATTCATCGTTGACTTAATCGATTCCATTCTGGGCTCATCCTTCATTTTGTGTATTTTGTGTTTTGTGTTGAGCGCGTGTGCATATCACCATGTCATGTCATCATGTGCATTGCATCGCATTCGAGTTGTCACTTGCACTCGGTCGTGTTCGTTTCTCTCCGTTGTCTGTTTTGAGTTCTGACACTCACACACATGCCCGTGGCACCTCCGGATCCTTCTTTTGTAAGTGGCCGAAAAACTTTCTCAGAATGAGGTGAAAGTTGTCGTGCGGTGTTGTTATAGTGTGGGTAGACCGCCTGTCCAGTTTCGTCTCGTTTGAAGGTCGTTTGATACTCCAACGATTAAGCGCGTTCCCCGCGGAAGCCCTCTCTCTTTTGGCCCAACACCCCTCCACAACAGCCCACAAGCCCATCCTAACCACCTCCATGCTCTCAGTCCTTGGATCGTGATCGTGTGGGCGAAAACCGCACCTCATTTGGACTCTCCTAGCTCCCAGAATCTATAAATAACCCCTCTTCCCCGAAATCACGGGCAAACCCTAGTCCCGAGCTCCTCCCACCACGCCGGACACGTCCGCCGTCGCCGAACGCGTCCAGCCGCCGCGCCCGACGAATCGCGGCGCGACACGTCACCCCGCGCCGCCGGTTTCTCTCTCGCCACCGCGGGCCCGCAGGACCCGATTCGGGCCCTCCCGGCCCGCATCTCCTCCACCGCCAGCCCGCGACCCCCGCTGCCCCGCGCCTCCGACGCGCGTCGCCGCCGCCGGCCGGCGCTGTCGTCTCGTCGCCTCACGCCACCGCCCGACCCGCCCCGCTTCACCACCGCCTCCGTCCGCGAGCGCCGCCACTCCTGCTGGCCCGACCCCGCCTCCGGCCGCCCGCCGGGACCCTGCCGCCGGTCGCCCACGGCCACGACCTCCGCCGCCGCTCCGGCCAACTCCAGTCGCCGCCACGCCGGATCCCGATCTGTATCGGGGAGTGGACGAGATCCACCACTCCCCCATCCAAATGCCATCCCCGCGCCCGGATCCCTCCGCCCCGCTCCACTCCGTCCACGTTTGACTTTTCGGAGGGTATAATTTTCTCTAAGTCCCTGGATCCCAATATTTTTATGTCCTCTTCATCATGTCATAACTCCATGCTCATAACTCTGTTTCGCACATATGATATATCAAAATGTTCATCTCGAAGTGCTCTACGTGATGGCATCATTTTTTTTGCATGTTAGGGTTCATCTAGATGTCTTAATATTCGTTGACAATCTGCTATGTGAAGTTACTGATTCAACACTAGTTGTCTGTTAACAATATGTGTGCATGTTCGTGAGGTCGTAACTTTGTGCATGTTGGTCCAAATGGAGTGTATGATATGTCAAAATGTTTGTCTTGTGATGCTCTTCATAATGGATGCATTTGCATACATGTCAGGTCGCATTATGCCATGTTTAACCCCGTTGCAAAAGTGCTTGTGGCTGTTAAGTTGCTGAGATTGTTATAACTTGATGATTTGTCTTTTTTCGTAGCATTTTGTGTGATTTTCTTTTGTGCCACATGTCAACATGTTTTAGGAGCATAATCATGCTATCTTTGAAGTGGTGCATTTGGTTTTCCATGATATGCTCTGTGGTGACTTAAACAAGCTTGTAAACATGCCATGCCAATGTTGCTGATTTACACTTGGTGAAAAAACTGCTAAGTTTGGAATCTGTAATAACAAGTTGCCATGTAAACTTGATGCCATAATCTTTTCCATGCATGTTTTCGAATAACTAGTGAGCATGTCTTGATGTTCATGTTGTTGTCTATCAGTCCATGCCTTTGTTTGCATATATGCCCCGCTGTACCTTATTGTAATCTTGCTCTCAAAATGCTTGAAATTAAAACTATCAGCCTGTTAACAGAACATTCAATTTGGCAAAGCTTGTGTTAAGCAACCCTTGCATGGAATGACTTGTTTCTTTGGATGAATTGGAAGTATAATATGTCTTATTCATGCTCATGTGAATTTAATGCTTGTTATAGTTGTTTTGCTTGCTGTTGTGTGCCTCCAAAGGCAGCAACATATCGTTCCAGTTTGCATGCCTAGTAATTTTCACTAAGTCTGAGAAATCTGTTAACTTATTGAATCTTGACATGCTAGTTTAATTGTGTTCCAGCAAGTTTTTGGGTGTGCTCTGAGTTCATGCTTGTTAATCATGTCTATTTCACATCCATGCCTTTTGTCTTCATGTTTGGGTGCTGTAGCATATTTAAACCTTGCTCCAAAGATGCCATGTTGATGTTAACTTCAGTTTTGCATTGCATCTTGTTTTGCTTGTCATTTGCAAACCGTGCATCCGATTCCAATGATCTTTATATCGATTTCGACTGAAATCTCCCCCTCTATCCATTGGCTTGCTTGGTTGCCCCAAGATGAAGCCATTTCCATCATATTCTCCTTTAGGCTCGAGAGCATCCTCATGCATACGCACATCATGACTTGCATCCCATGACATGTCTTGCATCATGTTGTTTGTGCATTGCATCGTGATTGATCTTGTACCGTTGTTGTGCTCTTGTGTTGGGTAGAGCCGGGAGCCGATACCAAGTTCGAGGATCTTGTTGAGACTGCGTTTGAGGAGCCGTCTTACCATTCCACCGAGGACTTAACATGCAAGATGATCGTTCCCTGATATCACCTCTATCTTTGCCTTGCTAGTTGTCTCGCTCTATAGTTATGCCTTGATGCCTATTCTTGTCTTGTCAGCCTCTTATGTTGCCATGAAAAACTCTAACCGCCTTCCTAGCAAACCGTTGATCGGCTAAGTACGCTTTTGCTCAGCCCCTCTTATAGCGTTGTTAGTTGCAGGTGAAGTTTGAAGATTGCTCCATGTTTGGACTTGTTTATTGGGATAACACAATATATATCTTAATTAAATTAATGCACATATATATTGGTAATGGGTGGAAGGCTTGGCCTTCTGCTTGGTGTTTTGTTCCACTCATGCCACCTTAGGACCCGATAAACCGATGTTATGTTCCTTGATTTTGCGTTCCTAACACGGGTGGGGTTTATGGCCCCCCCTTGATAATTCACATTGCTTAAAGCTTTTGCAGCAAGACCCAACTTTGGTACTACATTTTCCTAACAACTAAAAACTTGCATAGGGAGTTATAAACCTGAGTTCTTAATCAACAACCCGGGCCAGTGCTCCTCATGAGTGTTGGTCCAAACTGGGTAGACTGCGGGGCCACCACGAGGAAACTCGAGGATTGGTATATAGCTATAGGCTGACCTATCCGGTCGTGGCCTGAGAAGAGATACGCGTAGCTACTATCAAGGTGTCGGCACGCCGGGAGGTCTTGCTGGATTAGTTTTACCTTTGTCAAAATATCTTGAGCACGGGATTTCGAGAACACCCGGGTCTTCCCAACATGGAGTTGCTACTTCGCGGACCGTCAGCTTGTGATGGGCTAAGTTGGGACACCCATGCAGGGTTATGAACTTTTGAAAGCCGTTCCCGCGGTTATGTGGCATATGAGAATTTGTTAATATCCAGTTGTAGATAACTTGACACCATATCCTTAAGAATACACTACCTGTGTGAGTAACCGTGACGGTCTCTGTTCGAAGGGTTTTTTCGGAAAGTGAACACGATGGGGTTAGGCATGAACGTGAGTAGCTAGGATCACTTATTGATCATCTTTGGCGACTGTTGGCACATATCCCCATCTCGCTCTGACTTCGTAAGCTAGTTGCCTAGTGCTTGCTGTAGACAATTTATTACCTCTCCACACCTAAAAGGCATTGTTAGTTTTGATACCCGGGAATGAGATTGTTGAGTCCTTGTGACTCACAGATTACAACACACACCAGATGCAGGTACAACTGAGTGCGACGCAGGAGATGGTCAAGAACTTCACTGGGAGTTCGATGAAGAGCGTGGTCGTATGTATGTGACATATCCCGACGATCAGTAGTGGTTCCTACTAGGGGTGATCAGGACTTGTGGTTGTGGTATCTTTTCTCGTTTGATTTCGTCCATAGTCGGACCCTGTGTTATTTGGATGAATGTATGAATGTTGAATTAATTGTGTGACGTGGCGAGTGTAAGCCAACTATTTTACTCTTTCATCCATGTTCACTACATGAGTTGTGCAAAGATACCACACTTGCGATCATTCCATAATGCGCCTATGTCTCTAACTCGTGCCTCAAAACGTAGGAGATATAGTCGCATCCTGAGCATTACAATTGACCAATGCTATGTTTGTCAATCTCTAATAAAATTTTCTACTTATACTTTTCCTTATGTGGTGCCATCACCTACCGTAAGATTAGCATATGATCTTCTTAATTTATTTCCTTTCTTTTATTGCAACATGAAAGTAAAGAAAGCAAAAACTCAAACTAAAATTTATTTTATATCTCGCACACGATTACAAGGATAGATCACTAAGCAAACTCTTGAACAGAAAGGATCGAACTAAACTTTTATTCATTCTAAAGAAAAAGATCGAACTAAAATAAGTAAAGGTAAAAGGATAGTGTTGATGATACGATACCGAGGCACCTCCCCCAAGATTGGCGAAAGCCAAGGGGAGTGCCCATACCCGAAACTCAATTTTCTCTTGGTGATGAAGAAGATGGTATTGGTGATAAAGTAGAGATCCTGTCCGTTTCAATGATCCAAAAGGCTGCAATTTTAGTAGGGGTAAGATGAGCAAGGTAAGGCTTAAACATATCTTCTTCTTCCTCCTCGGCTGGCAGTGCTTGTTCTGCCACCGAGGGTGGATCTACAGTAGCCTCCTTGCCCTTGTCTCCCTTGATGGCGTCCGTAGGCTCCTCCCTCTTCAGCTCAATCTTCATTATCCAAGCATATTATTCCATGTGGTTGGAGGAGGAGGAAGGCATGATGCCTGGCTTGGTAGATCTGACCGAAACAACAAGTAAAAGAAAACAGAAGATTTCTCCGTGATACGGTGGTCAATAGGTTCAAGGGGGGGTATATAAAGAATTTTTATCTTGGGAAACAAGCAAACGGAAGAAAAATGGAGTCCGTTTACTTACCGTATCATGTACCTCCTTATTTTCACGATTCTGGAGTGTTCCAGAAGGACTCTTTTATGTGTTCTTCCGGTGTCAAAGTTTGGATAATATTGGTTTCAACATTAATGGGCATGCATGAGATATAAGAGCAACTCCAACGGGGTGACCCAAACGGACGCGCGCTTTGTCCGCTTTTTGTCCGTTTGGGTCGGCCATGCAGACGTGCAGACGCGCATTTTCAAATGGGTCGGCCTGACCGCCCAACGGGAGGCGGACCCAAATGTGCCGACGTGAATAAAAAAATAGGTCGGACGAATAAACATAATTAAACATAAGTGGCTGGTCAACCGCCGGCCAAAGTCCACTTAAACCTAATTAAACATTAATTAAAAACATAAAAATGACTATGCCTGCATGCAACTGCCTCGCTCGCTGCCCTAGACGTCATTGGCCTTGCCCTTGCCGTCGACGTCGCCATCGCCGGTGAGGTCGATGAAGACGGGAGCAATGCCAGCCCACCCAAACGCCGCCTGGTACGCCGCCAGAGCAACCTCCTCCGGTGTCTGCTGGGGCGACGACATTGCGGCTAGCCGCGCGTGCTCCTCCTCCTCCTCCTCCTCAAGCCGGAGCGCCTCCGCGTGGCGCTGCAGCAACTGCTCGTAGCGCATCTGCCGCTCGCCGTTGGCCTCCTCCTCGCGGAGCCAGTGTGCCTTCCAGCACTCAAGGTGGGCCACCTCCTGCTCTAGCGTGGCGGCATAGTGGACAGGAGGCGCGCTCACCCACTCATGGTACTGGCCCATCCACGAGTACGCCTCCTCCGGCCAAGTGGGCGGAGGCGGGGAGCACTTCCGCATCGGCTCCGGCTACGGCTCCGGCTTGGGCTCGGCGGGCGACGGCGGTGGTGGTGGCGGCAGGGCGAAGAGCAGGGTGTGGACGGAGTCCCCCGCCGCCAACAAGGCAAGGGCTTGCTCCAGCCCATCCCAGTGCGCGTCCTCCTCAAGCCGGCTAGCCTCCGATGCATGCTATAGGGCCTCCTTGAGGGAGGACTGATACTCCGCCTCCGCCTCCATTTCCTCTGGCTCTACCCGCGGCGGCGACGGTGGAAAGGCCGGCGGGGCGGCGTCGACACTGACACACCGTTGCTCCTCGTGTTCGAGGGCAAACCAAGCCTCCCAGTTGGGAGAGTCGGCGGCGTACTCGGGCAACTGCCGCTGCTCCGGTGTGAGTTGCATGCGCCGCCTGAGCACCTCATCGTCATGCGCATGCTGGGTCCGCGGGACAGCCAGCACCTGGATCCGGTGCGGATCCAGGTGCCAGTGGTGCGGCAGCGTGACATCGGGGTATGGCAGCGGCCGCCTTTACTCCTAGTGCCACCGCGGTTGGTGCACCGAGATGTGCAGGCACCGGCGGCCTGGGCGGAAATGCGCCGGCGCCGGAGGAGAAGGGGAAGGAGGAGCATGGGAGGACGAGGCGCCAGGGGGTGCCCTTGCCCTTGCAGCAGCTGCTGCCGAAGAGGCCCATCGCACTCTAGGGTTTCATGTCGCCGGCGAGGAAGCAAAGGGAGTGGTGGGGGGCCAGATGTGGACGGAAGTGGATGAGGCTGGCCCCCGCTGCACGCGTGCTTAAATTAAGACACTTCGAGTGGCTGACTAGTGGGCCCGCTATCGGTGGTCGTCATAAATAAGACGACCGCTGGTAGTTGGCTGGCCTACAGGTGGGGCCGCGTTGAATGCCGAGGAGACGCGTGGAGCGCCCTCTTCGCGTCCATGTCGACGCATTCCAGGCGCAATTTTGGGCCGGAAATGGGTCGGCGTGGACGCCAGGCGGACGAGATTTGGGTTTGGGTTGGCACATTGGGCCTCAATTTTTGTCCGTGCCGATGCAAACGGACGCAGGCGTACGAAATGGGTCGCCCCATTGGAGTTGCTCTAATGTTTTATTCGTTGCCCATTAACAACCTTCGGGTTAGTACCTTCAGCATTATTTATTTTGGTAGCTCCAAACCAATAAACCTCGTCGATGACATAGCGGCCTTCCCATTTAGAAAAGAGTTTTCCTGCAAAGAATATGAAATGAGAGTTGTACAAAAGAACATATTCTCCAACCTTGAACTCACGCTTTTGGATTCTTTTATCATGCCATCTCTCAACTTTTTCTTTAAATAACTTGGCATTTTCATAAGCTTGGGTTCTCCATTCATCTAATGAGCTAATATCAAATATATTTTCACCGGCAAGTTTGAAATCATAGTTGAGTTCCTTGATTGCCCAATATGCTTTATGTTCTAATTCAAGAGGCAAATGACAAGCTTTTCCATAAACCATTTTATAAGGAGACATACCCATAGGATTTTTATAAGCTGTTCTATAAGCCCAAAGTGCATCATCTAATTTCTTAGACCAATTCTTCTTGGACCTATTGACAGTCTTTTGCAAAATTAATTTCATTTCTCTATTGCCAAGCTCAACTTGACCACTATAATGAGGATGATAAGGTGATGCAATTCTATGGTTAACATCATACTTGGCAAGCATTTTACGAAAAACACCATGAATAAAGTGTGAACCACCATCATTCATTAAATATCTAGGAACTCCAAACCTTGGGAAAATAACTTCCTTAAGCATTTTAGTAGAGGTGTTGTGATCAACACTACTGGTTGGAATAGCTTCTACCCATTTAGTAACATAATCAACAACAACCAAAATATGTGTATACCCATTAGAGGAAGGAAAAGGTCCCATGTAATCAAATCCCCAAACATCAAATGGTTCAACAACAAGTGAATAATTCATAGGCATTTCTTGACACTTACCGATATTACCTATTCTTTGACATTCATCACAATATAAGATGAACTTATGGGCATCCTTGAAGAGAGTAGGCCAATAAAATCCACATTGCAATACCTTGTGAGCAGATCTATCTCCAGCATGATGCCCTCCGTATGCTTCGGAGTTACATTTCCGAAGGATTTGTCCCTGTTCATTCTCAAGTAGACAATGTCTAATAACACCATCTACTCCTTCTTTATACAGATGTGGGTCATCCCAAAAGTAGTGTCTTAAATTGATACGTCCATTTTGCATCATTCTTATAAGTTGATATTTATTGCATTATGGGCTGTTCATACATGTTTTGCCACAATACTTATGCCTTTTCTCCCTTATTTTACAAGGTTTACATAAAGAAGGGAGAATGCCGACAGTTGGAATTCTGGGCTGGAAAAGGAGCAAGCTCTGGAAACCTATTCTACACAACTCCAAAATCCCTGAAACTCCACAGAACATTGTTTCGGAAAATATAAAAAATATCTGGCGAAAGAAACCCACGAGAGGGGCCACTGGCTGGCCTCGAGGGTGGGGCGCGCGCCCCCTTCCCAGGGCGCGCCCCCCTGCCTCGAGGGCCAGCCGATGGGCCCCCGGTGCCCATCTTCTCCTATATGAAGTGTTTTGACCTGGAAAAAATCAAGAGGAGGCTTTCGGGACCAGACACCGCCGTCTCGAGGCGGAACCGAGGCGGAAACCAATCTAGGGCTCCGGCACAGCTGTTCTGCCGGAGGTACTTCTCTCCGGGAGGGGGAAATCGTCACCACCGTCATCACCAACAACTCTCCCATCTTGGGGAGATCTATCTTCATCAACATCTTCACCAGCAGCATCTCCTCTCAAACCCTAGTTCATCTCTTGTATCCAAACCTCAGATTGGTACCTGTGGGTTGCTAGTAGTGTTGATTACTCCTTGTAGTTGATGCTAGTTGGTTTATTTGGTGGAAGATCATATGTTCAGATCCATTATGCATATTAATACCCCTCTGATCATGAACAATATTATGTCTTGTGAGTAGTTACTTTTGTTCCTGAGGACATTGAAGAAGTCTTGCTATTAGTAGTCATGTGAGTTTGGTCTTCGTTCGATATTTTGATGAGATGTATTTTGTCTCTCCTCTAGTGGTGACATGTGAACGTCGACTACATGACACTTCACCATTATTTGGGCCTAGAGGAAGGCATTGGGAAGTAATAAGTAGATGATGGGTTGCTAGAGTGACATAAGCTTAAACCCTAGTTTATGCGTTGCTTCGTAAGGGGCTGATTTGGATCCATATGTTTGAGGCTATGGTTAGGTTTACCGTAATACTCCCTCCGTCCCAAAATTCTTGTCTAAGGTTTCTTTAGATACGGATGTATCTAACACTAAATCATAACTACATACATCCGTATTTAGACAAACCTAAGACGAGAATTTTGGGACGGAGGGAGTACTTATTTTGTAGTTGCGGATTCTTGCATTAGAGTTTAATCATAAGTGGGAGGTTTGTCCAAGTAAGGGCAGCACCCAAGCACCGGTCCACCCACAATCAAAATTATCAAAGTACCGAACGCGAATCAGATGATCGTGATGAAAACTAGCTCGACGATAATTCCCATATGTCCTCGGGAGCGCTTTACCTTGCATAAGAGTTTGTCCAGGCTCATCCTTTGCTACAAAAAGGATTGGGCCACCTTGCTGAACCTTATTTACTTTTACCGTTTGTTACTTGCTACCAATTATCTTATCACAAAACTATCTGTTACCTATAATTTCAGTGCTTGCAGAAAATACCTTACTGAAAACTGCCTATCATTTCCTTCTGCTCCTCGTTGGGTTTGACACTCTTACTTATCGAAAGGACTACGATAGATTCCCTACACTTGTGGGTCATCAAGACTCTTTTCTGGTGCCCTTGCCGGGGAGTGAAGCACCTTTGGTAAGTGGAATTTGGTAAGGAAAAATTTATATAGTGTGCTGAAATTTGTTGTCACTTGTTACTATGGCTGAAAATCCTTTGAGGGGCTTGTTCGGGGTATCTTCACCCCGAGCAGAAGAGAAAAGAGTTTCTCCTCAACCTACTGCACCTAATGAAAATGTTTTCTTTGAGATTCCTTCGGGTATGATTGAGAAACTGCTTGAAAATCCCTATATAGGAGATGGAACACTTCACCCCGATTTACACCTAATCTATGTGGATGGAGTTTGTGGATTGTGTAAGCTTGCAGGTATGCCCGAGGATGTTATCAATAAGAAGATCTTCCCTTTATCTTTGAAGGGAGATGCATTGACATGTTTTAGGCTGTGTGATGATATGGGATCATGGAACTATAATCGTCTGAAGTTGGAATTTCATCAGAAGTTCTACCCTATGCACCAGGTTCATCGTGATCGCAATTATATTTATAATTTTTGGCCTCGCGAAGGAGAAAGCATCGCTCAAGCTTGGGGGAGGCTTAAGTCAATGTTATATTCATGCCCCAATCATGAGCTTTCAAGAAAGATGATCATCCCAAATTTTTATGCTCGACTTTCTCTCAATAATCGCACCATGCTCGATAATTCTAGTTCTGGCTCTTTTATGATGAAGACTGTTGAATTCAAATGGGATTTATTGGAAAGAATTAAATGCAACTCCGAAGATTGGGATCTCGACGAAGGTAAGAAGTCAGGTATGACCCCTAAGTTTGATTGTGTTAAAGCTTTTATGGATACGATGTTTTCCGTGAGTTTAGCACTAAATATGGACTTGACCTTGAGATAGTAGCTTCTTTCTGTGAATCTTTTGCTACCCATGTTGATCTCCCCAAGGAGAAGTGGTTTAAATATCACCCCCCTATTGAAGTAAAAGTAGTTGAACGTATTAAAGTTGAAGAAAAGACTATCACTTATAATGTTGATCCTGTCATTCCTACCGCTTATATCGAGAAACCACCTTTCTCTGTTAGGATAAAGGATCATGCTCAAGCTTCAACTGTAGTTCATAAGAGTAATACTAAAACACCTACACCCTCTGAGCAAATTAAAGTTGAACCTAGTGTTGCTATGGTTAAGGATCTCTTGGTAGAAGATTTAAATGGACATGTTATTTACCTCCAAGAAGAGTCTGCTAGAATAGCCAAACCCAATGCTAGGAATAAATATAAACCTGTCATCGGCTTGCACGTTATCTCTATCAAGATAGGAGATCATTGCTATCATGGTTTATGTGACGTAGGTGCTAGTGCGAGTATTATCCCTCTTGATTTGTATAACGAAATTATGCATGATATTGCACATGTTGAGTTAGAGGGGATTGATGTTACTATTAAGCGTGCTAATAGAGATACTATTTCACCAGTTGGGATTGTTAGAGATATTGAAGTCTTGTGTGGGAAGGTTAAATACCTTGCTGATTTGCTTGTTCTTCGTTCCCCACAAGATGCTTTCTGTCCCATTATATTTGGCAGACCCTTCTTGAATACTGTTAATGCCAAGATAGACTGCGTGAATGATATTGTCACTGTCGGACTAGGGGATATGTCTCATGATTTTAATTTTGCTAAATTCCGTAGACAACCCCTTGAAAAGGCACCACCCAGTAAGGATGAACTTATTGGTCTCGCTTCTATTGCCGTGCCACCTAATGATCCTTTAGAACAATACTTGCTAGACCATGAAAATGATATGCATATGAATGAGAGAAGGGAGATAGATGAAATATTCCTTACACAGGGACCCGTATTGAAAAACAACTTGCCTGTTGAAATCCTAAGGGATCCTCCTCCACCCAAGGGTGATCCCGTGTTTGAACTTAAACCTTTGCCTGATAATCTTAAGTATGTTTATCTTGATGAAAAGAAGATATATCCTGTTATTATTAGTGCTAACCTTTCAGAGCAGGAAGAAGAAAGATTATTGAAAACTCTGAAGAAGCACCGAGCTGCTACTGGATATACTCTGGATGATCTTAAGGGCATTAGTCCCACTATATGTCAACACAAGATAAAATTGGAAGAAAATGCTAAACCAGTTATTGATCATCAGCGACGGTTAAATCCTAAGATGAAAGAAGTGTTAAGGAAGGAAATTCTAAAGCTTCTAGAGGGCAGGTATTATCTATCCCATTGCTGATAGCCAGTGGGTAAGTCCTGTCCATTGTCTTCCTAAGAAAGGAGGTATGACTATTGTCCCTAATGATAAGGATGAATTGATCTCGCAAAGAATAGTTACGGGTTATAGGATGGTAATTGATTTCCGTAAGTTAAATAAAGCTACTAAGAAGATCATTACCCCTTACCATTTATTGATCAAATGCTAGAAAGGTTATCCAAACATACTCATTTCCGCTTTCTAGATGGTTATTTTGGTTTCTCTCAAATACCTGTGTCAAAGGGGCATGAAGAAAAGACCACCTTCACTTGTCCTTTCGGTACCTTTGCTTATAGACGTATGCCTTTTGGTTTATGTAATGCACTTGCTACCTTTCAAAGATGCATGATGGCTATATTCTCTGATTTTTGTGAAAAGATTGTTGAGGTATTCATGGATGATTTCTCCGTTTACGGGACTTCTTTTGATGATTGCTTAAGCAACCTTGATCGAGTTTTGCAGAGATGTGAAGACACTAACCTTGTCTTGAATTGGGAGAAGTGCCACTTTATGGTTAATGAAGGCATTGTCTTGGGACATAAAATTTCTGAAAGAGGTATTGAAGTTGACAAAGCTAAAGTTGATGCTATTGAAAAGATGCCATGCCCTAAGGATATCAAAGGTATACGAAGTTTCCTTGGTCATGCCCGGTTTTATAGGAGGTTCATTAAGGACTTCTCCAAAATCTCCAGGCCTCTGACTAATCTTTTACAGAAAGATATTCCTTTTGTCTTTGATGATGATTGTCTAGAAGCATTTGAAATACTTAAGAAAGCATTGATCTCTGCACCTATTGTCCAGCCTCTTGACTGGAATTTACCCTTTGAAATTATGTGCGATGCTAGTGATTATGCTGTAGGAGCTATTCTAGGGCAAAGAGTTGATAAGAAATTGAATGTTATCCAGTATGCTAGTAAAACTCTAGATAGTGCCCAAAGAAATTATGCTACCACTGAGAAAGAATTTTTAGCAGTTGTGTTTGCCTGTGATAAGTTTAGACCCTATATCGTTGATTCTAAAGTAACCATTCACACTGATCATGCTGCTATCAAATACCTTATGGAGAAGAAAGATGCTAAACCTAGACTTATTAGATGGGTCCTCTTGCTGCAAGAATTTGACTTGCATATTATTGATAGAAAGGGAGCTGAGAACCCCGTACCAGATAACTTGTCTAGGTTAGAGAATATACTTGATGACCCACAACCTATTGATGATAGCTTTCCTGATGAACAACTGGCTGTCATAAATACTTCTCGTACAGCTCCATAGTATGCTGATTATGCTAATTACATTGTTGCTAAGTTTATACCACCTAGCTTCACATACCAGCAAAAGAAAAAGTTCTTCTATGATTTGAGGCATTAATTTTGGGATGACCCACATCTTTATAAATAAGGAGTAGATGGTATTATTAGACGTTGTGTACCTGAGCATGAACAGGAACAGATTCTACGCAAGTGCCACTCCGAAGCTTACGGAGGACACCATGCGGGAGACAGAACTGCACACAAGGTATTGCAATCCGGTTTTTATTGGCCTACTCTCTTCAAGGATGCCCGCAAGTTTGTCTTATCATGTGATGAATGTCAAAGAATTGGTAATATTAGTAGACGTCAAGAAATTCCTATGAATTATTCACTTGTTATTGAACCATTTGATGTTTGGGGCTTTGATTATATGGGACCTTTTCCTTCCTCTAATGGGTACACACATATCCTAGCTGTTGTTGATTGAATTACTAAGTGGGTAGAAGCTATTCCAACCAGTAGTGCTGATCATAACACCTCTATTAAGATGCTTAAAGAAGTTATATTTCCGAGGTTTGGAGTCCCTAGATATCTAATGACCGATGGTGGTTCACACTTTATTCATGGTGCTTTCCGTAAGATGCTTGCTAAGTACGATGTCAACCATAGAATTGCATCACCTTATCACCCACAGACTAGTGGTCAAGTAGAACGAAGTAATAGGGAGTTGAAATTAATCTTGCAAAAGACAGTTAATAGGTCTAGAAAGAATTGGTCCAAGAAACTAGATGATGCATTATGGGCCTATAGAACTGCTTACAAAAATCCTATGGGTATGTCTCCATATAAGATGGTATATGGAAAAGCTTGTCACTTACCTCTTGAGCTTGAACATAAGGCATATTGGGCTATCAAAGAGGTCAATTATGATTTCAAACTTGCCAGTGAAAAGAGGCTATTTGATATTAGCTGTCTCGATGAATGGAGAACCCAGGCCTACGAGAATGCCAAGCTATTTAAAGAAAAAGTTAAAAGATGGCATGAAAAAGGATACAAAAGCGTGAGTTTAACGTAGGTGATTATGTTTTGTTATTCAACTCCCGTTTAAGATTTTTTACAGGAAAACTTCTCTCCAAGTGGGAGGGACCCAACGTTATCGAGGAGGTCTATCGTTACGATGCCATAAAAATCAACAACTTCGAAGGCACAAATCTGAAGGTGGTGAATGGTCAAAGGATCAAACATTATATCTCAGGTAATCCTATAAATGTGGAAACTAATATTAATGAAACCATAACGCCGGAGGAATACATAAGGGACACTTTCCAGAATGATTCAACCTCCGAAAAGGAAGAGGTACGTGATATGGTAAGTAAACCGACTCCAAAACAATTCTAAAGGCAATTTTTCTCCATTTTGGAATATTTAGAAAAATAGAAAACTAAACCGCAGTCTGAAGGAGACACGGGGCCTCCTCGAGGGTAGGGGGCGCGCCCCCCTTCCCAGGGTGCGCCCCTGCCTCGAGGGCACCCCGGGTGTTCCCTGGACTCCGTTTTTTGTGGGTTACTCCTTTTGGTCGGTAAAAATTCATTATATATACTCCCGAAGGTTTTGACCTGTGTATCACGCAAAATTCCTCTGTTCTCGTTTCGAACTGTTTTCTGTTAAGGTTTGCGAAGCGAGGCATCATGTCGTCTCCCTCCTCCACCAACGAAGGCAACGATGCTTGGCTGATGAAGATAGATCTGATGAGGGAAGGACCCGAGGAGATCCACAAGGAGAAGAAGATCAAGATGGAGGTGGAAGATCCGGCTCCGGCAGCGGGAGAAGAAGACACCTCCAAATTCCTTCATAATCTCTTTACCTCAACTGTGCTAGAAGCTTTTAGGATGCTTGAGTTAGCTCAGATCCACAACAAGCATCTCACAAGTGAAAATCTTTTGTTGAAGGATTACATAGGTGCTCTCAAAGGTATTATCCGCAAGCTAGAAGATCTCCTACGCTCGATATATGAGGATCCCCTGTCACTACTTGCAACTCCATCATCACCAACCCTGAAGAAGGAGACATAATCATATGGGTATGGGCACTCCCCTTGGCAAGTGCAAAGCTTGGGGGAGTGACCCTGGTATCGTATCACCATCACTCCTATCTTTACCGTTTTACTTAGTTCGATCCTTTTGGTAGTAGCTTGATCTATTAGAATAAAGTTAGCATGATCTAGTTGTGAGATTTTGCTTTGTGAGCTTTACCCTTTGTAATCGAGTCCGTGAGCTATATAATAAAGATTAGTGTTGAGTCAAGGGCTTGATTTCCTCACCTGGGTCATGATAGAAAAAAAAGAGTATCAAATAGATAATATCGATCTTATGGGAAGTAATGACCTCACATACAAGAGTGTGATAAATAAAAGTTGTTGGAAGGTGACAAACATAGTTTTGGTCATCATTGCAATTAATAGGAGGTAATAGAGAAGGAGAGGCTTCACATACAAATATACTATCTTGGACATCTTTTATGATTGTGAGCACTCATTAAAGTATGACATGCTAAAGAGTTGATGTTGGACAAGGAAGACAACATAATGGGTTATGTCTTCTTATATCCGAAATAAAGTATATTGTCACGGATCATCCAACATGTTGAGCTTGCCTTTCCCCCTCATGCTAGCCAAAACTCCTTGCACTAAGTAGAGATACTACTTGTGCTTACATATATCCTTAAACCCAGTTTTGCCATGAGAGTCCACCATACCTACCTATGGACCGAGAAAGATCCTTCCAAGTAAGTTGTCATGTTGCAAATCCGCTAAAATATGTATGATTTATTAGTGTGGGAGAAATTAGTTTTATACAAGCTTGTGATAGGGAAGTAATAAAAGCAACGAACTACATAATAAAGGTCCTTATCACAAGTGGCAATATAAAGTGAAGTTCTTCTATGCTAACACTTTGTGCATCCAACCATAAAAACACATGACAACCTCTGCTTCCCTCTGCGAAGGGCCTATCTTTTATTCTTGTCTTATAAGTGTCAAGGTGAAATCCACCTTTCCTTTTTACATTTTATCCTTTGGTAAGCACATTGTGTTGGAAAGATCCTGACATATATACCCACTTGGATGTAAGTTTTCATGATCTATTACTGTTGACATTACCCTTGAGGTAAAAGGTTGGGAGGCAACACCATAAGCCCCTATCTTTCTCTGTGTCCGATTAAAACTCCATAAACATAAGTATTGCGTGAGTGTGAGCAATTGTGAAAGACTATCTGATAGTTGAGTATGTAGGCTTGCTGAAAAGCTCTTATATTGACTCTTTCCGATGTTACGATAAATTGCAATTGCTTCAATGACCGAGACCAAAGTTTGTTAGTTTCCAATGAAGTTTATGATGCATACTTGATATTGTGGATGAATTGTTACTTTAGCATAAGAATCATATGACTATATTAATATAAGTTGCTGTTATAAGATTGATCATGATGCCCTCATGTCCGTATTCTGTTTTTATCGACACCTCTATCTCTAAACATGTGGACATATTTTTCGATATAGGCTTTCGCTTGAGGACAAGCGAGGTCTAAGCTTGGGGGAGTTGATACGTCCATTTTGCATCATGCTTATAAGTTGATATTTGTTGCATTATGGGCTGTTCATACATGTTTTGACACAATACTTATGCCTTTTCTCTCTAATTTTACAAGGTTTACATGAAGAAGGGAGAATGCCGGCAGCTGGAATTCTGGGCTGGAAAAGGAGAAAACTCTAGAAACCTATTCTGCACAACTCCAAAGCCCTGAAACTCCACAAAACATTGTTTCGGAAAATATAAAAAATATCTGGTGAAAGAAACCCACGAGAGGGGCCACTGGCTGGCCTCGAGGGTGGGGGGCGCGCCCCCTACCTCGAGGGCCAGCCGGTGGGCCCCTGTTGGGGAACGTTGCATGGAAAACAAATTTTTTTTCTCTACGTTCACCAAGATCAATCTAGTAGATGCAACTACGAGGGGAGAGTAGGATCCACATACCCTTGTAGATCGCTAATCGGAAGCGTTAAGAACGCGGTTGATGGAGTCGTACTCGCCGCGATTCAGATCGCCGAAGATCCTAGCACCGAAGCAACGGTGCCTCCGCGTTCTTCACACGTACGGCTCGGGGACGTCTCCTCCTTCTTGATCCAGCAAGGGGTGGAGGAGAGGTTGATGGAGAGACCGGCAGCACGACGGCGTGGTGGTGATGGTGGAGAAGGATTCCAGCAGGGCTTCGCCTAAGCACCGCGGGAGAAGAAGATGTTATGGGAGAGGGAGGGCAGCACCGAGGCACAAACGTGTGTTTTGGCTGCCCTCCCTCTACCTCTCTATATATAGGGGGAAGGAGGAGAGGGGGGCGCCCTAGGGTTTCCCCTAGGGGGGCCGGCGGCCAGGGCAGATGGGGGGCGGCGGCCAAGGGCTGCGCCTGGCCCTAGGGTTTCCCCCCCTAGGTGCCTTGCCCCCCACTCCAAGGGGTGCGGCTGCCCTAGGGGGCCCAGCCCCCCTTAGCCGCATGAGGAGAGGGCCCAGGGGGGGGGGGCGCACAGCCCTATGAGGGCTGTGGTGTTCCCCCTTGTGGCCCATTAGGCCCAGAAACACTTCCGGGACCCCCGAAACCCTTTCCGGTAATCCGCCGATTTCCCGATGCTCCCCGGAACACTTCCGGACTCCGAAACCTTTCATCCTATATATCAATCTTCGTCTCCGGACCATTCCGGAGACCCTCGTCATGTCCGGGATCTCATCCGGGACTCCGAACAACCTTCGGTAACCATGCACTATTCTCACTAACAACCCTAGCGTCACCGAACCTTAAGTGTGTAGACCCCGCGGGTTCGGAAACCATGTAGACATGACCGAGACACTCCCAGGTCAATAACCAATAGCGGGATCTGGATACCCATATTGGTTCCCACATGTTTCTCGATGATCTCATCGGATGAACCACGATGTCAAGGATTCAGGCAATCCCGTATACAGTTCCCTTTGTCTCGTCGGTATGTTACTTGCCCGAGATTCGATCGTCGGTATCTCTATACCTAGTTCAATCTCGTTACCGGCAAGTCTCTTTACTCGTTACCGTAATACATAATCCCGTGACTAACTACTTAGTCACTTTGAGCTCATTGAGATGACGTATTACCGAGTGGGCCCGGAGATACCTCTCCGTCACACGGAGTGACAAATCCCAGTCTCGATCCATGTCAACTCAACAGACACCTTCGGAGATACCTGTAGAGTACCTTTATAGTCACCCAGTTACGTTGTGACGTTTGGCACACACAAAGTACTCCTACGGTGTCAGTGAGTTACATGATCTCATGGTCATAGGAACTTATACTTGACATGCAGAAAACTATAGCGATAACTGACACGATCAAAAGCTATGTTTAACGTTTGGGTCTCGTCCATCACATCATTCTCCTAATGATGTGATCCCGTTATCAAATGACAACTCATGTCTATGACCTGGAAACCGCGGTCATCTTTGATCAACGAGCTAGTCCTGTAGAGGCTCACTAGGGACACAAAGTCTGTCTATTTATCCACACATGTATTTGAGTTTCCAGTCAATACAGTTATAGCATGGATAATAAACGATTATCATGAACAAGGAAATATAATAATAACTCTTTTATTATTGCCTCTAGGGCATATTTCCAACAGTCTCCCACTTGCACTAGAGTCAATAATCTAGCATTACAAGGTAATGAATCTAACACCCATAGAGTCTTGGTGTTGATCGTGCTTAGCCCGTGGAAGAGGCTTAGTCAACGGATCTGCAACATTCAAATCCGTGTGTACTTTGCAAATGTTTATGTCCTCCTCCTTGACCGAATTGCGGATGGAATTGAAGCGTCGCTTTATGTGTCTGGTCCTCTTGTGAAACCTTGGTTCCTTGGCTAGAGCAATGGCACCAGTGTTGTCACAGAACAGAGTCATTGGGTTCAGTGCACTAGGCACAACTCCAAGATCTGTCATGAACTCCTTCATCCAGACACCTTCCTTCGCCGCCTCCGAGGCAGCTATATACTCCGCTTCACATGTAGAATCAGCTACCACGCTCTGCTTGGAACTGCACCAGCTTACCGCTCCCCCGTTGAGAATATATACGTATCCGGTTTGTGATTTAGAGTCATCCGGATCTGTGTCAAAGCTTGCATCGACGTAACCCTTTACGACGAGCTCTTGATCACCTCCATAAACGAGAAACATATCCTTAGTCCTTTTCAGGTACTTTAGGATATTCTTGACCGCTGTCCAGTGATCCATACCAGGATTACTCTGAAACCTTCCGGCCATACTTATGGCAAGGCTGACATCTGGTCTTGTGCACAGCATTGCATACATGATAGAGCCTATGGCTGAAGCATAGGGGATGACACTCATCTTTTCTCTATCATCCGCAGTCACTGGGCATTGAGTCTTACTCAACTTCGTACCTTGCAATACCGGCAAGAACCCCTTCTTGGATTGATCCATTTTGAACTTCTTCAAAACTTTATCAAGGTATGTGCTTTGTGAAAGTCCTATCAAGCGTCTTGATCTATCTCTATAGATCTTGATGCCCAATATGAAAGCAGCTTCACCGAGATCTTTCATCGAAAAACTCTTGTTCAAATACCCCTTCACGCTATCCAAAAATTCTATATTGTTTCCAATTAGCAATATGTCATCCACATATAATATTAGAAACGCTATAGAGCTGCCACTCACTTTCTTGTAAATACAAGCTTCATTGTAAACTTGTATAAACCCAAACGCTTTGATCACCTCATCAAAGCGAAGATTCCAACTCCGAGATGCTTGCACCAGCCCATAAATGGAACGCTGGAGCCTGCATACTTTGTCAGCATTCTCTGGATTGACAAAACCTTCTGGTTGCATCATATACAACTCTGCCTTAAGAAAACCGTTAAGGAACGCTGTTTTGACATCCATCTGCCAAATTTCATAATCGAAATATGCAGCTATTGCTAACATGATTCGGACGGATTTAAGCATCGCTACGGGTGAGAAAGTCTCATCGTAGTCAATCCCTTGAACTTGTGAAAAACCCTTTGCCACAAGTCGAGCTTTATACACGGTGACATTACCGTCAGCGTCCGTCTTCCTCTTAAAAATCCATTTATTCTGAATGGCCTTCCGCCCTTCAGGTAATACTTCCAAAGTCCATACTTTGTTTTCATACATGGATCCCATCTCGGATTTCATGGCCTCTAACCATTTGTCGGAATCCGGGCCCACCATCGCTTCTCCATAGCTCGTAGGTTCACCGTTGTCTAACAACATGACCTCCAAGACAGGGTTACCATACCACTCAGGTGCAGTGCGTACCCTTGTCGACCTACGAGGTTCGGTAGTAACTTGATCAGAAGCTCCTTGATCATCATCATTGGCTTCCTCTTCAACCTCTGCAGGCTCCACAAAAACATCTTTCTGCGCTGCGCCGCTCTCTGGTTGAAGCAGAGGTTCAATAACCTCATCAAGTTCTACCTTCCTCCCACTCAATTCTTTCGAGAGAAACTCTTTCTCGAGAAAGGACCCGTTCTTAGCGACAAACACTCTGCCCTCGGATCTGAGATAGAAGGTGTACCCAACTGTTTCTTTTGGGTATCCTATGAAGACACATTTGTCCGCTTTGGGTTCGAGCTTTTCTGGCTGAAGCCTTTTGACATAAGCATCGCAACCCCAAACCTTGAGAAAAGACAACTTAGGTTTCTTACCAAACCACAGTTCATACGGTGTTGTCTCAACGGACTTAGATGGAGCCCTATTTAAAGTGAATGCAGCTGTCTCTAACGCATATCCCCAAAACGATAGTGGCAAATCGGCAAGAGACATCATAGAACGTACCATATCTAATAGGGTTCGATTACGACGTTCGGACACACCATTACGCTGTGGTGTTCCAGGTGGCGTCAACTGTGAAACAATTCCACATTTTCTTAAGTGATCACCAAACTCATAACTCAGATATTCTCCCCCTCGATCAGATCGTAGGAACTTGATCTTCTTGTTACGATGATTTTCAACTTCACTCTGAAATTGCTTGAACTTTTCAAAAGTTTCAGACTTATGCTTCATCAAGTAAATATACCCATATCTACTTAAGTCGTCAGTGAAGGTGAGAAAATATCGATATCCACCGCGCGCCGTTACACTCATCGGACCGCACACATCAGTATGTATGATTTCCAATAAGTCACTTGCCCGTTCCATTGTCCCTGAAAACGGGGTCCTTGTCATCTTGCCCATGAGGCACGGCTCGCACGTGTCAAGTGATTCAAAATCAAGAGACTCCAAAAGTCCATCAGCATGGAGCTTCCTCATGCGTTTCACGCCGATATGACCCAGACGGCAGTGCCACAAGAAAGTGGTATTATCATTATCAACTCTACATCTTTTGGCATCAATGTTATGAACATGTGTATCATCACTATCGAGATTCAGTAAGAATAAACCCCTAACTTCGGGTGCATGACCATAAAAGATATTACTCATATAAATAGAACAACCATTATTCTCTGATTTAAATGAGTAACCGTCTCGCAATAAACAAGATCCAGATATAATGTTCATGCTTAACGCAGGCACTAAATAACAATTATTCAGGTTCATAACTAATCCCGATGGTAATCGAAGAGCGAGCGTGCCGACGGCGATCACATCAACCTTGGAACCATTTCCCACGCGCATCATCACTTCGTCCTTCGCCAGCCTCCGTTTATTCCGCAGTTCCTGTTTAGAGTTGCAAATGTGAGCAACCGAACCGGTATCAAATACCCAGGCACTACAACGAGAGTTGGTAAGGTACACATCAATAACATGTATATCACATATACCTTTGTTGTTGTTGGCCCCCTTCTTGTCTGCCAGATACTTGGGGCAGTTCCGCTTCCAGTGGCCGTTCCCCTTGCAATAGAAACACTCAGTCTCTGGCTTGGGCCCAGCCTTGGGTTTCTTCACTGGATTAGCAACTGCTTTGCCACCCTTCTTAGAGTTACCCTTCTTGCCCTTGCCATTCTTCTTGAAACTGGTGGTTTTATTGACCATCAACACTTGATACTCCTTCTGGATGTCTGCCTCAGCGACTTTCAGCATCGAAAACAGCTCGGCGATGGTCTTGTTCATCCCTTGCATGTTATACTGCTGCACGAAGCTCTTGTAGCTTGGAGGGAGTGACTGGAGAATTCTGTCAATGATAGCCTCATCCGGGAACACAAGTCCCAGATCAGCTATGCGGGTATAGTACCCAGACATCTTCAGTAAGTGCTCACTGACAAACGAATTCTCCTCCATCTTGCAAGCAAAGAATTTATCGGTGGTCTCATACCTCTCGATCTTAGCATTCTTTTCAAAGATGAACTTCAACTCCGTGTACATCTCATATGCACCATGACGTTCAAAACGCCTTTGAAGTCCTCCTTCCAAGCCGTACAACATGGCACACTGCACTATCGAATAGTCATCCGAACGTGTCTGCCAGACGTTCAAAACGTCCGCAGGGGCTGTAGGAGCGGGGGGGTCACCTAGCGGTGCATTTAGGACATAAACCTTTTGGGCAGCTGTGAGGATGATCCTCAGATTGCGGAGCCAGTCCACAAAGTTGCTCCCGTCATCTTTCAGTTTAGCTTTCTCTAGGAACGCATTAAAATTCAGGGGAGCTACTGCGCGAGCCATCTACAACCAAAAAATTTGCAAAGACATTTTAGACTATTGTTCATGATAAGTGAGTTATTACCTAATCAAATTATTTATAACTCCCACTCAAATTGACATCCCTCCGGTCATTTGAGCGTGACATGATCCAAATTCACCAACCCAAGTCCGATCATCACGTGAGATGAGGTGGTGTCAATGGTGAACATCAACATGTTGATCATATCTACTATATGACTCATGCTCGACCTTTCGGTCCTCCGTGTTCCGAGGCCATGTCTGTACATGCTAGGCTCGTCAAGTCTAACCCGAGTGTTCTGCATGTGCAAAACTGGCTTGCACCCGTTGTATGCGAACGTAGAGTCTATCACACCCGATCATCACGTGGTGCTTCGAAACGACGAACCTTCGCAACGGCGCACACTCGGGGGGAACACAATTTTATCTTGAAATTTTAGTGAAGGATCATCTTATAATGCTACCGTCGTCCTAAGCAAAATAAGATGCATAAAAGGATTAACATCACATGCAAATCATAAGTGACATGATATGGCCATCAACTCGTGCTTTTGAGCTCCATCTCCAAAGCACCGGCATGATCTCCATCGTCACCGGCGCCACACCATGATCCCCATCATCATGATCTCCATCATCGTGTCGCCATCGGGGTTGTCGGCGCCCACCATGATCTTACTACTATTGCTACCGTTTAGCGATAAAGTAAAGCATTACAAAGCGCTTAATGATTGACACGCAGGTCATACAGAAATTAAAGACAACCCTATGGCTCCTGCCGGTTGCCGTATGCATCGACATGCAAGTCGATATTAACTATTACAACATGATCATCTCATACATCAAATATATCTCATCATGTCATTGGCCATATCATATCACATACATACCCTGCAAAAACAAGTTAGACGTCCTCTAATTTGTTGTTGCATGTTTTACGTGGCTGCTACGGGTATCTAGCAAGAACGCTTCTTACCTACGCAAAGCCACAACGGTGATATTCAAGTTGCTATTTAACCTTCTACAAGGACCGCCTTGTTCTATTCCGATTCAACTAAGATAGGAGAGACAGACACCCGCCAGCCATCTTATGCAACAAAAGTCACATGTCTGTCGATGGAACCGGTCTCATGTACGTGGACATGTAAAGTTGGTCCGGGCCGCTTCATCCCATAATACCGCTGAATCAAGAAAGACTAAGGAGGGCAGCAATTTAAACATCAACGCCCACAAACCCTTTTGTGTTCTACTCGAGAAAGCATCTACGCAAGATCCTAGCTCTGATACCACTGTTGGGGAACGTTGCATGGAAAACAAAATTTTTTTCTCTACGTTCACCAAGATCAATCTAGTAGATGCAACTACGAGGGGAGAGTAGGATCCACATACCCATGTAGATCGCTAAGCGGAAGCGTTAAGAACGCGGTTGATGGAGTCGTACTCGCCGCGATTCAGATCGCCGAAGATCCTAGCACCGAAGCAACGGTGCCTCCGCGTTCTTCACACGTACGGCTCGGGGACGTCTCCTCCTTCTTGATCCAGCAAGGGGTGGAGGAGAGGTTGATGGAGAGACCGGCAGCACGACGGCGTGGTGGTGATGGTGGAGAAGGATTCCAGCAGGGCTTCGCCTAAGCACCGCGGGAGAAGAAGATGTTATGGGAGAGGGAGGGCAGCACCGAGGCACAAACGTGTGTTTTGGCTGCCCTCCCTCTACCTCTCTATATATAGGGGGAAGGAGGAGAGGGGGGCGCCCTAGGGTTTCCCCTAGGGGGGCCGGCGGCCAGGGCAGATGGGGGGCGGCGGCCAAGGGCTGCGCCTGGCCCTAGGGTTTCCCCCCCTAGGTGCCTTGCCCCCCACTCCAAGGGGTGCGGCTGCCCTAGGGGGCCCAGCCCCCCTTAGCCGCATGAGGAGAGGGCCCAGGGGGGGGGGGCGCACAGCCCTATGAGGGCTGTGGTGTTCCCCCTTGTGGCCCATTAGGCCCAGAAACACTTCCGGGACCCCCGAAACCCTTTCCGGTAATCCGCCGATTTCCCGATGCTCCCCGGAACACTTCCGGACTCCGAAACCTTTCATCCTATATATCAATCTTCGTCTCCGGACCATTCCGGAGACCCTCGTCATGTCCGGGATCTCATCCGGGACTCCGAACAACCTTCGGTAACCATGCACTATTCTCACTAACAACCCTAGCGTCACCGAACCTTAAGTGTGTAGACCCTGCGGGTTCGGAAATCATGTAGACATGACCGAGACACTCCCAGGTCAATAACCAATAGCGGGATCTGGATACCCATATTGGTTCCCACATGTTTCTCGATGATCTCATCGGATGAACCACGATGTCAAGGATTCAGGCAATCCCGTATACAGTTCCCTTTGTCTCGTCGGTATGTTACTTGCCCGAGATTCGATCGTCGGTATCTCTATACCTAGTTCAATCTCGTTACCGGCAAGTCTCTTTACTCGTTACCGTAATACATAATCCCGTTACCAACTACTTGGTCACTTTGAGCTCATTGAGATGACGTATTACCGAGTGGGCCCGGAGATACCTCTCCGTCACACGGAGTGACAAATCCCAGTCTCGATCCATGTCAACCCAACAGACACCCTCGGAGATACCTGTAGAGTACCTTTATAGTCACCCAGTTACGTTGCGACGTTTGGCACACACAAAGCACTCCTACGGTGTCAGTGAGTTACATGATCTCATGGTCATAGGAACTTATACTTGACATGCAGAAAACTATAGCGATAACTGACACGATCAAAAGCTATGTTAACGTTTGGGTCTCGTCCATCACATCATTCTCCTAATGATGTGATCCCGTTATCAAATGACAACTCATGCCTTATGACCTGGAAACCGCGGTCATCTTTGATCAACGAGCTAGTCCTGTAGAGGCACACTAGGGACACAAAGTCTGTCTATTCATCCACACGTGTATCTGAGTTTCCAATCAATACAGTTATAGCATGGATAATAAACGATTATCATGAACAAGGAAATATAATAATAACTCTTTTATTATTGCCTCTAGGGCATATTTCCAACAGCTGTTGGGGAACGTTGCATGGGAAACAAAAATTTTTCCTACCGTTCACCAAGATCAATCTAGTAGATGCAACTACGAGGAAGGAGTGTGATCTACGTACCCTTGTAGATCGCTAAGCGGAAGCGTTATGAACGCGGATGATGGAGTCGTACTCGTCGCGATTCAGATCGCCGAAGACCTAGCACCGAAGCAACGGTGCCTCCGCGTTCTTCACACGTACGGCTCGGGGACGTCTCCTCCTTCTTGATCCAGCAAGGGGTGGAGGAGAGGTTGATGGAGAACCGGCAGCACGACGGCGTGGTGGTGATGGTGGAGAAGAACTCCAGCAGGGCTTCGCCTAAGCACCGCGGGAGAAGAAGATATGACGGGAGAGGGAGGGCAGCACCGAGGCACGAACTGTGTTGGCTGCCCTCCCTTTGCCCCACTATATATAGGGGGGGTGGAGAGGCTAGGGCGCCCTAGGGTTCCCCCCTAGGGGCCGGCGGCCAGGGCAAGGGGAGGGGGGCGGCGGCCAGGGCAGGGGGAGGCGCCCAGGCCCTAGGGTTTCCCCCCTAGGTGCCTTGCCCCCCAAGTCCCAAGGGGTGCGGCCAGCCCTAGGGGGTCCCACCCCCTTAGCCGCATGGGGAGAGGGCCCAGGGGGGGCGCACAGCCCCCTGAGGGCTGTGGTGTCCCCCTTTGTGGCCCAATAGGCCCAGAACACCTTCCGGACCCCCCGAAAACCTTCCCGGCACTCCGCCGATTTCCCGATGCTCCCCGGAACACTTCCGGTACTCCGAAACCTTTCATCTTATATATCAATCTTCGTCTCCGGACCATTCCGGAGACCCTCGTCATGTCCGGGATCTCATCCGGGACTCCGAACAACCTTCGGTAACCATGCACTCTTCTCACTAACAACCCTAGCGTCACCGAACGTTAAGTGTGTAGACCCTGCGGGTTCGGAAACCATGTAGACATGACCGAGACACTCCCAGGTCAATAACCAATAGCGGGATCTGGATACCCATATTGGCTCCTACATGTTTCTCGATGATCTCATCGGATGAACCACGATGTCAAGGATTCAGGCAATCCCGTATACAGTTCCCTTTGTCTCGTCGGTATGTTACTTGCCCGAGATTCGATCGTCGGTATCTCTATACCTAGTTCAATCTCGTTACCGGCAAGTCTCTTTACTCGTTACCGTAATACATAATCCCGTGACTAACTACTTAGTCACTTTGAGCTCATTGAGATGACGTATTACCGAGTGGGCCCGGAGATACCTCTCCGTCACACGGAGTGACAAATCCCAGTCTCGATCCATGTCAACTCAACAGACACCTTCGGAGATACCTGTAGAGTACCTTTATAGTCACCCAGTTACGTTGTGACGTTTGGCACACACAAAGTACTCCTACGGTGTCAGTGAGTTACATGATCTCATGGTCATAGGAACTTATACTTGACATGCAGAAAACTATAGCGATAACTGACACGATCAAAAGCTATGTTTAACGTTTGGGCCTCGTCCATCACATCATTCTCCTAATGATGTGATCCCGTTATCAAATGACAACTCATGTCTATGACCTGGAAACCGCGGTCATCTTTGATCAACGAGCTAGTCCTGTAGAGGCTCACTAGGGACACAAAGTCTGTCTATTTATCCACACATGTATTTGAGTTTCCAGTCAATACAGTTATAGCATGGATAATAAACGATTATCATGAACAAGGAAATATAATAATAACTCTTTTATTATTGCCTCTAGGGCATATTTCCAACAGCCCCTAGTGCCGATCTTCTCCTATATGAAGCGTTTTGACCTGGAAAAAATCAAGAGGAGGCTTTCTGGACCAGACGCCACCGTCTCGAGGCGGAAACCAATCTAGGGCTTCGGCAGAGCTGTTCTGCCGGGGATACTTCCGTCTGGGAGGGGGAAATCGTCACCGCCGTCATCACCAACAACTCTCCCATCTTGGGGAGATATATCTTCATAAACATCTTCACCAGCACCATCTCCTCTCAAACCCTAGTTCATCTCTTGTATCCAATCTTTGTACCCAAACCTCAAATTGGTACCTGTGGGTTGCTAGTAGTGTTGATTACTCCTTGTAGTTGATGCTAGTCGGTTTATTTGGTGGAATATCATATGTTCAGATCCATTATGCATATTAATACTCCTCTAATCATGAACAATATTATGTATTGTGAGTAGTTACTTTTGTTCCTGAGGACATGGGAGAAGTCTTGCTATTAGTAGTCATGTGAGTTTGGTCTTCGTTCGATATTTTGATGAGATGTATGTTGTCTCTCCTCTAGTGGTGTCATGTGAATGTCGACTACATGAAACTTCACCATTATTTGGGCCTAGAGGAAGGCATTGGGAAGTAATAAGTAGATGATGGGTTGCTAGAGTGACAGAAGCTTAAACCCTAGTTTATGCGTTGCTTTGTAAGGGGCTGATTTGGATCCATATGTTTCAGACTATGGTTAGGTTTACCTTAATACTTCTTTTGTATTTGCGGATGCTTGCATTAGAGGTTAATCATAAGTGGGAGGTTTGTCCAAGTAAGGGCAGCACCCAAGCACCGGTCCACCCACATACAAAATTATCAAAATACCGAACGCGAATCAGATGATCGTGATAAAAACTAGCTCGACGATAATTCCCATATGTCCTCGGGAGCGCTTTACCTTGCATAAGAGTTTGTCCAGGCTTGTCCTTTGCTACAAAAAGTATTGGGCCACCTTGCTGCACCTTATTTACTTTTACCGTTTGTTACTTGCTACCAATTATCTTATCACAAAACTATCTGTTACCTATAATTTCAGTGCTTGCAAAAAATACTTTACTGAAAACTGCCTATCATTTCCTTCTGCTCCTCATTGGGTTCGACACTCTTACTTATCGAAAGGACTACGATAGATCCCCTACACTTGTGGGTCATCATAAATCATAAAAGATTTTTTTCTTTTGTTGGTATGTAAAGCTAGGTGGTAAATATTTAGCAACGATATAATTAGCATAGTCAGCATACCAAGGAGTATTATGAACAACATTTATTGTAGTTAACTGCTCATCAGGAAAATTATCATCAATAGGTAGTGGGTCATCAAGCACATTTTCAAGCCTAGATAAGTTATCAGTTACGGGGTTCTCATCTCCTTTTCTATCAGTGATATGCAAATCAAATTCTTGTAGCAAGAGAACCCATCGAATAAGTCTAGGTTTAGCATCTTTCTTTTCCATTAGATATTTAATGGCAGCATGGTCAGTGTGAACAATAACTTTTGAATCAACAATGTAAAATCAAAATTTGTCACAAGCAAACAACACTGCTAGGAATTCTTTTTTAGTAGTAGCATAATTCTTTTGAGCACTGTCTAGAGTTTTACTAGCATAATGAATAACATTCAGTTTCTTACCAACTCTTTGTCCTAGAACAGCACCAACAACATAATCACTAGCATCACACATAATTTCAAAAAGCAAGTTCCAATCAGGTGGTTGAACAATAGGTGCAGAAATTAAGGCTTTCTTGAGTGTTTCAAAGGCTTCTAAACAATCATCATCAAAAACAAAAGGAACATCCTTTTGCAAAAGGTTTGTAAGAGGCCTTGAAATTTTAGAAAATTCTTTGATAAATCTCCTATAGAAACCATCATGACCTAGGAAACTACGAATACCTTTGATATCCTTACGACATGTCATTTTCTCAACTGCATCAACCTTAGCTTTGTCCAGTTCAATACCCTTTTCAGAAATCTTATGACCCAAGACAATACCTTCATTAACCATAAAGTGGCACTTCTCCCAATTCAAGACAAGATTTGTTTGTTCACATCTCTGCAAAACTCTATCAAGATTGCTTAAACAATCATCAAAAGACTTCCCATAAATAGAAACCTCTACAATCTTTTCACAAAAGTCAGAGAATATAGCAGTCATACATCTTTGAAAGGTAGGAGGTGCATTGCATAAACCAAAAGGCATACGTCTATAAGCATAAGTTCCAAAGGGACAAGTAAAAGTGGTATTTTCTTAATCAGGTTGAGAAAGAGGTATTTGCGAAAAATCGGAGTATCCATCAAGGAAGCAAAAGTGTGTGTGCTTAGATAATCTTTCTAGCATTTGATCAATAAAAGGAAGAGGGTAATGATCTTTTCTAGTTGCTTTATTTAATTTTCTAAAATCAATTACCATTCTATAGCGTGTAACAATTATTTGTGGAATAAGTTCATTCTTATCATTAGGAACAACAGTAATACCTCCCTTCTTAGGAACACAATGAACATGACTTACCCATACACTATCAACTATAGGATAGATTATACCTGCTTCCAGAAGTTTTAATATTTCCGTTCTTACCACTTCTTTCATCTTCGGATTTAACCAACGTTGATGATCAACAACGGGTTTAGCATTAGGTTCCATATTGATCTTGTGCTGACATAGAGTGGGACTAATGCCCTTTAAATCATCAATAGTATATCCAATAGCAGCTCGGTGCTTCCTTAGAACTTTCAATAATCTTTCTTCTTCATGTTCTGAAATGTTAGCACTAATAATAACAGGATATATCTTCTTTTCATCAAGATAAGCATATTTCAAAGTGTTTGACAATTGTTTTAATTCAAACACAAGATCACCTTTAGGTGGAGGAGGACCTCCTAGAGTTTCAACATGAAAATTGTGTTTAAGGAGAGGACGTCGTTCAAAGAAAATATCATCTATTTCATTTCTTTCATGCATATGTAAATCATTTTCATGGTCTAGCAAATATTGTTCTAGAGGATTAGTAGGAGGCACATCAATAGAAGCAAGACCAATTATTTCATCCTTACTCGGCAATTATTTTTCATGAAGCTTTCTACTAAACTTGGAGAAAGTAAATTGATGAGTCTCATCACCAGAACTAACACCGACAATTTGTTTCTCACAATCTATTCTAGCATTAACGGTGTTCAAGAAAGGTCTACCAAAGATAGTGGGACATAAGTCATCTTCTGGAGAACCAAGAACAAGAAAATCAGTAGGGTATTTTATTTTGCCACACAATACTTCAACATCTCTAACAATCCCAATTGGTGATATATTATCTCTATTAGCAAGATTAATAGTAACATAAATGTCTTCTATCTCTATGGGTGCTATGTCATTCATAATTTCTTGGTATAAGGAGTAGAGAATAGCACTCACACTAGCACCTATGTCACATAAACCATGATAACAGTGATCCCCTATTTTAACAGAGGCAACGAACATGCCAACAACTGGTCTGTGTTTATCCTTTTTATCAGGTTTGGCAATTCTAGCACCTTATTCACAGAAGTAAATAACACGCCCGTCTATATTTTCTTCCAAGAGATCCTTAACCATAGAAATATTAGATTCTAATTTAATTTGTTCATTTGGTTTAGGTGTTCTAATATAACTTTTGTTAACCATAGTTGAAACTTTAGCATGTTCCTTTATCCTAACAGGGAAAGGTGATTTTTCAATATAAGCAGTAGGAACAACTGGATCAAGATGTATAGTTTCTTCCTTAGCTAGTACCAGTTCTTTAATTTCTTCTTTAATAGGTGGGTGATATTTAAACCACTTCTCTTTAGGAAGATCAACATGAGTAGCAAATGATTTACAAAAGGATGCTACTATCTCAGAGTCAAGTCCATATTTAGTGCTAAACTTTTGAAAAGCATCGATATTCATAAAAGATTTAACACAATCATACTTAAGATTAATACCCGACTCTTTACCTTCGTCGAGTTCCCAATCTTCAGAGTTACGTTTAATTCTTTCCAAATGATCCCACCGGAATTCAATAGTCTTCTTCATAAAAAAACCAACACAAGAAGTATCAAGCATGGATCGATCATTATGGGAAAGTCGAGCATAAAAATTCAGGATAATAATTTCTCTTGAGAGCTCATGATTGGGGCATGAATATAACATTGACTTAAGCCTCCCCCAAGCTAGAGCGATACTTTCTCCTTCACAAGGGCAAAAATTATATATGTAATTCTGATCACGATGAACTAGATGCATAGGATATTTTTTTGGTGAAACTCCAATTTCAATCGATTCCAGTTCCAAGCTCCAATATCATCGCATAGCCTATACCATGATAATGATTTTCCCTTCAAAGATAAAGGAAAACCCTTCTTCATGACTTCATCTCCGGGTAAACCTGCAAGCTTAAACAATCCACAAATTTGTTCCACATATATCAAGTGCATATCAGGATGTTCGGTTCCGTATCTTGCAGAAGGATTAGCTAGCAGTTGTTCTATCATACCCGAATGAATTTCATATTCAATATTTTTAGTAGGTGCAGTAGGTTGAGGGGTAACTCATTGTGGTTCCGATCGAGGTGAAGATACCCCAAACAAACCCCTCAAAGGATTGTTCTCAATAGTAACAAGTGACAATAAATTTCAGCACACTATATGAATGTTTCCTTACCAATTTCCACTTACCAAAGGCGCTTCACTCCTCGGCAACGGTGCCATAAAATAGCCTTGATGACCCAAAAGTACAGGGGATCAATTGTAGCTCTTTTCGATAAGTAAGAGTGTCGAACCCAACGAGGAGCAGAAGGAAATGACAAGTGGTTCTTAGCAAGGTAATGTCTGCAAGTGCTGAAATTGTAAGTAACAGACTAGTTTGATAGCAAGATATTTTTGTAACGAGAAAGTAATGGTAGTAGTAACAAAAGTGCAGCATGGTAGACCAATACTTTTGAGGCAAAGGACTGGCCAAAACGGTCTCTTATAGTAAGCAAAGCGTTCTTGAGGGTACACGGGAATTTCATCTAGTCACTTTCACCATGTTGGTTCGATTCGTGTTCGCTACTTTGATAATTTGATATGTGGGTGGATCGGTGCTTAGGTGCTGTTCTTACTTGAAAAACCTCCTACTTATGATTAACCCTCCCGCAAGCATCCGCAACTATGGGAAAAGTATTAAGAATAAATTCTGACCATAGCATTAAACTTTTGGATCCAATCGGTCCCTTACGGATCAACGCATAAACTGGGGTTTAAGCTTCTGTCACTCTCACAACCCATCATCTAATTACTACTTAACAATGCATTCCCTTAGGCCCAAATATGGTGAAGTGTCATTTTGTCGACATTCACATGACACCACCAAGGGAATCACAACATACATACTATCAAAATATCAAACACATATCAAGTTCACATGATTACTTGCAACATGATTTCTCCCGTGACCTTAAGAACAAAGGTAACTACTCAGAAATGATAATCATGCTCAAGATCAGAGGGGTATTAAATAGCATAATGGATCTGAACATATAATCTTCCACCAAATAAATCATATAGTAATCAACTACAAGATGTAATCAACACTACTAGTCACCCACAAGCACCAATCTATAGTTCCGGTAACAAGATTGAACACAAGAGATGAACTAGGGTTTGAGATGAGATGGTGATGTTGAAGATGCTAATGGAGATAGCTATCCCCAAGATGGGAGAGTTGTTGGTGATGATGATGACGATGATTTCCCCCTCCGGGAGGGAAGTTCCCCCGGCGGAATCGCTCCGCCGGAGGGCAAAAGTACTCCTGCCCAAGTTCCGCCCGAGGCTGCGGCGCTCCATCCCGAAAGTCCTATCCTTATTTTTTTCTATGTCATAATGACTTATATACCAGAAGGGGGGCATCGGAGGTGGGCCTAGGTGAGCACAACCCACCAGGGCACGCCTGGGCTCCCTGGCGCGCCCAGGTGGGTTGTGCCCACCTGGTGGGCCCCATTTGGTACTTATTTGATCCAATAATCCTAAATATTCCATAAAAATTCTCCGTGAAGTTTAAACTTGTTTGGAGTTGTGCAAAATAGGTGGCCGGACGTAGCTTTTTCAGGTCCAGATTTCCAGCTGTCGGAATTCTCCCTCTTTGTGCATACCTTGCAAATTATGAGAGAAAAGGCATTGGAATTACTCCAAAAAGCATTATTATGCATAAAAACATCATAAATAACAGTAAGAAAACATGATGCAAAATGGACGTATCTGTTTACCACAGACCTACGGGTCCATAGCTAGTAGCTAGATGGCTTCTTCTCTCTCTTTGATCTTCAATACAATGTTCTCCTCGATGTTCTTGGAGATCTATTCGATGTAATCTTCTTTTGTGGTGTGTTTGTCGAGATCCGATGAGTTTTGGATTTATGATCAGATTATCTATGAATATTATTTGAATCTTCTTTGAATTCTTATATGCATGATTTGATATCTTTGTATTTCTCTTCGAATTGTTGGTTTGGTTTGGCCAACAAGTTTGGTAGATCTTGCAATGGGAGAGGTGCTTTGTTTTGGGTTCAATCTTGCGGTGTCCTCACGCAGTGACAGAAGGGGTAGCGAGGCACATATTGTATTGTTGCCATCAAGGATAAAGGGATGGGGTTCATATCATATTGCTTGAGTTTATCCCTCTACATCATGTCATCTTGCTTAAGGTGTTACTCTGTTCTTATGAACTTAATACTCTAGATGCATGCTGGATAGCAGTTGATTTGTGGAGTAATAGTAGTAGATGCAGAATCATTTCGGTCTACTTTTCACGGATGTTATGCCTATATTCATGATCACTGCCTTAGATATCGTCATAACTTTGCGCTTTTCTATCAATTGCTCGACAGTAATTTGTTTACCCACCGTATGCTTCATTTAAGAGAGAAGCCTCTAGTGAAACCTATGCCCCCCTGGGGTCTAATTTACATATATTATTATCAGATCTATAAAACCAAAAACCCAAAAATACCTTTCTGCAATTATTTTGTGTTTACTTTATTTTGCTTTTTTTTACTTTAGTTTTAAATCTATCTCTATCAGATCTCACTCGTGATGTTGAAGGGATTGACAACCCCTTTTCCACGCTGTGTGCAAGTGTTTGTTAGTTTGTGCAGGTGCATATATTTGAGACTTTCTAGTACCTCCTACTGGATTGATACCTTGGCTCCCAACTGAGGGAAATACTTATCTCTACTTTGTTGCATCACCCTTTCCACTTCAAGGAAAAAATCAACGCAAGCTCAAGAAGTAGCAGGAAGAATTTTTGGCGCCGTTGTTGGGGAGGTCTACATCAAGCCTACCAAGTACCTGTCATAAACTCTCATCTCTTGCACTTACACTATTTGCCATTTGCCTGTCATTTTCATCTCCCCCACTTCTAAAACGCTTTCAGAAAAACAAAAAAATATTTGCCTTTTTATTCGCCCTTCTCCCCTTCGTATTTTTGCTTGCTTGTGTGTTAGATCGCTTTGCCATCATGTCTGAATCCGGGGAGTATGTCCTTGAAAAGGATGGTAATGACCTTAGAGGAAAGTTTGATGATTTTGCTAATGATGATCTCCATGAAAAAGATCCTACTATCATAAAAACAAAAAAAATCGTGTGTGTAGTGGCAATATTATTGGAAAAGGTGTTATTCACGATTTATTTACTTGTGCTGGTGCATTACCTACATTAGGAGGATCTATTCTTAATAAAACCAATAGCCTCGCGGATGCAATAACAGTGGCATCTGAGCTAGGTCTTATGCGTAGCATCTTGCACGAGTAGAACACAAAGCAGTTGTGGGCGTTTGAGTTTGTTCAACTTTCTTGCCATTACTAGTCAATCTTGATTCGGCGGTATTGTGGGATGAAGCGGCCCGGACCGACTTTACACGTACGCTTACGTGAGACTGGTTCCACCGACAGACATGCACTAGTTGCATAAGGTGGCTGGCGGGTGTCTGTCTCTCCTACTTTAGTCGGATCGGATTCGATGAACAGGGTCCTTATGAAGGGTAAATAGAAATTGACAAATCACGTTGTGGTTTTGGCGTAGGTAAGAAACGTTCTTGCTAGAAAACCTATAGAAGCCACGTAAAAACTTGCAACAACAATTAGAGGACGTCTAACTTGTTTTTTGCAGCATGTGCTATGTGACGTGGTATGGCCAAAACGAAGATGTGATGAATGATATATGTGATGTATGAGATTGATCATGTTCTTGTAATAGGGAATCACGACTTGCATGTCGATGAACTTGACAACCGGCAGGAGCCATAGGAGTTGTCTTAATTATTGTAGGACCTGCGTGTCACTGAATTAACGCCATGTAATTACTTTACTTTATTGCTAAACGTTAGCCATAGTAGTAGAAGTAATAGTTGGCGTGACGACTTCTTCAAGACACGATGATGAAGATCATGATGATGGAGATCATGGTGTCGAGCCGGTGACAAGATGATCATGGTGCCCCGAAGATAGAGATCGAAGGAGCAAGATGATATTGGCCATATCATGTCACTTTAATTGATTGCATGTGATGTTTATCATGTTTATGCATCTGTTTACTTAGAACGACAGTAGTAAATAAGATGATCTCTCACTAAAAATTTCAAGAATTGTGTTCCCCCTAACTGTGCGCCGTTGCTAAAGTTCGTTGTTCCGAAGCACCACATGATGATCGGGTGTGATAGGCTCTAACGTTCGCATACAACGGGTGTAAGCCAGATTTACACACGCAATACACTTAGGGTTTACTTGACGAGCCTAGCATGTACAGACATGGCCTCGGAACACGGAAGACCGAAAGGTCGAACACGAGTCGTATAGAAGATACGATCAACATGAAGATGTTCACCGTTGATGACTAGTCCGTCTCACGTGATGATCGGACACGGGCTAGTCGATTCGGATCGTGTATCACTTAAATGACTAGAGAGATGTCATTCTGAGTGGGAGTTCATTAAAATTTGATTAAGATGAACTTAATTATCATGAACTTAGCCTAAAATTCTTTACAATATCTCTTGTAGATCAAATGTCCCATGCTCAAGTTTCCCTCAATTTCAACGCGTTCCTAGAGAAAACCAAGCTGAAAGACGATGGTAGGAACTATATGGATTGGGTCCGTAACCTGAGGATTATCCTCATAGCTGCCAAGAGATCATATGTCCTTGAAGCACCGCTAGGTGATGCACCTGCTCCCGATGCGGCCCAAGACGTTTTGAACGTCTGGCAGTCGCGTAGTGATGATTACTCCCTGGTTCAGTGCGGCATGCTTTACAGCTTAGAATCGGGGCTCCAAAAACGTTTTGAGCACCACGGACCATATGAGATGTTCGAAGAGCTGAAAATGGTTTTCCAAGCTCATGCCCGAGTCGAGAGATATGATGTCTCCGACGCATTCTACAACTGTAAGATGGAGGAAAACAGTTCTGTCAGTGAGCACATCCTCAAGATTTCTGGATTGCACAACCGCTTGTCTCAGCTGGGAATGAATCTCCCAGATGAAGCGGTCGTTGACAGAATCCTCCAGTCACTCCCACCAAGCTTCAAGAGCTTCGTGTTGAACTTCAATATGCAGGGGATGGAGAAGTCCATTCCCGAGGTGTATTCGATGCTGAAATCAGCGGAGGTGGACATCAAGAAAGAACATCAAGTGTTGATGGTCAATAAAACCACTAAGTTCAAGAAAGGCAAGGGTAAGAAGAACTTCAAGAAGGACGGCAAGGGAGTTGCCGCGCCCGGCAAGCCTGTTGCCGGGAAGAAGCCAAAGTATGGACCCAAGCCTGAGACAGAGTGCTTTTATTTCAAGGGAACGGGTCACCGGAAGCGGAACTGCCCCAAATACTTAGCAGACAAGAAGGCCGGCAACGTCAAAGGTATATATGATATACATGTTATTGATGTGTACCTTACCAGCACTCGTAGTAGCTCCTAGGTATTTGATACCGGTGCGGTTGCTCACATTTGTAACTCAAAACAGGAGCTGCGGAATAAACGGAGACTGTCGAAGGATGAGGTGACGATGCGCGTCGGGAATGGTTCCAAGGTCGATGAGATCGCCGTCAGCACGCTGCCTCTACATCTACCATCGGGATTAGTTTTAAACCTCAATAATGTTATTTAGTACCAGCTTTGAGCATGAACATTGTATCTGGATCTCGTCTTATGCGAGATGGCTACTCTTTCAAATCGGAGAATAATGGTTGTTCTATTTATTTGAGAGATATGTTTTATGGTCATGCCCCACTGGTCAATGGTTTATTTTTGATGAATCTCGAACGTGATGATACACATATTCATAGTGTAGATGCCAAAAGATGTAAAGTTGATAATGATAGTCCCACATACTTGTGGCATTGCCGCCTTGGTCATATTGGTGTCAAACGTATGAAGAAGCTCCATTCAGATGGACTTCTAGAGTCTCTTGATTATGAATCATTTGACACGTGCAAACCATGCCTCTTGGGCAAGATGACCAAGACTCCGTTCTCCGGAACAATGGAGCGAGCAACCAACTTATTGGAAATCATACATACCGATGTGTGCGGTCCAATGAGTGTTGAGGCTCGCAGAGGCTATCGTTATGTTCTCACCCTCACAGATGACTTGAGTAGATATGGGTATATCTATTTGATGAAACACAAGTCTGAGACCTTTGAAAGGTTCAAGGAATTTCAGAATGAGGTTGCGAATCAACGTGACAGAAAAATAAAGTTCTTACGATCAGATCATGGGGGTGAATATTTAAGTCATGAATTTGGCACACACCTTAGGACCTGTGGAATTGTTTCACAATTGACGCCGCCCGGAACACCTCAACGTAACGGTGTGTCCGAACGTCGAAATCGTACTCTGTTGGACATGGTGCAATCTATGATGTCCCTCACCGATTTACCGCTATCTTTTTGGGGTTATGCTTTAGAGACTGCCGCATTCACTTTAAATAGGGCTCCGTCGAAATCCATTGAGACGACTCCGTATGAACTTTGGTTTGGCAAGAAACCGAAGCTGTCGTTTATAAAAGTTTGGGGTTGCGATGCTTATGTCAAGAAACTTCAACCTGAAAAACTCGAATCCAAATCGGAAAAATGCGTCTTCATAGGATACCCAAAGGAAACGATTGGGTACACCTTCTACCACAGATCCGAAGGCAAAGTCTTTGTTGCCAAGAATGGATGCTTTCTGGAGAAAGAGTTTCTCTCGAAAGAAGTGAGTGGGAGGAAAGTAGAACTTGATGAGGTGACAGTCACCCCTCCTGGACCGGAAAGTAGCGCAGCGCAGGAAATTGTTCCTGAGGTGCCTGCACCGACAAGGGAGGAAGTTAATGATAATGATCATGAAGAAACAGATCAAGTCACTACTGAACTTCGAAGGTCCACGATGGCACGTTCCGCACTAGAGTGGTACGACAGCCCTGTCTTGGAAATCATGTTGTTAGAAAACGGTGAACCTTCGAACTATGAAGAAGCGATGGCGGGCCCGGATTCCAATAAATGGCTTGGAGCCATGAAATCCGAGATAGAATCCATGTATGAAACCAAAGTATGGACTTTGGTGGACTTGCCTGATGATAGGCACGCCATAGAAAACAAATGGATATTTAAGAAGAAGACAGACGCGGATGGTAATGTGACCATCTATAAGGCTCGGCTTGTCGCTAAGGGTTATCGACAAGTTCAAGGGATTGACTACGATGAGACTTTCTCTCCCGTAGCGATGCTAAAGTCAGTCAGAATCATGTTAGCTATTGCCGCATTCTATGATTATGAGATATGGCAAATGGACGTCAAAACAACATTCCTTAATGGCTTCCTCAAGGAAGAGTTGTATATGATGCAACCGGAAGGTTTTGTCGATCCAGAGAACGCTAACAAGGTATGCAAGCTCCAGCGCTCGATTTACGGGCTGGTGCAAGCATCTCGGAGTTGGAATATTCGCTTTAATGATGTGATCAAAGCGTTTGGCTTTATACAGACTTATGGAGAAGCCTGTATTTACAAGAAAGTGAGTGGGAGCTCTGTGGCATTTCTCATATTATATGTGGATGACATATTGCTGATGGGAAATGATATAGAATTCTTGGAAAATGTAAAGGCCTACTTGAATAAAAGTTTTTCAATGAAGGACCTTGGAGAAGCTGCTTACATATTAGGCATCAAAATCTATAGAGATAGATCAAGACGCCTCATTGGTCTTTCACAAAGTACATACCTTGACAAGATATTGAAAAAGTTCAATATGGATCAGTCCAAGAAGGGATTCTTGCCTGTTTTGCAAGGTATGAGATTGAGCAAGGCTCAGTCGCCGACCACGGCAGAAGATAGAGAAAAGATGAGTGTCATTCCCTATGCCTCGGCCATAGGTTCTATCATGTATGCCATGCTGTGTACCAGACCTGATGTGAACCTTGCCATAAGTTTGGTAGGGAGGTACCAAAGTGATCCCGGTACGGAACACTGGACAGCGGTCAAGAACATCCTGAAGTACCTGAAAAGCACTAAGGATATGTTTCTCGTTTATGGAGGTGACGAAGAGCTCGTCGTAAAGGGTTACGTCGATGCTAGCTTCGACACAGATCTGGATGACTCTAAGTCTCAAACCGGATACGTGTATATTTTGAACGGAGGGGCAGTCAGCTGGTGCAGTTGCAAGCAGAGCGTCGTGGCGGCATCTACATGTGAAGCGGAGTACATAGCTGCTTCCGAAGCAGCGCAGGAAGGAGTCTGGATGAAGGAGTTCATCACCGACCTAGGAGTCATACCAAGCGCGTCAAGCCCGATGACTCTCTTCTGTGACAACAATGGAGCTATTGCCATTACCAAGGAGCCCAGGTTTCACAAGAAGACCAAGCACATCAAGCGCCGTTTCAACTCCATCCGGAATTATGTTCAGGATGGAGACATAGATATTTGTAAAGTGCATACGGATCTGAATGTTGCAGACCAATTGACTAAACCCCTTCCACGGGCAAAACATGATCAACACCAGAACTCTATGGGTGTTCGATTCATCACAATGCAACTAGATTATTGACTCTAGTGCAAGTGGGAGACTGTTGGAAATATGCCCTACAGGCAATAATAAAAGTGTTATTATTATATTTCCTTGTTCATGATAATTGTCTGTTATTCATGCTTGAATTGTATTGTACGGAAACAGCGATACATGTGTGAATACATAGACCACAATGAGTCCCTGGTAAGCCTCTAGTTACCAGTTCGTTGATCAACAGATGGTCACGGTTTCTTGACCATGGACATAAGATGTCAGTGATAACAGGATCACATCATTAGGAGAATGATGTGATGGACAAGACCCAATCCTGAGCATAGCACGAGATCGTATAGTTCATAATGCATAAGCTTTTCAGTGTCAAGTATTTATTCCTTAGACCATGAGGTTGTACAACTCCCGGATGCCGCATGAATACTTTGGGTGTGCCAAACGTCACAACGTAACTGGGTGGCTATAAAGGTACGCATCGGGTATCACCGAAAGTGTCTGTTGGGTTGGTACGAACCGAGACTGGGATATTGTCACTCCGTATGACGGAGAGGTACCTCTGGGCCCACTCGGTAATACATCATCATAATGAGCTCAAAGTGACTAAGGAGTTAGTCACGGGATGATGGATTACGGATCGAGTAAATAGACTTGCCATGACGAGATTGAACAAGGTATCGGGAATACCGACGATCGAATCTCGGGCAAGTACCGTACCGATGGACAAAGGGAATAACATACGGGATTGAGTGAATCCTTGACATGGTGGTTCATCCGATGAAGATCATCGAGGAACACGTGGGAACCAACATGGGTATCCAGATCCCGCTGTTGGTTATTGACCGGAGAGTGGTCTCGGTCATGTCTACGTGTCTCCCGAACCCGTAGGGTCTACACACTTAAGGTTCGGTAACGCTAGGGTCGTAGAGATACATGCACGTGGAAACCCGAAAGTTGTTCAGAGTCCCGGATGAGATCCCGGACGTCACGAGGAGTTTCGGAATGGTCCGGAGGTAAATATTGATATATAGGAAGTCAGGTTTCGGCCATCGGGTGATCTCCGGGGGTCATCGGGAGTGTCCCGGGACCACTGGAGGGGCCCCGGGGGTCCACCAGGTGGGGCCACCCATCCCGTTGGGGCCACTAGGCCGCAAAGGGGAAGTGGCCAGCCCTAATGGGCTGTTGCACCACATGGGCCTTCCTCCCCATGTGCCTAGGGTTGAAACCCTAGGGGGGAGGGGACGCCACTTGCCTTGGGGGGCAAGGATTCCCCCCTGGCCGCCGTCCCACCCTGCAGATCCCATCTGCAGGGCTGGCGCACCCCCCTGGACCCCTATATATATGTGGGGGGGAGAGGGCAGCTGCACCCTTGCCCTGGCGCCTCTCCCCCTCCCGTCACACCTCCGTCTCCTCAACGCAGGGCGCCCGGCGAAGCCCTGCAGGAATCTCCACTGCATCCACCACCACGCCGTTGTGCTGTTGGATCTCCGACGACTTCTCCTCCCCCCTTGCTGGATCAAAAAGGAGGTGACGTTGCTGTACCGGATGTGTGTTGAACGCGGAGGTGCCGTCCGTTCGGCGCTAGATCATCGGTGACGAAGAACGCGAAGAGTACGACTACTTCATCCACGCTTCTTCGAAAGCTTCCGCACACGATCTACATAACGGTATGTAGATGCACTCTTATTTGGTTGTTGCTAGATGTCTCCTTAGTTGGATCTTGGTGAAAGTGTAGAATTTTTTTGAATTCTGCTACGTTCCCCATCAGTGGCATCTGAGCTAGGTCTTATGCGTAGCATTTTGCACGAGTAGAACACAAAGCAGTTGTGGGCGTTTGAGTTTGTTCAACTTTCTTGCCGTTACTAGTCAATCTTGATTCGGCGGTATTGCGGGATGAAGCGGCCCGGACCGACTTTACACGTACGCTTACGTGAGACTGGTTCCACCGACAGACATGCACTAGATGCATAAGGTGGCTGGCGGGTGTCTGTCTCTCCTACTTTAGTCGGACCGGATTAGATGAAAAGGGTCCTTATGAAGGGTAAATAGAAATTGACAAATCACATTGTGGTTTTGACGTAGGTAAGAAACGTTCTTGCTAGAAAACCCATAGAAGCCACGTAAAAACTTGCAACAACAATTAGAGGACGTCTAACTTGTTTTTGCAGCATGTGCTATGTGACGTGGTATGGCCAAAACGAAGATGTGATGAATGATATATGTGATGTATGAGATTGATCATGTTCTTGTAATAGGGAATCACGACTTGCATGTCGATGAACTTGACAACCGACAGGAGCCATAGGAGTTGTCCTAATTATTGTATGACCGGCGTGTCACTGAATTAACGCCATGTAATTACTTTACTTTATTGCTAAACGTTAGCCATAGTAGTAGAAGTAATAGTTGGCGTGACGACTTCTTCAAGACACGATGATGAAGATCATGATGATGGAGATCATGGTGTCGAGCCGGTGACAAGATGATCATGGTGCCCCGAAGATAGAGATCGAAGGAGCAAGATGATATTGGCCATATCATGTCACTTTAATTGATTGCATGTGATGTTTATCATGTTTATGCATCTTGTTTACTTAGAACGACGGTAGTAAATAAGATGATCTCTCACTAAAAATTTCAAGAATTGTGTTCCCCCTAACTGTGCGCCGTTGCTAAAGTTCGTTGTTCCGAAGCACCACGTGATGATCGAATGTGATAGGCTCTAATGTTCGCATACAACGGGTGTAAGCCAGATTTACACACGCAATACACTTAGGGTTTACTTGACGAGCCTAGCATGTACAGACATGGCCTCGGAACACGGAAGACCGAAAGGTCGAACACGAGTCGTATAGAAGATACGATCGACATGAATATGTTCACCGTTGATGACTAGTCCATCTCACGTGATGATCGGACACGGGCTAGTCAATTCGGATCGTGTATCACTTAAATGACTAGAGAGATGTCATTCTGAGTGGGAGTTCATTAAAATTTGATTAAGATGAACTTAATTATCATGAACTTAGTCAAAAATTCTTTACAATATCTCTTGTAGATCAAATGGCCCACGCTCAAGTTTCCCTCAACTTCAACGCGTTCCTAGAGAAAACCAAGCTGAAGGACGATGGTAGCAACTATACGGATTGGGTCCGTAACCTGAGGATTATCCTCATAGCTGCCAAGAGATCATATGTCCTTGAAGCACCGCTAGGTGATACACCTGCTCCCGATGCGGCCCAAGACGTTTTGAACATCTAGCAGTCGCGTAGTGATGATTACTCCCTGGTTCAGTGCGGCATGCTTTACAGCTTAGAATCGGGGCTCCAAAAACGTTTTGAGCACCACGGAGCATATGAGATGTTCGAAGAGCTGAAAATGGTTTTCCAAGCTCATGCCCGAGTCGAGAGATATGATGTCTCCGACGCATTCTACAGCTGTAAGATGGAGGAAAACAGTTCTGTCAGTGAGCACATCCTCAAGATTTCTGGATTGCACAACCGCTTGTCTCAGCTGGGAATGAATCTCCCAGATGAAGCGGTCGTTGACAGAATCCTCCAGTCGTTCCCACCTAGCTTCAAGAGCTTCGTGTTAAACTTCAATATGCAGGGGATGGAGAGGTCCATTCCCGAGGTGTATTCGATGCTGAAATCAGCGGAGGTGGATATCAAGAAAGAACATCAAGTGTTGATGGTCAAGAAAACCACTAAGTTCAAGAAAGGCAAGGGTAAGAAGAACTTCAAGAAGGACGGCAAGGGAGTTGCCGCGCCCGGTAAGCCTGTTACCGGGAAGAAGCCAAAGTATGGACCCAAGCCTGAGACAGAGTGCTTTTATTGCAAGGGAACGGGTCACTGGAAGCGGAACTGCCCCAAATACTTAGCAGACAAGAAGGCCGGGAACGTCAAAGGTATATTTGATATACTTGTTATTGATGTGTACCTTACCAGCGCTCGTAGTAGCTCCTGGGTATTTGATACCGGTGCAGTTGCTCATATTTGTAACTCGAAGCAGGAGCTGCGGAATAAGCGAAGACTGGCGAAGGATGAGGTGACGATGCATGTCGGGAATTGTTCCAAGGTCGATGTGATCGCCGTCAGCACGCTGCATGTCGGAGTTGGAATATTCGCTTTAATGATGTGATCAAAGCGTTTGGCTTTATACAGACTTATGGAGAAGCCTGTATTTACAAGAAAGTGAGTTGGAGCTCTGTGGCATTTCTCATATTATATGTGGATGACATATTGCTGATGGGAAACAGAATTCTTGGAAAATGTAAAGGCCTACTTGAATAAAAGTTTTTCAATGAAGGACCTTGGAGAAGCTGCTTACATATTAGGCATCAAAATCAATAGAGATAGATCAAGACGCCTCATTGGTCTTTCACAAAGTACATACCTTGACAAGATATTGAAAAAGTTCAATATGGATCAGTCCAAGAAGGGATTCTTGCCTGTTTTGCAAGGTATGAGATTGAGTAAGGCTCAGTCGGTGACCACGACAGAAGATAGAGAAAAGATGAGTGTCATTCCCTATGCCTCGGCCATAGGTTCTATCATGTATGCCATGCTGTGTACCAGACCTGATGTGAACCTTGCCATAAGTTTGGTAGGGAGGTACCAAAGTGATCCCGATACGGAACACTGGGCAGTGGTCAAGAACATCCTGAAGTACCTGAAAAGGACTAAGGATATGTTTCTCGTTTATGGAGGTGATGAAGAGCTCGTCGTAAAGGGTTATGTCGATGCTAGCTTCGACACAGATCTGGATGACTCTAAGTCTCAAACCGGATACATGTATATTTTGAACGGAGGGGCAGTCAGCTGGTGCAGTTGCAAGCAGAGCGTCGTGGCGGCATCTACATGTGAAGCGGAGTACATAGCTGCTTCCGAAGCAGCGCAGGAAGGAGTCTGGATGAAGGAGTTCATCACCGACCTAGGAGTCATACCAAGCGCGTCAAGCCCGATGACTCTCTTCTGTGACAACACTGGAGCTATTGCCATTACCAAGGAGCCCATGTTTCACAAGAAGACCAAGCACATCAAGCGCCGTTTCAACTCCATCCGGAATTATGTTCAGGATGGAGACATAGATATTTGTAAAGTGCATACGGATCTGAATGTTGCAGACCCGTTGACTAAACCCCTTCCACGGGCAAAACATGACCAACACCAGAACTCTATGGGTGTTCGATTCATCACAATGTAACTAGATTATTGACTCTAGTGCAAGTGGGAGACTGTTGGAAATATGCCCTAGAGGCAATAATAAAAGTGTTATTATTATATTTCCTTGTTCATGATAATTTTCTATTATTCATGCTTGAATTGTATTGTTCGGAAACAGCGATACATGTGTGAATACATAGACCACAATGAGTCCCTGGTAAGCCTCTAGTTACCAGTTCGTTGATCAACAGATGATCATGGTTTCCTGACCAAGGACATAAGATGTCAGTGATAACGGGATCACATCATTAGGAGAATGATGTGATGGAGAAGACCCAATCCTGAGCATAGCACGAGATCGTATAGTTCGTAATGCATAAGCTTTTCAGTGTCAAGTATTTATTCCTTAGACTATGAGGTTGTACAACTCCCGGATGCCGTAGGAATACTTTGGGTGTGCCAAATGTCACAACGTATCTGGGTGGCTATAAAGGTACGCATCAGGTATCACCGAAAGTGTCTGTTGGGTTGGTACGAACCGAGACTGGGATATTGTCACTCCGTATGACGGAGAGGTACCTCTGGGCCCACTCGGTAATACATCATCATAATGAGCTCAAAGTGACTAAGGAGTTAGTCACGGGATGATGGATTACGGATCGAGTAAAGAGACTTGCCATGACGAGATTGAACAAGGTATCGGGAATACCGACGATCGAATCTCGGGCAAGTACCGTACCGATGGACAAAGGGAATAACATACGAGATTGAGTGAATCCTTGACATGGTGGTTCATCCGATGAAGATCATCGAGGAACACGTGGGAACCAACATGGGTATCCAGATCCCGCTGTTGGTTATTGACCAGAGAGTGGTCTCGGTCATGTCTACGAGTCTCCCGAACTCGTAGGGTCTACACACTTAAGGTTCGGTAACGCTAGGGTCGTAGAGATACATGCACGTGGAAACCCGAAAGTTGTTCGGAGTCCCGGATGAGATCCCGGACGTCATGAAGAGTTCCGGAATGGTCCGGAGGTAAAGATTGATATATAGGAAGTCAGGTTTCGGCCATCGGGTGATCTCCGGGGGTCACCGGGAGTGTCCCGGGACCATCGGAGGGGCCCCGGGGGTCCACAGGGTGGGGCCACCCATCCCGTTGGGGCCCCTAGGCCGCAAAGGGGAAGTGGCCAGCCCTAATGGTCTAGCGCACCACATGGGCCTTCCTCCCCATGCGCCTAGGGTTGAAACCCTAGGGGGGAGGGGCGCCACTTGCCTTGGGGGGCAAGGATTCCCCCCTGGCCGCCGCCCCACCCTGCAGATCCCATCTGCAGGGCTGGCACACCCCCCTGGCCCCTTATATATATGTGGGGGGGAGAGGGCAGCCGCACCCTTGCCCTGGCGCCTCTCCCCCTCCCGTCACACCTCCGTCTCCTCAACGCAGGGCGCCCGGCGAAGCCCTGCAGGAATCTCCACTGCATCCACCACCACGCCGTTGTGCTGTTGGATCTCTGACGACTTCTCCTCCCCCCTTGCTGGATCAAGAAGGAGGTGACGTTGCTGTACCGGACGTGTGTTGAACGCGGAGGTGCCGTCCGTTCGGCGCTAGATCATCGGTGACGAAGAACGCGAAGAGTACGACTACTTCATCCACGCTTCTTCGAAAGCTTCCGCACGCGATCTACATAACGGTATGTAGATGCACTCTTATTTGCTCGTTGCTAGATGTCTCCTTAGTTGGATCTTGGTGAAAGCGTAGAAATTTTTTGAATTCTGCTACGTTCCCCATCAGTGGCATCTGAGCTAGGTCTTATGCGTAGCATCTTGCACGAGTAGAACACAAAGCAGTTGTGGGCGTTTGAGTTTGTTCAACTTTCTTGCCGTTACTAGTCAATCTTGATTCGGCGGTATTGTGGGATGAAGCGGCCTGGACCAACTTTACACGTACGCTTACGTGAGACTGGTTCCACCGACAGACATGCACTAGATGCATAAGGTGGCTGGCGGGTGTCTGTCTCTCCTACTTTAGTCGGATCGGATTCGATGAAAAGGGTCCTTATGAAGGGTAAATAGAAATTGACAAATCTCGTTGTGGTTTTGACGTAGGTAAGAAACGTTCTTGCTAGAAAACCTATAGAAGCCACGTAAAAACTTGCAACAACAATTAGAGGACGTCTAACTTGTTTTTGCAGCATGTGCTATGTGACGTGGTATGGCCAAAACGAAGATGTGATGAATGATATATGTGATGTATGAGATTGATCATGTTCTTGTAATAGGGAATCACGACTTGCATGTCGATGAACTTGACAACCGGCAGGAGCCATAGGAGTTGTCTTAATTATTGTATGACCTGCGTGTCACTGAATTAACACCATGTAATTACTTTACTTTATTGCTAAACGTTAGCCATAGTAGTAGAAGTAATAGTTGGCGTGACGACTTCTTCAAGACACGATGATGAAGATCATGATGATGGAGATCATGGTGTCGAGCCGGTGACAAGATGATCATGGTGCCCCGAAGATAGAGATCGAAGGAGCAAGATGATATTGGCCATATCATGTCACTTTAATTGATTGCATGTGATGTTTATCATGTTTATGCATCTTGTTTACTTAGAAGGACGGTAGTAAATAAGATGATCTCTCACTAAAAATTTCAAGAATTGTGTTCCCCCTAACTGTGCGCCGTTGCTAAAGTTCGTCGTTCCGAAGCACCACGTGATGATCGGGTGTGATAGGCTCTAACGTTCGCATACAACGGGTGTAAGCTAGATTTACACACGCAATACACTTAGGGTTTACTTGACGAGCCTAGCATGTACAGACATGGCCTCGGAACACGGAAGACCGAAAGGTCGAACACGAGTCGTATAGAATATACAATCAACATGAAGATGTTCACCGTTGATGACTAGTCCGTCTCACGTGATGATCGGACACGGGCTAGTCGATTCGGATCGTGTATCACTTAAATGACTAGAGAGATGTCATTCTGAGTGGGAGTTCATTAAAATTTGATTAAGATGAACTTAATTATCATGAAATTAGTCTAAAATTCTTTACAATATCTCTTGTAGATCAACTGGCCCACGCTCAAGTTTCCCTCAACTTCAACGCGTTCCTAGAGAAAACCAAGCTGAAAGACGATGGTAGCAACTATACGGATTGGGTCCGTAACCTGAGGATTATCCTCATAGCTGCCAAGAGATCATATATCCTTGAAGCACCGCTAGGTGATGCACCTGCTCCCGATGCGGCCCAAGATGTTTTGAACGTCTGGTAGTCGCATAGTGATGATTACTCCCTGGTTCAGTGCGGCATGCTTTACAGCTTAGAATCGGGGCTCTTGAGCACCACGGAGCATATGAGATGTTCGAAGAGCTGAAAATGGTTTTCCAAGCTCATGCCCGAGTCGAGAGATATGATGTCTCTGACGCATTCTACAGCTGTAAGATGGAGGAAAACAGTTCTGTCAGTGAGCACATCCTCAAGATTTCTGGATTGCACAACCGCTTGTCTCAGCTGGGAATGAATCTCCCAGATGAAGCGGTCGTTGACAGAATCCTCCAGTCGCTCCCACCTAGCTTCAAGAGCTTCGTGTTAAACTTCAATATGCAGGGGATGGAGAAGTCCATTCCCGAGGTGTATTCGATGCTGAAATCAGCGGAGGTGGATATCAAGAAAGAACATTAGGTGTTGATGGTCAATAAAACCACTATGTTCAAGAAAGGCAAGGGTAAGAAAAACTTCAAGAAGGACGGCAAGGGAGTTGCCGCGCCCGGTAAGCCTGTTACCGGGAAGAAGCCAAAGTATGGACCCAAGCCTGAGACAGAGTGCTTTTATTGCAAGGGAACATGTCACTGGAAGCGGAACTGCCCCAAATACTTAGCAGACAAGAAGGCCGGGAACGTCAAAGGTATATTTGATATACTTGTTATTGATGTGTAATTTATCAGTGCTCGTAGTAGCTCTTGGGTATTTGATACCGGTGCAGTTGCTCATATTTGTAACTTTAAGCAGGAGCTGCGGAATAAGCAGAGACTGGCGAAGGATGAGGTGACGATGCACGTCGGGAATGGTTCCAAGGTCGATGTGATCGCTGTCGGCACGCTGCCTCTACATCTACCCTCGGGATTAGTTTTAAACCTTAATAATTGTTATTTAGTACCAGCTTTGAGCATGAACATTGTATCTGGATCTCGTCTTATGCGAGATGGCTACTCTTTCAAATCGGAGAATAATGGTTGTTCTATTTATTTGAGAGATATGTTTTATGGTCATGCCCCGCTGGTCAATGGTTTATTTTTGATGAATCTCGAACGTGATGATACACATATTCATAGTGTAGATGCCAATAGATGTAAAGTTGATAATGATAGCCCCACATACTTGTGGCATTGCCGCCTTGGTCATATTGGTGTCAAACGTATGAAGAAGCTCCATTCAGATGGACTTATAGAGTCTCTTGATTATGAATCATTTGACACGTGCGAACCATGCCTCTTGGGCAAGATGACCAAGACTCCGTTCTCCGGAACAATGGAGCGAGCAACCAACTTGTTGGAAATCATACATACCGATGTGTGCGGTCCAATGAGTGTTGAGGCTCGCGGAGGATATCGTTATGTTCTCACCCTCACAGATGACTTGAGTAGATATGGGTATATCTACTTGATGAAACACAAGTCTGAGACCTTTGAAAAGTTCAAGGAATTTCAGAATGAGGTTGAGAATCAACGTGACAGAAAAATAAAGTTCTTATGATCAGATCGAGGGGGTGAATATTTAAGTCATGAATTTGGCACACACCTTAGGAGCTGTGGAATTGTTTCACAATTGACACCGCCCGGAACACCTCAACGTAACGGTGTGTCCGAACGTCGAAATCGTACTATGTTGGACATGGTGCGATCTATGATGTCCCTCACCGATTTACCGCTATCTTTTTGGGGTTATGCTTTAGAGACTGCCGCATTCACTTTAAATAGGGCTCCGTCGAAATCCGTTGAGACGACTCCGTATGAACTTTGGTTTGGCAAGAAACCGAAGTTGCCGTTTCTAAAAGTTTGGGGTTGCGATGCTTATGTCAAGAAACTTCAACCTGAAAAGCTCGAACCCAAATCGGAAAAATGCGTCTTCATAGGATACCCAAAGGAAACGATTGGGTACACCTTCTACCACAGATTCGAAGGCAAAGTCTTTGTTGCCAAGAATGGATGCTTTCTGGAGAAAGAGTTTCTCTCGAAAGAAGTGAGTGGGAGGAAAGTAGAACTTGATGAGCTGACAGTCACCCCTCCTGGACCGGAAAGTAGCGCAGCGGCGGAAATTGTTCCTGAGGTGCCTGCACCGACAAGGGAGGAAGCTAATGATGATGATCATGAAGAAACAGATCAATTTACTACTGAACTTCGAAGGTCCACGAGGGCACGTTCCGCACCAGAGTGGTACGGCAACCCTGTCCTGCAAATCATGTTGTTAGACAACGGTGAACCTTCGAACTATGAAGAAGCGATGGCGGGCCCGGATTCCAATAAATGGCTTGGAGCCATGAAATCCGAGATAGAATCCATGTATGAAAACAAAGTATGGACTTTGGTGGACTTGCCTGATGATAGGCACGCCATAGAAAACAAATGGATATTTAAGAAGAAGACAGACGCAGATGGTAATGTGACCATCTATAAGGCTCGACTTGTCGCTAAGGGTTATCGACAAGTTCAAGGGATTGACTACGATGAGACTTTCTCTCCCGTAGCGATGCTGAAGTCAGTCAGAATCATGTTAGCTATTGCCGCATTCTATGATTATGAGATATGGCAAATGGACGTCAAAACAGCATTCCTGAATGGCTTCCTCAAGGAAGAGTTGTATATGATGCAGCCGGAAGGTTTTGTCGATCCAGAGAATGCTAACAAGGTATGCAAGCTCCAACGCTCGATTTACGGGCTGGTGCAAGCATCTCGGAGTTGGAATATTCGCTTTAATGATGTGATCAAAGCGTTTGGCTTTATACAGACTTATGGAGAAGCCTGTATTTACAAGAAAGTGAGTGGGAGCTCTGTGGCATTTCTCATATTATATGTGGATGACATATTGTTGATGGGAAATGATATAGAATTCTTGGAAAATGTAAAGGCCTACTTGAATAAAAGTTTTTCAATGAAGGACCTTGGAGAAGCTGCTTACATATTAGGCATCAAAATCTATAGAGATAGATCAAGACGCCTCATTGGTCTTTCACAAAGTACATACCTTGACAAGATATTGAAAAAGTTCAATATGGATCAGTCCAAGAAGGGATTCTTGCCTGTTTTGCAAGGTATGAGATTGAGCAAGGCTCAGTCGCCGACCATGGCAGAAGATAGAGAAAATATGAGTGTCATTCCCTATGCCTCGGCCATAGGTTCTATCATGTATGCCATGCTGTGTACCAGACCTGATGTGAACCTTGCCATAAGTTTGGTAGGAAGGTACCAAAGTGATCCCGGTACGGAACACTGGATAGCGGTCAAGAACATCCTGAAGTACGTGAAAAGGACTAAGGATATGTTTCTCGTTTATGGAGGTGACGAAGAGCTCGTCGTAAAGGGTTACGTCGATGCTAGCTTCGACACAGATCTGGATGACTCTAAGTCTCAAACCGGATGCGTGTATATTTTGAACGGAGGGGCAGTCAGCTGGTGCAGTTGCAAGCAAAGCATCGTGGCAGCGTCTACATGTGAAGCGGAGTACATAGCTGCTTCCGAAGCAGCGCATGAAGGAGTCTGGATGAAGGAGTTCATCACCGACCTAGGAGTCATACCAAGCGCGTCAAGCCCGATGACTCTCTTCTGTGACAACACTGGTGCTATTGCCATTACCAAGGAGCCCAGGTTTCACAAGAAGACCAAGCACATCAAGCGCCGTGTCAACTCCATCCGGAATCATGTTCAGGATGGAGATATAGATATTTGTAAAGTGCACACGGATCTGAATGTCGCAGACCCGTTAACTAAACCTCTTCCACGGGCAAAACATGATCAACACCAGAACTCTATGGGTGTTTGATTCATCACAATGTAACTAGATTATTGACTCTAGTGCAAGTGGGAGACTGTTGGAAATATGCCCTAGAGGCAATAATAAAAGTATTATTATTATATTTCCTTGTTCATAATAATTGTGTGTTATTCATGCTTGAATTGTATTGTAAGGAAACATCGATACATGTGTGAATACATAGACCACAATGAGTCCCTGGTAAGCCTCTAGTTACCAGTTCATTGATAAACAGATGGTCACGGTTTCCTGACCATGGACATAAGATGTCAGTGATAACGGGATCACATCATTAGGAGAATGATGTGATGGAGAAGACCCAATCCTGAGCATAGCACGAGATCGTATAGTTTGTAATGCATAACCTTTTCAGTGTCAAGTATTTATTCCTTAGACCATGCGGTTGTACAACTCCCGGATGCCGTAGGAATACTTTGGGTGTGCCAAACGTCACAACGTAACTGGGTGGCTATAAAGGTACGCATCGGGTATCACCGAAAGTGTCTGTTGGGTTGGTACGAACCGAGACTGGGATATTGTCACTCCGTATGACGAAGAGGTACCTCTGGGCCCACTCGGTAATACATCATCATAATGAGCTCAAAGTGACTAAGGAGTTAGTCACGGGATGATGGATTACGGATCGAGTAAAGAGACTTGCCATGACGAGATTGAACAAGGTATCGGGAATACCGACGATCGAATCTCGGGCAAGTACCGTATCGATGGACAAAGGGAATAACATACGGGATTGAGTGAATCCTTGACATGGTGGTTCATCTGATGAAGATCATCGAGGAACACGTGGGAACCAACATGGGTATCCAGATCCCGCTGTTGGTTATTGACCGGAGAGTGGTCTCGGTCATGTCTACGTGTCTCCCGAACCCGTAGGGTCTACACACTTAAGGTTCGGTAACGCTAGGGTCGTAGAGATACATGCACGTGGAAACCCGAAAGTTTTTCGGAGTCCCGGATGAGATCCCAGACGTCACGAGGAGTTCCAGAATGGTCCGGAGGTAAAGATTGATATATAGGAAGTCAGGTTTCGGCCATCGGGTGATCTCCGGGGGTCACCAGGAGTGTCCCGGGACCACCGGAGGGGCCCCGGGGGTCCACCGGGTGGGGCCACCCATCCCGGTGGGCCCCCTAGGCCGCAAAGGGGAAGTGGCCAGCCCTAATGGGCTGGCGCACAATATGGGCCCTCCTCCCCATGCGCCTAGGGTTGAAACCCTAGGGGGGAGGGGGCGCCACTTGCCTTGGGGGGCAAGGATTCCCCCCTGGCCGCCGCCCCACCCTGCAGATCCCATCTGCAGGGCTGGCGCACCCCCTGGCCCCCTATATATATGTGGGGGGGGAGAGGGCAGCCGCACCCTTGCCCTGGCGCCTCTCCCCCTCCCGTCACACCTCCGTCTCCTCAACGCAGGGTGCCCGGCGAAGCCCTGCAGGAATCTCCACTGCTTCCACCACCACGCCGTTGTGCTGTTGGATCTCTGACGACTTATCCTCCCCCCTTGCTGGATCAAGAAGGAGGTGACGTTGCTGTACCGGACGTGTGTTGAACGCGGAGGTGCCGTCCGTTCGGCGCTAGATCATCGGCGACGAAGAACGCGAAGAGTACGACTACTTCATCCACGCTTCTTCGAAAGCTTCTGCACGCGATCTACATAACAGTATGTAGATGCACTCTTATTTGCTCGTTGCTAGATGTCTCCTTAGTTGGATCTTGGTGAAAGCGTAGAATTTTTTTGAATTCTGCTACGTTCCCCAACATCATCTCCCCCACTTCTAAAACGCTTTCTGAAAAACACAAAAATATTTGCCTTTTTATTCGCCCTTCTCCCCTTCGTATTTTTGCTTGCTTGTGTGTTAGATCGCTTTGCCATCATGTCTGAATCCGGGGAGTATGTCCTTGAAAAGGATGGTAATGACCTTAGAGGAAAGTTTGATGATTTTGCTAATGATAATCTCCATGAAAAAGATCCTACTATCATAAAAACAAAAAAAATCGTGTGTGTAGTGGCAATATTATTGGAAAAGGTGTTATTCACGATTTATTTACTTGTGCTGGTGCATTACCTACGTTAGGAGGATCTATTCTTAATAAAACCAATAGCCTCGCGGATGCAATAACTTTGCTCATTATCGAATTTGAAAGACAATTTGTTCATATGCATCCTTGCATACAGAGGATTTTTATAGAGTTTACCAATATCCAAGATTCTTCTATTAAGAGCGCTGCTACTATATTCCTAGCTCACGAGTTTAGATTTATCATTAAAGAGGCTAGCGATTTTTTTTCACTATAAGATAAATGGTGGTTGTCCTCCCATAGAGGAGATCCTTTTTAATCAAGCGGAAATAATGAGATTGCAATCTCCTAATTATGTTGCCTATAATGAAAATTTAAGGAAAAGGGTTCCTACCTAAGTTTTGGTTGATAAGATTTCTGAACTTAATGATAATTTTGCTATACAAAACAATGTGTTAGGGTTCGCTTTGAGAGATAGGTTTATGACTTTTCATCAAAGGAACGCTTATAATGATGAGTTGGTTATAGAATATCGGGGGCCGAAGGAGGAACCTATTCCTCCCAAACTGATCTAAGGGATCCTTATCCCGTTAAATTTAGCCCTTGTGATTAGTATTATTTACCACAAAGGAAGCTTGCTGCTGAGAGAAGGGAGTATCAGATGAGCATGGATGATCTCCCTTACTATTATGACAATACCTAAATCGTTGCTTTATCCCTAGCTAGGGGCGTTAAACAATAGCGCTTGTTGGGAGGAAACTAATTTTATTTTGGTTTTAAATATTTTCTTGCTGTTGTTGAATAAATCTATCATCTAGTCACTGGTTAGATGTGTTTTCATGTTTTAATTTAGTGTTTGTGCCAAGTAAGACCTTTGGGATAATTTGGAAGCTAGTATATTGGTTTTTTCTGGAAAGCAAAAACTTTTGCATCCAGTGTGAGAATTGTTTCTAATTGATGGATCGTGAAAAAACTCCTGATTTTTTTTACAAGTTTATGATCTAAAATTGCCCATGTTATCCTAATTTTTCAGAATTTTAAGAGATGCAGAAGTTTCACATCAATTCACATTGTTACAGAATGTTCTGTTTTTGACATATTCTGTTTTCTTCGTGTTGTTTGCTTATTTTGATACATCTATGGCTAGTATCGGGGGGTATGAACCATGGAAATGTTGGAATACAATAGATATTACACCAATATAAAATAAGAGTTAGTTCACAACAGTACCTACAAGTAAGGATTAAATTTGTCTTACCAACGGATCTCACGAGTTTTTTTGTTGAGTTTTGTATTGTGAAGTTTTCAATTTTTGGGTAAAGACTTGATGGACTATGGGATAAGGAATGGAAAGAGCCTAAGCTTGGGGATGCCCAAGGCACCCCAAGGTAATATTCAAGGACAACCAAGCATCTAAGCTTGGGGATGTCCCGGATGGCATCCCCTCCTTCGTCTTCAATCCATCGATAAATTTACTTAAGGCTATATTTTTATTCATCACATGATATGTGTTTTACTTGGAGCGTCTTGTATGATTTGAGTATTTGTTTTTTTTCCACAATCATCCTTGCTGTACACACCTTTTGAGAGTGACACGCATTAATCATGAATTTATTAGAATACTCTACGTGCTTCACTTATATCTTTTGAGCTTGGGTAGTTGCTCTAGTGCTTCACTTATATCTTTTTGAGCACAGCGGCGTTGTTTATTTTGAAGAAATTAATGAACTATCATGCTCACTTATATTATTTTGAGAGTCTCTAAACAGTATGGTAATTTGCTTGGGTTATGAATTTAGCCATAATATGATAGGCATCCAAAGAGGGTATTTTTTTTTATAAAGAGCATTGAATTTATGAGAAGTTTGATTCCTTGCAATTGTTTTGAGATATTAAGATGGTGATATTAGAGTCATGCTAGTAGTAAGTTGTGTGGTTAAAGAAATAATTATGTTAAGGTTTGTGATCCCCGTAGCATGCACGTATGGTCTTCTAGTTATGTGATGAAGTTGGAGCGCGGTTTATCCTTGATTGTCTATCTTTGCTTGAAAGTCGGGAGTGCGCGATGGTTAACTCCTTCCTACCTCTCCCCTAGGAGCATGCGTACTAGTACTTTGCTTCAAGGGCTAATAAACTTTTTGCAATAAGTATGTGAGTTCTTTATGACTAATGTTGAGTCCTTGGATTATATGCACTCTAACCCTTCCACCATTGCTAGCCACTATAGTACCGCGCAACTTTCGTCGGTGCATCAAACCACCATATACCTTTCCTCAAAACAGCCACCATACCTACCTATTATGGCATTTCCATAGCCATTCCGAGATATATTGCCATGTAACTCCACTATTCCGCATCATGTTTGAGTTTACCATCGAGTTGTAATTTTGAGTTGTAAGTAAACAAAAGTGTGATGATCATCATTACTAGAACATTGTCCCATGTGAGGTTATAAAAGGAAGAGAAAAAAGTCTGAAAAAAGAGGAGTCTCCAAAAAAATGATATAAAAAGAGAGAAGGTACAATGTTACTATCATTTTCCACAGTTGTGCTTCAAAGTAGCACCATGATCTTCATAATAGAGAGTCTCCTATTTTGTCACTTTCAATATTACTAGTCGAAAATTTTCATTACAGAACTTGGCTTGTATATTCCAACGATGGGCTTCCTTCACTACAAAAAAACCCACTTCTGTGATAATACGTGTTTGTCATAGTAGGTCACGTTTTCTGTCACCTATGATACGTCAACACGTGGCACGACCCAAAATTGGCCCATTCAGTTTTAAAAAGGACGGCCCAACCAAATTTATTGGGCTGGCCCATTAATGGCCTGCTTGCAGAAGGTCCATTCATAGTTAAGGCCCGTAGGAATAGTGTCAGATCGGCCCGTCCATGGCCCGTTCTAGATTTAGCATCATTGCGGCTCATGGTGTGTTCTAGCCCGTTAACAGTCCGCTAAGTACTTGGGCCGAATTACGGCCCAGTGTGTTTTTGGCCTGTTAAAGGTCTTGCTACATTCGGGCCCATTTATTGCCCGATGAAGTTTTCGGCCCATAAAGGACTGGGATGAAATTGGGCCATATTCGGCCATGTGTGACATTCGGCCTGTCAGCGACCCATTGCAGATTTGTCCCACTTCCAGTCTGTTATGCTTTTCGGCCTGTTAACGTTCGATGAAGCCCATGGGCCATATGAGGCCCAACATCACATCATTCCTACTAAAGGACCATATACTCGCTCATACAAATGAAGCCCGACCGCTCTTCCGGCCTGTTAAAGGCCCGTCTAGTAGGTCGACGCATTTGCGACCCGTCTGAGTTTCGGTCCGTGAACGATCCAAATTGCAAATGGGCCAGCAGGAGTTGAGATGCATGGACCTAATCTGGCCCAATCATCTTTCGGCCTCTTAAAAGTCATGCACATAATCTGGCCCATTTACGACCCAATCTGACTTTCGGCCTACTAAAGGCCCTTCTTATTTACGGGCCATATTAGGCCTACGAGATATTTACACATGTTAAGGGCATGTTTTTAACCCAAATTATGTTAGGCCTGTTAATGGCCCACTGCGGGCACATGCCTATCAAAAATAAGAAAGCTTATACTGATTTAGGACCAGATATTTTAAGTTGGCTACATGCCGATTACGACCCATAATTTATTTTGCGGAATTTGAATTTCGGCCGAAAGGAGATCGATGATGCCGAATACATTACTAAGATAAACTTACACTACAAAAAAATAGCGTCATAATTTCTATGGTCTTTGGCAGCACGATAAATGCTGTATCACAACGAAATAAATTACAGACATACAACAAAAGGCCTATTGGCATAAAAGTTTATATTCCTTGCACCATCAGATGTATAGAAGCACAGATCATTTGAGACGAGAGCTAATGTTTCAGGCTGTAGAATCTGATGGAGCAGCATGACCTTCCCCATTTTTCCGCCATTGCTCTTGAACAACGAAGCAAATGTCTGATAGTATGGTTTCAAAACTATATCTTGATGATATTTGTCAACCACTATTCTTTTTCAGAAACGGCATCCACTAGGGATTGGACTTGTGTCTGGAGCACAGATATATCACTTTGTCTATCCAGAAGATTTTGTTCATTAGGCGATTTGGACGAGGTTACCTTGACAACCAACCCAGAATACGCAGGAAGGTGCTTTTTGCACTATTAGCGGAGAGATACTGATGCACTGTAGAAAGAGATTACATTGTGCCTGTGGTAGCGTCATCACCTTCAGGTGGTTGTGGCTGTTCAATCATTTGTTCCATAGCTTGCTGAAAGTTTGAATTTGTAGATTAGTGTACCAGATAAATTACTAATGAGACAAAAACAAACAAACTAGGTTTCATGTTTATACATAACTTATTTTGGTGAGCTACTGTAATACATTAGCATGTATTGTAGTGATAAAATCACTTTCGGAACCTATGTACATGTAGCATGCCGACTGTATTGTCTATTTCCTCACATTCATTGATATCTAAGGATAAAGGAGACACTTTTAAAGTAGGATGAACATAGTATGACATCATTCATATCACGGGCAAACATATATCAAACAAATAGGCTATTGTATCATTGTGTGGGCACATGAACATCACAACTAGATTACTAATCAAGACAAAAGGAATATCCTTCCTCTCTTTGAAATTGTGTAAGGTGAAATGATTCGTTAAGACAACCCTGTATAAAAGTGAACAGAGTAACTGACATTGGCTGCAAACCAAGCAGTTAAATGAACACGTCACAGTAACAAGCAGTTCAAAGGCATGAGGAGTAAGGACTTAAAACAGCGGCTTGAACTGGTGGGCTCATGCCCTTCGTCTTGCTGGTGTGACAATCCTTGAATATTTGCACAGCATTCCGTTCACGTTCATTTTGGTCCGCATGGGCTTTCCTTTGTATTTGGAACAAGTCAATATAGATACGATAATATGACAGAACAAAAATATGGAAAAAGTAGCTATTTACAAGAGCCTCGTAGTGTGCAATAGCTACGAGATCGTGTTGTCTGTTGGAATTTCACTTTAGAATGGTTAGTCTTGTTCTTCAAACAGTTAGCCTAGAAGAAGATAGACTTGTAAGGCACATACGTAAATACGAGTTCAATGTGTGATCTCATCACATACATATACCCTACCTGATACTTTGGATCGAACCAGTGTTCAACAAGGGCTGTCTAGTCTTCATCCGTAATATATTCAACAGGAGATGTTTGGGCGATTTCATTGTTAGCCTTGCCTTCAAAGTGAATTCTTCTAATGTGATACCGATACTGTCGCAGAGCAGACTTAAAAACATGAGTGCATGTTTGTTTAGTTGCATCATCTTTCGGGTCCAACTTGAACCTCATTTACTGAAAAAGGAATGAGAGTCTCATTAGGAGGAAGCTAGAAAGTATGAGAAAGAGCAAGACAATATTACAAATTGCGATGAATAACATTACGTACGGATAAATGGTCAAGGAAGGTGTTAAACTGGGTATCGTCTTTCACATTCCTGTACTGGATCCATGTTGGGAGGATACGTGCATGACACCTAACGACAATGTCTGCCTCTGATACTTACTTGGCTGACTCTCTAGATCACATGGCCTTTTTCAACCTTCCTCAAAGTGGATCTCCATTCTTCCTCCTTTAGATTTTGTTAATCTGTCAAGTATTATCCCTGATGTCTGTTTCCTCTTGCGTCATGGTGCTAGTTCAACAACGAAGATGGAAAGTGTTAGTGCACATCTAACTGTGAGAGTACATATAAAGGAGCATGCAACTGCAACTTGACTCGGCCAGGTACCGTCTTGGTGTTGATGATCATGAGGTTCATGTGATCTTGCCAAGTCATGTACTGTCAGCAGTGCTTCGAAAGTAGTGTTAAGTGTGAAGGCAGCTTGGGAACATGCCATTTGCGGAGCAAACGGACTAGTAACTCATTGAGATGTCGGTATAGTTGAAGGAGGTGCTGCAGCTGGTGGAGTAGGGGATACTATGTTTGTAGATTTAGCTGGTGGACTAGGACATTCTACTGCACTATAAGTACTAGCAGAATCTTGAGAGAATATCCTTTTTTGTTGCACCCCGCGAGTAACACCATTCCCTACTATATTCTTTTCCTTGCTCTTTTTTGTCCTTGCCATGTCAAGACGTACCCACAACACAAAACAATAAAATTCGCTCTTTAGAACTCATTAATGCATGATATAGATGAGCAATACTTTGATGTAAGACAACCGTATGAGGAGGATGGAATATGTAAGAAAAACAGGACAACCTGACATATTCACACCTACGATGTGTAAACTAAGCAGAAGGATTTTCAAGAAATTAGAAGCAATGCAAGCTAGACACCGTATGAAAGATGCAACCAATATCACTCTGCCAAGTTAAAAGTGTCTTGTCATAAGCGGCATTTCAAAAAATTAGAAGAAGTACAACCTAGAAATCAATGCAACGTGCAACCAATATCACACTGCCAAGTTAAAAGCATCCAATCATAAGTGATTGATGCGACATACACAACAACAGTACTTTGATGTAAGAACATGGTACGATAGATAGATGCGGTGTATTCTAGAAACAGAAAGGCAAGTCATATGCACATGTATAACGTATAAACTCAGCAGGTGCAATTTAATCAAATTAGGAGAAATACTAGCTAGACACCATCTGCAACATGAAACCAATTATCAGAATGTCACTTAGAGCAAGCACCTGAGATGGCAGAGTAGGGGAGATGAACTCATCATATGGATTTGGGACTTCAACTGCAGTAGCAGTAGCAGGGGCAAATCTAGAGAGCCTCGGTTTGCGTCGCCCTGGAGGAGCACCAACATCCCTTAACTTACTCTTTTCCTTCCTCTTTTTTGACATTGCCTTCTGAAGTCAAAACCACAATAAAGGAAATGAAATTAGCTCTGCATAACTCATTGACGCATGATAAATACGAACACTTCTTTGATGCAAGGCAAGCACATGATAGGAGGATGGAATATATACGAAAAAGACAACATTGCTGAAGGAAATATGCCCTAGAGGCAATAATAAAGTTGTTATTTGTATTTCCTTATATCACGATAAATGTTTATTATTCATGCTAGAATTGTAGTAACCGAAAACTTAGTACATGTGTGAATACATAGACAAAACAGAGTGTCCCTAGTATGCCTCTACTAGACTAGCTCATTGATCAAAGATAGTTATGTTTCCTAGCCATAGACATGAGTTGCCATTTGATCAACGGGATCACATCATTAGGAGAATGATGTGATGGACAAGACCCATCCGTTAGCTTAGCAACTTGATTGTTTAGTTTTACTGCTATTGCTTTCTTCCTGACTTATACATGTTCCTATGACTATGAGATTATGCAACTCCCGAATACCTCACGAACACCTTGTGTGATATCAAACGTCACAACATAACTGGGTGATTATAAAGATGCTCTACAGGTGTCTCTGAAGGTGTTTGTTGTGTTGGCATAGATCGAGAATAGGATTTGTCACTCCGAGTGTCGGAGAGGTATCTCTGGGCCCTCTCGGTAATACACATCACAATAAGCCTTGCAAGCAAATGACTAATGAGTTAGTCACGAGATGATGTATTACGGAATAAGTAAAGAGACTTGCCGGTAATGAGATTGAACTAGGTATGATGATACCGGCGATCGAATCTCGGGCAAGTAACATACCGATGACAAAGGGAACAACGTATGTTGTTATGCAGTTTGACCGATAAAGATCTTCGTAGAATATGTAGGAACCAATATGAGCATCCAGGTTCCACTATTGGTTATTGACCGTAGATGAGTCTCGATCATGTCTACATAGTTCTCGAACCCGTAGGGTCCGCACGCTTAACGTTTGATGACGATCGGTGTTATGAGTTTATATGTTTTGATGTACCGTAGGTAGTTCAGAGTCCCGGATGTGATCACGGACATGACGAGGAGTCTCGAAATGGTCGAGACATAAAGATTGATATATTGGATGACTATATTTGGACACCGGATGAGTTCTGGGGGTCACCAGATAATTATCGAAGTGCCGGGGGTTATCGGAACCCCTGGGGGGACTATTGGGCCTACATGGGCCATAGGGAAGAGGGGAGGCAGCCCACAAGGGGCCGCCACGCCCCCTCCCTATAGGGAGTCCGAATTGGATTAGGGAGGGGGGCGCGCTCCCCTTTCTTTATCCTCTCCCTCTCCTTCCTTCCCCCTTCCTCCTCCTAGTTGGACTAGGAAAGGAGGAGTCCTACTCCTACTAGGAGGAGGACTCCTCCCCCTCCTTGACGCGCCCCAAGGCCGTCCGGCCTCCCCCTTGCTCCTTTATATACGGGGGCAGGGGCACCCTAGAACACACAATTGAACATTAGTTTTAGCTATGTGCAGTGCCCCCCTCCACAGATACACACCTCAATCATATCGTTGCAGTCTTAGGCGAAACCCTGTGTCGGTAGCTTCATCATTACTGTCACCACGCCGTCGTGCTGACGAAACTCTCCCGTGAAGCTCAACTGGATCAAGAGCTCGTGGGACGTCATCGAGCTGAACGTGTGCTGCACGCGGAGGTGTCGTACGTTCGGTGCTTGGATCGGTTGGATCGTGAAGACGTTCGACTACATCAACCGCGTCACTAGACGCTTCCACTTTTGGTCTACGAGGGTACGTAGACACACTCTCCCCTCTCGTTGCTATGCTTCTGGTAGATAGATCTTGCGTGATCGTAGGATTTTTTTTTGAAATACTACGTTCCCCAACAGTGGCATCATGAGCCAGGTCTATGCGTATATGATATGCACGGGTAGAACACAATGAGTTGTGGGCGATAATAGTCATACTGCTTACCAGCATGTCATACTTTGATTCGGCGGTATTGTGAGATGAAGTGGCCCGAACGGACATTACGCGTATGCTTACGTGAGACTGGTTTCACCGTTACAAGCACTCATAGCTTAAAGCTGACTGTCGGGTGTCTGTCTCTCTCACTTTAGTTGAATCAAGTGTGGCTACGCCCGATCCTTGTGAAGGTTAACACAACACACTTGACGAAAAATCATTGTGGTTTTGTATGCGTAGGTAAGAACGGTTCTTGCTAAGCCCATAACAACCACGTAAAACTTGCAACAACAAAGTAGAGGATGTCTAACTTGTTTTTGTAGGGCATGTTGTGATGTGATATGGTCAAGACGTGATGAGTTATACATTATAGTATGAAATGATCATGTGTTGTAAAGTTATCGGCAACCGGCAGGAGCCTTATGGTTGTCTCTTTATTGTATCAGTTGCGGAGGCCATGTAATTGGTTTATTTTATCACTATGAGTTAGCGATAGTAGTAGTAGCAATAGTTGGCGAGACGACCACGGCGCTACGATGAAGATCATGGTGTCAAGCCGGTGACAATGGAGATCATGACGATCCTTTGGAGATGGAGATCAAAAGCACAAGATGATGATGGCCATATCATGTCACATATTTTGATTGCATGTGATGTTTATCTTATTATGCTTCTTATTTTGCTAAGTACGGCGGTAGCATTATAAGATGATCCCTTACAAAATTTCAAGGAACAAGTGTTCTCCCTGAGTATGCATCGTTGCGAAAGTTCATCGTGCCGAGACACCACGTGATGATCGGGTGTGATAAGCTCTACGTTCAAATACAACGGGTGTAAGACAGTTTTGCACATGCAGAATACTCGGGTTTAACTTGACGAGCCTAGCATGTACAGACATGGCCTCGGAACACTGGAGATCGAAAGGTTGAGCGTGAATCATATAGTAGATATGATCAACATAAGATGTTCACCATTGAAAACTACTCCATCTCACGTGATGATCGGACATGGTTTAGTTGATTTGGATCGCGTGATCATAGGGATGTCTATCTAAGTGGGAGTTCTTTAGTAATATGATTAATTGAACTTTAATTTATCATGAACTTAGTCCTGATAGTTTTTGCATATCTATGTTGTTGTACATCATTGGCCCGTGCTACCGTTCCCTTGAATTTTAATGCATTCCTAGAGAAAGCTAAGTTGAAAGATGATGGTAGCAACTACACGGACCTGGGTCCATAACGTGTAACTTGAGGATTATCCTCATTGTTGCACAGAAGAATTATGTCCCGGAAGCACCGCTAGGTGACAGGCCTGCTGCAGGAGCAACTCCGGACGTTATTAACATCTGGCAAGCTCGTTCTGATGACTACTCGATAGTTCAGTGTGCCATGCTTTACGGCTTAGAATCGGGACTTCAAAGATGTTTTGAACGTCATGGAGCATATGAGATTTTCCAAGAGTTGAAGTTAATATTTCAAGCAAATTCCCGAATTGAGAGATATGAAGTCTCCAATAAGTTCTATAGCTGCAATTTGGAGGAGAACAGTTCTATTAGTGAACACTTGCTCAGAATGTCTGGGTATTACAATCATATGACTCAACTTGGTTGCAAAGTTGACGAAGATAGTGTTATTGATAGAGTTCTTCAATCACTGCCACCAAGCTATAAAGGCTTCGTGATGAACTATAACATACAAGGGATGCAAAAGACAATTCCCGAGCTCTTCGCAATGCTCAAAGCTGCTGAGGTAGAAATCAAAAAGGAGCATCAAGTGTTGATGGTTAACAAGACCACTAGTTTCAAGAAAAAGGGCAAGGGAAAGAAGGAGAACTTCAAGAAGAATAGCAAGACAGTTGCTACTCCCGCGAAGAAACCCAAGTCTAGAGCCAAGCCTGAAACTGAGTGCTTCTACTGCAAATGGACTGGACACTGGAAGCAGAACTGCCCCAAGTATTTGGCGGATAAGAAGGATGGCAAAGTGAACAAAGGTATATTTGATATACATGTTATTGATGTGTACCTTACTAATGCTCGTAGTAGCACCTGGGTATTTGATACTGGTTCGGTTGCTAATATTTGTAACTCGAAACAGGGGCTACGGATTAAACAAAGATTAGCTAAGGACGAGGTGACGATGCGTGTGGGAAATGGTTCCAAAGTCGATGTGATCGCCGTCGGCACGCTACCTCTACATCTACCATCGGGATTAGTATTAGACCTGAATAATTGTTATTTGGTGCCAGCGTTGAGCATGAACATTATATCTGGATCTTGTTTGTTGCGAGATGGTTATTCATTTAAATCAGAGAATAATGGTTGTTCTATTTATATGAGTAATATGTTTTATGGTCATGCACCCTTAAAGAGTGGTATATTCTTGTTAGATCTCGATCGTAGTGACACACATATTCATAATATTGAAGCCAAAAGATGCAACGTTGATAATGATAGTGCAACTTATTTATGGCACTGCCGTTTAGGTCATATTGGTGTAAAGCGCATGAAGAAATTCCATACTGATGGACTTTTGGAGTCACTTGATTATGAATCACTTGGTGCTTGCGAACCATGCCTCATGGGCAAGATGACTAAAACTCCGTTCTCCGGAACAATGGAGCGAGCAACTGATTTGTTGGAAATCATACATACTGATGTATGTGGACCGATGAGTGTTGAGGCTCGCGGCGGGTATCGTTATTTTCTGACCTTCACTGATGATTTGAGCAGATATGAGTATATCTACTTAATGAAACACAAGTACGAAACATTTGAAAAGTTCAAAGCATTTCAGAGTGAAGTAGAGAATCATCGTAACAAGAAAGTAAAGTTTCTACTATCTGATCGTGGAGGCGAATATTTGAGTTACGAGTTTTGTCTTCATTTCAAACAATGTGGAATAGTTTCACATCCCATGCCACCCGGAACACCACAGCGTAATGGTGTGTCCGAACGTCATAACCGTACTTTGTTAGATATGGTGCGATCTATGATGTCTCTTACTGATTTACCACTATCATTTTGGGGTTATGCTTTAGAGACAACTGCATTCACGTTAAATAGGGCACCATCTAAATCCGTTGAGACGACGCCTTATGAACTGTGGTTTGACAAGAAACCAAAGTTGTCGTTTCTTAAAGTTTGGGGCTGCAATGCTTATGTGAAAAAGCTTCAACCTGATAAGATCGAACCCAAGTTGAAAAAATGTGTCTTCATAGGATACCCAAAGGAAACTGTTGGGTACACCTTCTATCACAGATCCGAAGGCAAGATTTTCGTTGCTAAGAATGGATCCTTTCTAGAGAAGGAGTTTCTCTCGAAAGAAGTGAGTGGGAGGAAAGTAGAACTTGATGAGGTAATTGTACCTTCTCCCGAATTGGAAAGTAGCACATCACATAAACTAGTTCCAGTGATTCCTATACCAGTTAGCGAGGAAGCTAATGATGATGATCATGAAACTTCGGATCAAGTTACTATTGAACCTCGTAGGTCAACCAGAGTACGTTCTGCACCAGAGTGGCACACAACCCAGTTCTGGAAGTCATGTTACTAGACCATGACGAACCTACGAACTATGAGGAAGCGATGATGAGCCCAGATTCCGCAAAATGGCTTGAGGCCATGAAATCTGAGATGGGATCCATGTATGAGAACAAAGTGTGGACTTTGGTTGACTTGCCCGATGATCGGCAAGCCATTGAAAATAAATGGATCTTCAAGAGGAAGACAGATGCCGATGGTAATGTTACTGTCTATAAAGCTTGACTTGTTGTGAAAGGTTTTCGACAAGTTCAAGGAGTTGACTACGATGAGACTTTCTCACCCGTAGCGATGCTTAAATCTGTCCGAATCATGTTAGCGATTGCCGCATTTTATGATTATGAAATCTAGCAAATGGATGTCAAAACTGCATTCCTTAATGGATACCTCAAAGAGGAGTTGTATATGATCCAACCAGAAGTTTCTTTTTATCCTAAAGGTGCTAACGAAGTGTGCAAGCTCCATCGATCCATCTATGGACTGGTGCAAGCATCTCGGAGTTGGAATATACACTTTGATGAGGTGATCAAAGCATATGGTTTTATACAGACTTCTGGAGAAGCCTGTATTTACAAGAAAGTGAGTGGGAGCTCTATAGCATTTCTAATATTATATGTGGATGACATATTGTTGATTGGAAATGATATAGAATTTCTGGATGGCATAAAAGGATACTTGAATAAGAATTTTGCAATGAAAGACCTCGGTGAAGCTGATTTTATATTAGGCATCAAAATCTATAGAGATAGATCAAGACGCTTAATTGGACTTTCACAAAGCACATACCTTGATAAAGTTTCAAAGAAGTTCAAAATGGATGAGTCAAAGAAAGGGTTCTTGCCTGTGTTACAAGGTGTGAAGTTGAGTAAGACTCAATGCTCGACCACTGCAGAAGATAGAGAGAAAATGAAAGTCATTCCCTATGTCTCAGCCATAGGATCTATCATGTATGCAATGCTGTGTACCAGACCTGATGTGTGCCTTGCTATAAGTTTAGCAGGGAGGTACTGAAGTAATCCAGGAGTGGGTCGCTGGACAGCGGTCAAGAACATCCTGAAGTACCTGAAAAGGACAAATGATATGTTTCTCGTTTATGGAGGTGACAACGAGCTCATCGTAAATGGTTACGTCGATTCAAGCTGTGACACTGATCCGGATGACTCTAAGTCACAAACCGGATATGTATTTTTATTGAACGGTGGAGCTATCAGTTGGTGCAGTTCCAAGCAGAGCGTCATGGCGGGATCTACGTGTGAAGCGATGTACATAGCTGCTTCGGAAGCAGCAAATGAAGGAGTCTCGATGAAGGAGTTCATATCCGATCTAGGTGTAATACCTAGTGCATCGGGTCCAATGAAACTCTTTTGTGACAACACTGGAGAAATAGCCTTGGTGAAGGAATCCAGGTTTGACAAGAGAACCAAGCACATCAAGAGACGCTTCAATTCCATCCACGATCAAGTCAAGGAGGGAGACATAGAAATTTGCAAGATACATATGGATCTGAATGTCGCAGAACGGTTTACTAAGCCTCTTCCACGAGCAAAACATGATCAACACCAAGACTCCATGGGTGTTAGAATCATTACTATGTAATCTAGATTATTGACTCTAGTTCAAGTGGGAGACTGAAGGAAATATGCCCTAGAGGCAATAATAAAGTTGTTATTTGTATTTCCTTATATTATGAATGTTTATTATTCATGCTAGAATTGCATTAACCAGAAACTTAGTACATGTGTGAATACATAGACAAAACAGAGTGTCCCTAGTATGCCTCTACTAGACTAGCTCATTGATCAAAGATGGTTATGTTTCCTAGCCATAGAAATGAGTTGTCATTTGACCAACTGGATCACATCATTAGGAGAATGATGTGATGTACAAGACCCATCCGTTAGCTTAGCAACTTGATCATTTAGTTTTACTACTATTGCTTTCTTCATGGCTTATACATGTTCCTATGACTATGAGATTATGCAACTCCCGAATACCTCAGGAACACCTTGTGTGCTATCAAACGTCACAACGTAACTGGGTGATTATAAAGATGCTCTACAGGTGTCTCCGATGGTGTTTGTGGTGTTGGCATAGATCGAGAATAGGATTGGTCACTCTGAGTGTCGGAGAGGTATCTCTGGGCCCTCTCGGTAATACACATCACAATAAGCCTTGCAAGAAAATGACTAATGAGTTAGTCAAGAGATGATGTATTAAGGAATGAGTAAATAGACTTGCCGGTAACGAGATTGAACTAGGTATGATGATACCGACGATCGAATCTCGAGCAAGAAACATACCGATGACAAAGGGAATAACGTATGTTGTTATGTGGTTTGATCGATAAAGATCTTCGTAGAATATGTAGGAACCAATATGAGCATCCAGGTTCTGCTATTGGTTATTGACCTGAGATGAGTCTCAGTCGTGTCTACATAGTTCTCAAACCCGTAGGGTTCGTACGCTTAACGTTTGATGATGATCGGTATTATGAGTTTATGTGTTTTGATGTACCGAAGGTAGTTCGGAGTCCCAGATGTGATCACGGATATGACGAGGAGTCTCGAAATGGTTGAGACATAAAGATTGATATATTGGATGACTATATTCGGACACTGGATGAGTTCCGGGGGTCATCGGATAATTATCGGAGTGCCAGGGGGTTATCGGAACCCCCCGGGGGACTATTGGGCCTACATGGGCCATAGGGAAGAGGGGAGGCAGCCCACAAGGGCAGCCACTCCCCCTCCCTATAGGGAGTCCGAATTGGACTAGGGAGGGGGGCGCCCCCCTTTCCTTGTCCTCTCCCTCTCCTTCCTTCCCCCTCCCCCCTCCTAGTTGGACTAGGAAAGGAGGAGTCCTACTCCTACTAGGAGGAGGACTCCTCCCCCTCCTTGGTGCGCCCCATTGCCGGCCGGTGTCCCCCTTGCTCCTTTATATACGGGGGCAGGGGGCACCCTAGAACACACAGTTGAACATCAGTTTTAGCCGTGTGCGGTGCCCCCCTCCACAGATACACACCTCGATCAGATCGTTGCAGTGCTTAGGCGAAGCCCTTCGTCGGTAGCTTCATCATCACCGTCACCACGCTGTCGTGCTGAAGAAACTCTCCCGTGAAACTCAACTGGATCAAGAGCTTGTGGGACGTCATCGTGCTGAATGTGTGCTGAACGCGGAGGTGCCGTACGTTCGGTGCTTGGATCGGTTGGATCACGAAGACGTTCGACTACATCAACCGTGTCACTAGACTCTTCCGCTTTCGGTCTACGAGGGTACGTAGCCACACTCTCCCCTCTCGTTAATATGCTTCTAGTAGATATATCTTGCGTGATCGTAGGATTTTTTTTTTGAAATATTACATTCCCCAACAATTGCATGTTCACACCTATGATAGGAGGATGGAATATGTATGAAAAATAGTAGCAAAAGGCATTTGAACAAGATTAGAAGAAATGAAGGCTAGGCACCATATGAACATGCAACCAATGTCACTCTACCAGGTAAACAATGTCTCGTCATAAGTGCCATTTCAACAAATTAGAAGTAGTAGAAGCTAGAAGACAATGCAAGATGCAACCTATACATCACTCCCAAGTTAAATGTGTCTTATGGGTAAGTGATTGTTACAGGATACACAACAGTACTTTGATGTAAGAACGTGGTGTGATAGGCAGATTTATTATGTTCTAGAAACAGGAACACGTGTCATATTGACATGTATAAGTTGTAAGCTACGCAGATGCAATTCAACAAAATTATGAGCAATACAAACTAAACATCATACGTAACACAACCATATATAACACTGCCAAGTTAGAGCAAGCACCTGTGATGGTGGAGTAGGGGAGAAGTGCTCATCATCTACACGGCTATGTTGACTATCCAACCTTGTGTTGTCTTGTGAATCTTGCTGGGAGGATGGCGGAGTAGAATCTATAGAGACCCTCTGTTTGAGTTGCTCCGAAGGACCACCATCATCCACTGCCTTACTAATTTCCTTCAGCTGTATTGATTTTGCATTGCAAAGTCAAACCGATAAAAAAGGAAAAATAATCGCTCTTCCAAACTCATTGAAGCATGATACTGACAAACACTACGTGGATGAAAGGCAAACACATGATACGAGGGTGGAATATGTATGAAAAACAGGATGACGTGACATATTCAGACCTATCATGTGGTAACTAAGCAGAAGGAATTTCAAGAAATTAGAAGCACTGAAAGCTAGAACTTTTTTAGAAAGGAGGTTGACCTCCGGCCTTTGCATCAATTGATGCATGCAGCCATATGAAAGATGCAACCAATATCAGTCTGCCAAGTTAAAGCTGTCCGATGTTTTAACAAATTACAAGGAGTACATGCTAGAAATCATATGAAAGACGCAACTAATATCACAGTGGCCACTCAAAGGTGTCTCATCATAAGTGACTGATGCGGGATACGCAAGAACAGTAGTCTGATGTAAGAACATGGTCTGATCAGATATAGTATGTTCTACAAACATGAACATGTGTCATATTCACAGGTATAATGTCTAAAGTAAGTAGATGCAATACAACAAAGTTAGAAGCAATACAAGCTATTCATAATACGCAACATGCAAACCAAAGAGTGCCAAGTTAGAGAAAACACCTGTGATGGTGAAGTAGGGGAGATGTGTTCATCATCTACACAACTACGTTGAGTATCTAGCCTTGCGAATCTTGTTGGGAGAATGGCGGAATAGAATCAGTAGAGACCCTCCGTTTTAGTTGCTCGGAAGGACCACCATCATCCAATGCCTTACAAATTTCCTTCCACTTTATTGATTTTGCATTGTGAAGTCAAACTGACAAGAAAAAGGAATAAGGTTCACTCTTTAGAACTCATTCATGCATGATACTGACAAACACTACTCTGATGAAAGGCAAACTCATGACACAAGGATAGAATATTTACAAAAAACTAGACGTCATGACATATTCAAACCTATGATGTGGAAACTAAGCAGAAGGCACTTCAACAAATTAGAAGCACTCAAGCTAGACAACATATGGAAGGTGCAACCAATACCACTATGACAAGTTAGAAATGTCTCGTCATAGGTGGCGTTCAACAAATTAGAAACAGTATGTGCTAGGAATCATATTCAAGACGCAACCAACATCACACTGCAAACTTAAAGGTGTCTCATCATAAGTAACCGATGCATGATACACAAGAACAGTAGTTTCAGGTAAGAACATGGTGTGATAGACAGATATAGTATGTACCAAAAACAGGAAGGCGTGTCATATTCACACATATAATGTGTAAGCTAAGCAGATGCAGTTTACACTAATTAGAAGCAATAAAAGCTGGACCCCATATGCGACATGCAACTAGATATCAAACTACCAAGTTAGAGCAAACACCTGGGATGGTGGAGTAGGGGAGCGCCGACTTGGAACTTGTGATGCACTTGCAGGACGAGGACAATCTGTACGGATGCTCCGTCTACGTTGCTGCAGAGGACCAACATCATTGCCTTCCTTACTCTTTTCATAAAATAGGACAACATGACATATTGACATGTATGATGTGGAAAGTGTAAACTAAGCAGAAGGTGTTTGAACTAATTAGAAGCAATGCAAGCTAGACACCATATGAAAGATGAAACCAATATCACTCTGCCAAATTAAAAGGGTGCCTCATAAGGGTATTTCAACAAATTAGAAGCAATACATGTCAACACCGCAACATGCTAGAAATCATATGCAATATGCTATGAATAAAGGTGTCTCATCATAAGTGATTGATGAAGGATAACCAAGAGCGGTAGTTTCATGTAAGAACATGGTTAATGGATAGATGTAAGTATGTACCAAAAACAGTAAGGCATGTCATATTCACATGTATAATGTGTAAACTAAGCAGATGCAATTTACCCTAATTATAAGCAATACAAGCTAGACACCATATGCAACATGCAACCACATATCACACTGCGAAGTGAGATCAAGCACCTGTGATGGTGGTGTAGGGGTCTTCAACTAGAGAGCTACATTGAATATCTTCATTTAGACTTGCTGTTTCTTGAGAATCAAGTGGGGAGGATGAAAATGCACTCTTTATAAGAGTAGCGCGTCTCATACTAACCCACAGGCGTGACTGTCTCATCATGAGTGATAGATGCAGGACTGCTACTTCTCGAGCTTGCGTTGTATTCCCTCGAAGAGGAAAGGGTGATGCAACACAGTAGCGTAAGTATTTCCCTCAGTTTTTGAGAACCAAGGTATCAATCAAGTAGGAGACCACGCGCGAGTCCCTCGTACCTGCACAAACAAATAAGAACCTCGCACCAATGCAATAAAAGGGGTTGTCAATCCCTTCTCGGTCACTTACGAGAGTGAGATCTGATAGATATGATAAGATAATATTTTTGGTATAGAGATATAAAGTAAATTATGCAGAGTAAAGTAAATAGTTGATGGAAGATTAATATGATGAGAATAGACCCGGGGGACACAGGCTTCACTAGTGGCTTCTCATGATATCATAATTCTACGGTGCGTGAACAAATTACTGTCGAGCAATTGATAGAAAAGCGCATAGTTATGCGAATATCTAGGCATGAACATTGTATATAGGCATCACGTCCGTGACAAGTAGACCGAAACAATTCTGCATCTACTACTATTACCCCACACATCGACCGCTATCCAGCATGCATCTAGAGTATTAAGTTCATAAGAACAGAGTAACACCTTAAGCAAGATGACATGATGTGGAGGGATAAACTCAAGCAATATGATATAAACCCCATTTTTATCCTCGCTGGCAACAATACAATACGTGCCTTGCTGCCCATGCTGTCCTGGGAAAGGACACCGCAAGATTGAACCCAATGCCAAGCACTTCTCCCATTGCAAGAACTATGGATCTAGTAGGCCAAACCAAACCAATAATTCGAAGAGACTTGCAAGGATATTTAAATCGTGCATAAATGGTTTCAGAAAAGAATCCAATATTGTTCATAGATAATCTTGATCATAAACCCACAATTCATCGGATCTCGACAAACACACCGCAAAAATATTACATCGAATAGATCTCCTCGAAGATCGAGGAGAACTTTGTATTGAGATCCAAAGAGAGAGAAGAAGCCATCTAGCTAATAACTATGGACCCGAAGGTCTGTGGTAAACTACTTACAACTCATCGGAGAGGCTATGGTGTTGATGCAGAAGCCCTCCGTGATCGATGCCCCCTCCGGCGGAGCACCGGAACAGGCCCCAAAATGGGATCTCACGGGTACAGAAGGTTACGGCGGTGGAATTAGGGTTTCATGGATGTCCTCGATGTTTTTAGGGTATGGGGGTATATATAGGTTGAAGAGGCACGTCAGGGGAGCCAGAGGGGGGCCCACGAGGGTGGGGGCGCGCCCCTGCCCTCGTGGCCTCCTCTCTTGCCTCCTGGCGTGTACTCCAAGTCTTCTGTGTTGATATCGTTCCAAAAATAACTCTCCCGAAGGTTTCATTCCGTCTGGACTCCGTTTGATATTCCTTTTCTACGAAACTCTGAAATAGGCAAAAAACAACAATTTGCACTGAGCCTTGGGTTAGTAGGTTAGTCCCAAAAAATAATATAGAAGTGTATAATAAAGCCCATTAAACATCCAAAACAGAATATATAATAGCATGGAACAATAAAAAATTATAGCTACGTTGGAGACGTATCAAGCACCCCCAAGCTTAATTCCTGCTCGTCCTCGAGTAGGTAAATGATAAAAACAGAATTTTTGATGTGGAATGCTAACCAACATAATTCTCAATGTAATTGCCTTGTTGTGGCATGAATGTTCAGATTCGAAAGATTCAAGACAAAAGTTTAATATTGACATAAGAGTAATAATACTTCAAGCATACTAACAAAGCAATCATGTCTTCTCAAAATAACATGGCCAAAGAAAGTTATCCCTACAAAGTCATATAGCCTGGCTATGCTCTATCTTCATCACACAAAATATTTAAATCATGCACAACCCCGGTTTTAGCTAAGCAATTGTTTCACACTTCAATTTTTTCAAACCTTTCAACTTTCACGCAATACATGAGCATGAGCCATGGATATAACACTATGTGGAATAGAGTGGTGGTTGTCGAGAAGACAAAAAAGAGGAAGATAGTCTCACATCTACTAGGCATATCAATGGGCTATGGAGATGCCCATCAATAGATATCAATGTGAGTGAGTAGGGATTGCCATGCAACGGATGCACTAGAGCTATAAGTGTATGAAAGCTCAACAAAAGAGACTAAGTGGGTGTGCATCCAACTTGCTTGCTCACGAAGACCTAGGACATTTGAGGAAGCCCATCATTGGAATATACAAGCCAAGTTCTATAATGAAAATTCCCACTAGTATATGAAAGTGACAAAACAAGAGACTCTCTATCATGAAGATCATGGTGCTACTTTGAAAGGATAGTAGCATTGTCCCTTCTCTCTTTTTCTCTCATTTTTTCTTTCTTCTTTTTTCCTCTTTGGGCCTTTTATTTTTTTATTTTTCTTTCTTTCTTTTTATGGCCTCCCTTTTTTTTCCTTTTTTCTTTTTTTTTCCTTACGTTCGGAGTCTCATCCCGACTTGTGTGGGAATCATAGTCTCCATCATCCTTTCCTTACTGGGACAATGCTCTAGTAATGAAGATCATCACACTTTTATTTACTTACAACTCAAAGCTAGAACAAAATATGACTCTATGTGAATGACAATGATGAAGCGTGTCATATGAACGGAACGGTGCAAAGTTGCATGTCAATATATCTTGGAATGGCTATGGAAATGCCATGATAGGTAGGTATGGTGGTTGTTTTAAGGAGGGTATATGGTGGGTGTATGGTACCGGCGAAAGTTGCGCGATACAAGATAGGCTAGCAACGGTGGAAGGGTGAGAGTGCGTATAATCCATGGACTCAACATTAGTCATAAAGAACTCATATACTTATTGCAAAAATCTATGAGTTATCAAAACAAAGTATTCAACGCATGCTCCTAGGGGAAGGGTTGGTAGGATTTAACCATCGCGCGATCCCGACCTCCACACAAAGGATGACACACAATAAATAAATCATGCTCCAACGTCATCACATAATGGTTCAACATACATGCATGCTACGAGAATCACAAACTTTAACACAAGTGTTTCTATAATTCACAATTACTCCACTAGCATGACTCTAATACCACCATCCTCATATCTCAAAACAATCATCAAGTATCAAACTTCTCATAATATTCAATGCACTTTTTATGAAAGTTTTTACTATACCCATCTTGGATGCCTATCAGATTAGGACTAGTTTTATAACCAAAGCACATTACCATGCTGTTCTAAAATACTCTCAAAAAGATATAAGTGAAGCATGAGAGATCAATAATTTCTACAAAATAAAACCACCACCGTGCTCTAAAAGATATAAGTGAAGCACTAGAGCAAAACTATCTAGCTCGAACGATATAAGTGAAGCACATAGAGTATTCTAATAAATTCCAAATCATGTGTATCTCTCTCAAAAGATGTGTCCAGCAAGGATGATTGTGGTAAACTAAAAAGCAAAGACTCAAATCATACATGACGCTCCAAGAAAAACACATATCATGTGGTGAATAAAAATATAGTCTCAAGTAAAGTTACCGATAGATGAAGACGAAAGAGGGGATGCCTTCCCGGGGCATCCCCATGCTTAGGATTTTAGTTTCCCTTGAATTTTACCTTGGGGTGGCTTGGGAATCCCCAAGCTTAGGCTCTTGCCACTATTTGTTCCATAGTCCATCAAATCCTTACCCAAAACTTGAAAACTTCACAACACAAAACTTAACAAAAATCTCATGAGCCCCATTAGTATAAGAAAACAAACCACCACTCAATGGTACTGTAATGAACTCATTATTTGTTTATATTGGTGTTAAACCTACATTATTCCAACTTCTCTATGATTCATACCCCCCGATACTACTCATAGATTCATCAAAATAAGCAAACAACACACGAAAAACCGAATCTATCAAAAACAGAACAGTCTGTAGCAAACTGTAACTTTCGAATACTTATGTAACTAAAAAAATGAAATAAACTGGTGGACGTGAGGAATTTTTCTATTAATCATATGCAAAAACAATCAACTAAAAAACACTCTCTAGTAAAAAATGGTAGCTAATCTCGTGAGCGCTAAAGTTTCTGTTTTTTACAGCATGATCGCATAAACTTCACACAAGTCTTCCAAAAGGTTCTACTTGGCACAAACACTAATTAAAACACAAAGCCACATCTAAACAGAAGCTACATGCAATATTTATTCCTAAACAGAAGAAAAATCAAAGAACAATAATAAAATTGGGTTGCCTCCCAACAAACTCTTTCTTTATAGCCATTAAGATATGCTTGAGAATTCAATGATGCTCACATGAAAGACAAGACTTGAAGCACAAAAAGAGCATCATATAGCATGTGAAAATCACATATTAGTCTAACATACTTCCTATGCATAGGCATTTTATAGGAAAACAAATTAGCAAGACAAGCGAGATCTAACATATGCAAGGAAGAAGAAAGAAACAAGATCAATCTCAACATGAAGAGAGGTAATTTAGTAACATGAAGATTTCTACAACCATATTTTCCTCTCTCATAATAATTGCATGTAGGATCATAAGCAAATTCAACAATATAGCTATCAAAAAACATATTATCAACACGACCCACATGCATACGAAGTTGACACTCTTCCAAAATAGTGGGATCAACATTACCTAAAGTCATGACCTCTCCAAACCCACTTTTATCAAAAATTTCACAAGATTGAACATTCTCCAAATATATGGGATCTAAAGTTGACACTCTTCCAAACCCACTTTCAATACTATGACAAACACTATTATCAATCTTATATTCATCATGGGGATTAAATAAATTTTCAAGATCATAAGAAGAATCACCCCAATCATGATCATTGCAACAAGTAGTGGACATAGCAATACTAGAATCCCCAAGCTTAGGGTTTTGCATATCATTAACACAATTGACATTAATAGAATCTATAATAACATCATTGCAATCATGTTTCTCAATCAAGGAGCTATTAAGTATGGGTGCAATAGCAATGATCTCATGTTTAACATAAGGAACTATAGCAAATTCATCTTCATAAATATCGGCATCATGGCCACAAGAATAGCAAGCGTCATGTTCATCAAGGGATATTTCAATCAAATCATCAAAATCATAATTATCTATAGATTCATGCATATCATTATTTTCTTCCAAAGCAGCGGTCATTCTTTCAATAAATTCTTTGACATAGATATTTTGGGCATAGTTTTCAAAGCAATATTTAAGTATGTCAAAATTTTCAGATTCGTAGAGAGTAATATCATACTTTTCTATCAAAGAAGCAACTTCATAAGCACCCTTAAAAGCAACAAATTCTTCAATTTGTTCGATATCGTAGTAACTATAAACACCCTTTGCATAAGAAGATAATAATTCATTATCATTAAACTCACACAGGTAGGGGACATGTTTTTAGGGTTCTTAGAGCAACAAGTAAAATCACAAATTTCACAAAGATTCCAAGCATAGCACAACAATCTATTTATTTGATCCCATAAGAGTCCCCCTTTTCAGCACGGTGACGCACAAAATGAGCATGCTCATCTAAAGATTTCCCATCAACTAGGCTAGTTGGGGTTTCATCACGAGCGCATAAGGATAGAAGATGATCCAAGTAGAACACTTTAAGTGGATCCATATCAATAGATTTTTAACAAGCAAATAGAAGCACATGGCAACACAAGCAAACAAGAAGCAAGCGAATGGTAAAACACACGTAAAAAGAAGGGCGAATAAAACGGCAAGGGTGAAGTGGGGGAGAGGAAAACGAGAGGCAAATAATGTAATGCGAGGGATAAGGGTTTGTCATAGGTACTTGGTATATGACTTTTGCGTAGATCTCCCCAGCAATGACGCCAGGAATTCTTCTTGCTACTTCTCGAGCTTGCGTTGTATTCCCTCGAAGAGGAAAGGGTGATGCAGCACAGTAGCGTAAGTATTTCCCTCAGTTTTTTAGAACCAAGGTATCTATCCAGTAGGATACCACGCGCGATTCCCTCATACCTGCACAAACAAATAAGGACCTCACAGCCAACGCAATAAAAGGGGTTGTCAATCCCTTCTCGGTCACTTACGAGAGTGAGATCTGATAGATATGATAGGATAATATTTTTGGTATTTTTGGTATAGAGATTGAAAGTAAATTATGCAAAGTAAAGTAAATAGTTGATGGAAGATTAATATGATGAGAATAGACCTTGGGGCCATAGGTTTCACTAGTGGCTTCTCTCATGATAGCAGAATTCTACGGAGGGTGAACAAATTACTGTCGAGGAATTGATATAAAAGTGCATAGTTATGAGAATATCTAGGCATGATCATTGTATATAGGCATCACGTCCGTGACAAGTAGACCGAAACAATTCTACATCTACTACTATTACTCCACACATGGAGCACTATCCAGCATGCATCTGGAGTATTAAGTTCATAAGAACAGAGTAACGCCTTAAGCAAGATGACATGATGTAGAGGGATAAACTCAAGCAATCTGATATAAACCCCATCCTTTTATCCTCGATGGCAAAAATACAATACGTGCCTTGCTGCCCCTGCTGTCACTGGGAAAGGACACCGCAAGATTGAACCAAAAGCCAAGCACTTCTCCCATTGCAAGAACTATGGATCTAGTAGGCCAAACCAAACCAATAATTCAAAGAGACTTGCAAGGATATTTAAATCATGCATAAAAGATTTTAGAAAAGAATCCAATATTGTTCATAGATAATCTTGATCATAAACCCACAATTCATTGGGTCTCGACAAACACACCGCAAAAAGATTACATCGAATAGATTTCCTCGAAGATCGAGGAGAACTTTGTATTGAGATCCAAAGAGAGAGAAGAAGCCATCTAGCTAATAACTATGGACCCGAAGGTCTGTGGTAAACTACTCACAACTCATCAGAGAGGCTATGGTGTTGATGTAGAAGCCCTCCATGATTGATGCCCCCTCCGGCAAAGCTCCGGAACAGGCCCCAAGATGGGATCTCACGGGTACAGAAGGTTACATCGGTGGAATTAGGGTTTCGTGGATGTCCTCGATGTTTTCAGGGTACAGGAGTATATATAGGCTGAAGAGGCATGTCAGGGGAGCCAGAGGGGGCCCACGAGGGTGGGGGCGCGTCTATCCCCTGGGCGCGCCCCTGCCCTCATGGCCTCCTCTCTTGCCTCCTGGCGTGTACTCCAAGTCTTCTGTGTTGACATCGTTTCGAAAATAACTCTCCTGAAGGTTTCATTCCGTTTGGACTCCGTTTGATATTCCTTTTCTGCGAAACACTGAAATAGGCAAAAACAACAATTTGCACTGGGCCTTGGGTTAGTAGGTTAGTCCCAAAAATAATATAAAAGTGTATAATAAAGCCCATTAAACATCCAAAACAGAATATATAATAGCATGGAACAATCAAAAATTATAAATACGTTAGAGACGTATCAAGGACACACAAGAACAGTAGTTTGATGTAAGAACATGGTGTGATAGGCAGATGTAGTATGTACCAAAGACAGGAAGGTGTGTCATATTCACATGTATAATGTGTAAGTTAAGGGGTTGCAATTTAACAAATTAGAAGCAACACAAGCTACGCATCATATGCAACATACAACCAGATATCACACTACCATGTTAGAGCAAGCACCTGGGGTTGTGGAGTAGGGGAGATGAGATTTAGAACTTGCGATGCAGTAGGAGTAGCAGGAGAATCTGCAGAGATCATCTGTTTCGGTTGTTCCAGAGGACCACATCATCCCATGCGTTCTTCCTTTTAGATTTTGCCTTGTCAAGTCAAACCCACAAGAAAAATGAATGAAATTCGCTCTTCCAAATTCATTAATACATGATGCTAATGAACAGAACTTTTATGTAAGGCAACCACATTGTAGGAGGATGGAATATGTACGAAAAACGCTAAGCAGAAGGCATTTCAACAAATTAGAAGCAATGCAAGCTAGATGCCATATTAAAGATCCAACCAAAATCACCGTACCAAGTAAAAAGTGTCGCATCATAACTGGCATTTGAACTAATTAGAGGTAGTACATGCTTGAAATGATATGCAAGATTTAACAAATATCACAGTATCAATTTGAAGGTGATTGATGCGGGGTACACAAGAAAAGTAGTTTGATGTAAGAACATGGTTAATAGAAAGACGTAGTATGTACCTAAAACAGGAAGGCATGTCGTTTTCACAGGTATAATGTGTTAACTAAGCAGATGCAATTTACACTAATTAGAAGCAATACAAGGTAGACATCATATGCAACATGCAACCCCATATCACACTGCCAAGTAAGAGCAAGCACCTACGATGTTGGTGTATGGGAAATGCGGTCAATAACTACAGAGCTACGTTGACCATCTTCATCTAGCCTTGCTATTTCTTGAGAATCATGTGGGGAGGATGACAATGCACTCTTTAAAGGAGTAGCTCGTCTCACAGTAACCCACTGGCCCGACTGTCTCGTCCTAAGTGATTGATGAGGGATACACAAGAGCATTAGCTTGCTCTAATAACATGGTTACTAGACAGATGTAGTTTGTATCAAAAATAGGAAGGCATGTCATTATCAAAGGTATACTATATAAAGTAAGCAGATGCCATTCAACCAAATTGGAAGCAATACAAGCTAGACACCATATGCAACATTCAACCACATATGACAGCGCGAAGTTAAAGCAAGCACCTGGGATTTTGGTTCATGGCGAACAAGATCATCATCTGCAGAGCTACGTTTACTGTCTACATCTGCTGACACTACACCCTTTAGAACGCTGAAACGCTTATTGCTTATCCTCAAATTAGACTGGAGTGACTTCTGTCTTTTCTTTTGTGTATTTATCAATAGAGCGTCAGAGTCTGAAATACCAATGCATAAAAGAACAATAGTGTGGGTATGGCTGAAGTGTGTGCACAAGTAGTACACTGTAAAAGTAGCAGATATCAAGTGTGTGAGAAATAAATGACGGGAGGCATACCATAGCTCTATAACATGTATGGCACACGAAATTATATTACAGGATTTTGAAATATGAGCATAGGGCAGGTACTCCTCCAGCACACCACAAGATGTGGTCCTATGTAAATAACAGTCGACTGAAAACAAATATGTCAGTCCATTTTTTCTACACTGTCCGATGTACAAAGAACGGGCATATGACCTTCATCTACCTCCAACCAGTCAGTGTTGACGATCTTCCACGAAACGCTAGTGACCACCAACCCTATCCCCTGCCTCCTCCCTCCCCTCAACCTCACCGCACCACCGTGCTTGGCATCACGCCCGACCATCCCTTCAAGCCCCGCCGACCTCCTGATCAGGCGCAAGCAGCTCCTGCGCCCCACACCCCTATGATAGACACCGAAGTGTTGGTTCCTTAGCGAACATGCGGACTAGGTGCTTCGCGCGCCTAAGCAGGTGCTGCTTCTTTTAATTGCAAATCAACTGACCCTGAATTGAAATCCAGGCGGGCGACTGCTCTCTGGCTAAGGTGAAATAGTAAATGGGAGGAAACCTTGTGCATTTAGTATCACGAACAAGGTGCAGTAAGAAGCTCTCAACTAGTTTCTTTCGTGGGATGAATACGATGTGTGAGCAGAGACGTAAGATTTACATAAATAAGGGAAGAGGAGTACCTGTTTCTGCTTGCAGTGCTGTGTCCTCCTTCTGCTTTTCCAATGCTCTTCTTGTGGTTCACTGGAAACGAGAAGTTGTGGAGGACGGTGGAGCCTTGGATGAACCCATGGCCAAGTTATTGAGTGTGGTGCGGTGGCTGTCTGTCGGCGGCGGGGAACTAGATCCGAGGTGGGGAACGACAGCGTAGCGGGAACAACTCCGGTGCGGTAGACGGTTGCGACAGTGGAGCGGCAGCGGCGAGGCGCAAGACGGCGTGGTCAAAGTGGTTCTAGTACGTCGCATGTCGGAGTCGGCCGTGGAGGCATATCTGCCTTGGCTTCAGCTGCTAAGTCCTTGAGGGCATTGCAGTTGCGGTTGCGTTGGACGACGATGTTGGGGTACCGGCTCCGGCGTAATGGAGGAGGGCGGCGGTGGATTGGGTGCGATGGGGTGGAGGACGGAGGAGGCTGGGGTTTCGCGGCTCGTGGAGAGGGCATTTTGGCGCCCATGGAGTATGAACGGGGAAACGGAGGGAGGGGGAACTAAGGGGGGACAATGTTTCGGTTTGGGACGCGCTTGTTTGAAATTTGGGGAAAGTTACAAACTTTGCCCCCATCTAAAATTTTGGACATGTTGCGGGTCGGGGTAGGACAGTAATCTCAGGTGTCCCAAATAGTGGGCGGGATAGATTTTGGCTGACGACACAGAGGTGCTTACGCGCCCATGGTGTATGAATGCTTCTCGGAGGTGGTTGAGACTGCCGTCTTGGTGATGTTACAAACCAACCCTGGTTTAGACCTTTGGACATCGGGCCGATAGGCTACACGGGTCAGAGTCAGGACGATAATTTCCTACCACCAAACATTAGTCTCGCGCGGTTTCGGGCGACCAGAGGCTTATTTGGCGCTTCGTTCAATATTTGGGAGTAGAAGCATTAATGTTTACAGTTCTCTTGAATTGAACTTTCAGGATTCGTCAAACTTCAAAAATCTTGATTCTTGAAAATCCTAAAACTACGATTATTTTGGAATGGAGGGGGTAGATTTGAATATATATTGTACATGAGTATATATTAAAAAATATGCAGCTTAGCTCAATTCATGCATGGTTCGAGATATAATCTCCTCGGTTGCAAAAAAATAGTTAGACATGCATATGAATTTATAGCATGTTCAAACGCACAACAAAGATTTGTGCCCACTTTTAGGTCTGACTTACAAATGCCATTATCTCGAATTCAAATAGATGAATGCACTTCCTATGAACACAAATCTTAGAAACCACACCTTTATGTTGAATTGAACATTTATTCTATCGTAGCTAGCAAAATGTATCCATGTATGTGACAAATGTATAAAGTTCCTGACACTAACAACATGGAGTGCACTAATTAATGTTTATATATGAATTGCAAAAGCCATGCATTGTCTGGATTTCAAACCACTCTCTCTCTCTATGGATCGATAATATGATATAAACCCATACACATACTCGAATTCAATAGAGTATGGGTGTCTGATAGACCAATGTTCATTCATACGCAAATTGTAAAATTCATGATCTCATCAAAAAAAGCAATTTATATTTTAAATAAATGTGTATTCTTTTACGTGTAGATGCACTATGCCTCTGCCCGTCCTCACACATGCGCTATATATCTCTCTATTTGACGCATAAGGGCACACACTTTATATACATCATCATTTCTCTCTCACACATGCTCACACTCTCTCCCGGGGTGTCTTACGCACACACACTCTCTATATATCTCCCTCTATCTCTCTCTTACTACTACGTACCACTCCTTTCACTAATCTTAGTTGGAAAACACTATTTCTCTCACATGCATATATACACACGTACGGTCTCTTGCTGGCCCTCTATATGCACATACATGTGCCTACGTGTCTCCCGCACACACATTATGTTTAGGCCTTTCTCGCACACATTGCCCCCTGCTCTCTTACTAGTTGGCGGATATGATCATTCAGTAAGATATCCCAACTGTCAGGCTGGATGGTAATAAGAGGCAAAGTTTTACCAAAGTATGGGCCCTTGCAGTTGAGGAAAAAGCCTACTCCTGGTACTTTATATTTGTGATAGGGGTGTGTACAAAGTACACGTGAATACCACACATTGTGTTGTGTATACTATCGATGAACTAACCCCCGGGCTTATATAACATACCCGAGGCCTAGCTAGGGTTACAAATCATATATAGTCGGCTTATCGTCAGTTGGGATAGAGTCCTCCATGACCCTGGTTGCTTCGTCTTGTACGTCGAGTCCTCCATGGGTTTCGTATAATGCGTCTCGGTCCAACCTATGTGGCCCAAGATGGAAACTGACCCATGAGTCCTCACGTCGACCCACCACAACTAGAAATGATGACCCCACCACACCCCACAGACAACCGACCACTAAGAAAATAAGCATCTACAATAGAACAAAGTTGTACATGAAAGTTAAATGTATGGTGCATCCAATAATATTTGTTCCACATTTGAATGCTTATATCTTCTCCTAAAAAATTAGTCACGGGAAAGAGAAACGAAGGGCATGTCTCTCTTTGTCACCACCGCACCCCTTCTCTCTGCACCACTTTCACGTACGCACACAAACTATCTCTCAGCCCTCTAAAGTATGCCCCTGACATATTCACGCATGACAATCACTATATTTCAAGCGAAAGCACTATATGGTCATTGGACTTCAGAATATGCTCATTACGGTCACCGTATATATTCTTGTGGCGATCATACAATACATAGCTCACCATATGTCTCTGTATTTTGTTGATGACACCGACGGTCATTGTATTTGATGCGTACTCCGTATTTTGTTGACGACACTTAAGGTCATTACATTTGAAGAGAAAGCATATTATGGTCAATGGACTTCATAATAAGCTCCTTACGATCACCATATACATTTTGCGGCGCTAACCAACCTGTGGTTGGATGGTTAGGAGGACAGTGGTATCCCCAGCCGACGAGGATGAAAATCCTGGTGCTCGCATATATCCTGGATTAATTTCAGTATTTTCGGCGATGTGCGTTCAGTGGGAGAAGACGTTCCCCTCGACTACGAGGTGCCTATATATGGTCACTTCATAAAATCTCAAGATGATATGATGGTTAGTTCTCTCGAAGGTGCTTATAGCGGTAGGGTGTGCGTGTGTGCGCTTATAGCGTTGAGTGTTTGCACGTATATATATGAGCACTTGCGTATGTAACGTGTTAAAAGAGCACATGTCGTGATTGTACGGTCACTGGCTCACCGTACAACTCCTTAATTTGTTGATGCCACGATCAATTGACCAGTCAAACTTTCCACGTGGCGCAACTAGTGCTGCACCATCAGCGCACGTAACCGTGCGGCCCACCTGTCAGCGCGTATATGAAAGATAGAAATGACAGCTTGCGTCTGTGATGTGTTAATAAAATACATTTTGTGGTTATCATACGGTCACTGGTTAACCATACAACTCCGTAGTTTGTTGATGACATAATCAATTGACCAGTCAAACGGTCCACGTTCATTAGTGCACATTACTGTGGGACACGTATATGAAAGACATAAATGGTAATAAATTAGTGTCGGTGGGGATTCAAAGTCCTGAGACCTCTAGTTGGCATCCCTAACCACAACTGACAAGGTCGCCTTATGATGATATGCTGATCCGGCCGTTTTAATTGCACGCATGCACGATCCACCGTGGTGAATACAAACACATCACACATGCGCACAAACACGTCCGCTACGCCTGCATGCATGAATGCAATACTCACACGTACACATGCACGCACGCAACACTCGCACGAACACACGCACACATGCAGGCGTGCAACACTGACATGTACACATGCACGCACGAACACACTCATGCATGCATGCAACACTGAAACGTACACATGCACGCATGCAACACTCGCACGCCTGCATGCACCCAGCACACGACGCAAGACACATGCTCAACCTATACGTGCATGCACCCTTTGTTAAGGACATGGATTGTTATGAGTATTAATCAATCTTATCTGTGATAAGCAGAACATTGATGTTTGCAGCGGTCTTTATGAATCAATCTTATCATGCGGAGCCGGTTCCTCAGCCGTGCATTGCCTACATTGGGTCATTGACATGCAGGCCAGGTACCCAACAGGCCCACACATCAGTGGAAGAGCGGCGTGCTGTCGTGCGTCAGACTCGAGGGCACCGCTCGCTGCAAGCCCGGCTGAGCACACCTCCTTGCCGCATTCAAACGCTTCCATGAAAACCATGTGGAAGTCAAAAAACCCACTCCGGCCACACGTCCATTCATGACCGGACCGGCATTAAACGCAACGCCGACCGAGCTCCTCTTGTTCGCCGTCTATTTAATCTCCTATATAAATAAGGCCATGTGTTGTTTTCATGGATATTTTCATAGATATTTTGCTGTGTGCAAACAAATTTAAATATGAACGAATAATCAGTGTCCGTGATCTTCCGCCGGGACACAGTTGGATGGCCTTATAGTACTCATAGTGTAGAGTAGTACTAGGAGTAGTACAGTGGTAGTACTACAGCAATTTCCTTGGAGTCCGTGCTACAACAAGCTACCCTAGGCTATGTTACTACTCCCTCTTTCCAACCAAGGTAGACTGTGAGAGGTGGAATTAATTTTGTAGTTTGCACAAGTACTTAATTAGTACGCTCGTTTTCTCAAAAAGTTAACTTTACTGATGCATTAATTACAACGAATGCATGCATGACCACAAAATTTCCATGAACTTCTATATGCATTGGTGTGTTTTCTCTTGATAGTGCTTGCATCGGATGATTTAATGCACCTTGAAATCCAAACATGTGATGGTAGTAAGTACTACTCCCTTCGTCTAGGTGTACAAGTCACCTTACGAAAATCAAATAGTCCCAAAACACATAGGTGTGGTGCATTAATTCTCACGTTGTTTTTTGTTTTTTGTCATAAAGAAAGGAATCAGCTAATAAGAGATGTGGGGCGTGTATGATTTTATTGAATTGAGACTACCAAACATGACATGCAGTGGTCATTTCATTGCATGCAATGGTATTAATTAGCAAATAAACATTAAGTTCTCTTGTATTCCTCCCCACCTAGGTCGCGGTGCACAACCTAAGATGACTTATTCACCTAGTACAATTGAGACTTATCAAACGGGAACACAATTTTTTTAGATGAGCCCTATACCGAAAAGGAGGGAGCAGTAAGTAGTAGTACTAACTCCATGGTGGGCACGTATTCCGTAAAATAAGATTTTCCCAAAACTAAGTCACAGCGTCCCACTAGTAGTAGTAATGAGCAATGAGACGTCAAATCACAAAGCCGCACCTTTCCCCCAGACGGACAAAGCAACCATTATTTCAGACTTCGCTGAATCCACTTCTCCATCATCACCTTCAAGAAAACCACGTATTGCTTCTGCCATTTTTCTGCCTCAAGAGGGACGTGCATCGCCTTGGTACATCATGACATGTGGGACCGCATGACATGCCATGCCCCCCTCCCACCGCTCGTTAAAATCACCTCATTTTTACTACTAACTAGCAAGAGGCCCATGCGTTGCATGGAACATCAAGATGCATTTATACGAGTTGTTTATGTTGTGGGAGACAAAGATGAACGAGAGAAGGGCTTATCTGCAAATGTGCGGAGGAGTGCGGGTATCTTTTTGCAAAATTGTCATAGTTTGCTTTCTGTTCATTAGATATAGATTGGACGGTCTATATTGCATGATGGCAGGTGCACCATCATCACCAACTCGGTTTTCTATAAGAGTAGAGAAGTAGAGATCTGGATACTATCTTTTTAGATCAATATTAGTCGGGATTCACCAAGAAGCAAAATCAAGTGGTGGGCTACTCCTGTTGCGTTGGCGTAGCATCTCAGCAGGGTCAGTCCGCACAAACAATGGCGACACACTTACAGGACCCCTTTGGCCGACATGTGGCTCATCCACCGTCTTGTTCCACGTGCGATGCACCAAATTATAGTTTGGAGCAGCAGTTGGACTTGGAGGCACCCTGGTCGTAGCGTCGCAGTAGTAGTAAATGAGTGATGAGGGGTCAAATCAGAAAGCCCCACCTTTCCCGCATTAAGCTAGACGGACGAAGCAACCATCATTTCACTCTAGGGTGCAATAGCAATGATTCGTGTGGCAGCTACCAAGGGTGCCCTAGGGTAGGAGCCTCCACTACAAATCTTCTTCTCCCTCGTCCTCTTGTAGAAAACTGATCATGCGTGCGGCGGGTAGGGTTTGTAGGAGTACTATGTGAAGGAAATATGCCCTAGAGGCAATAATAAAGTTATTATTTATTTCCTTATATCATGATAAATGTTTATTATTCATGCTAGAATTGTATTAAACCGGAAACTTAGTACATGTGTGAATACATAGACAAAACAAAGTGTCCCTAGTATGCCTCTACTAGACTAGCTCATTGATCAAAGATGGTTATGTTTCCTAGCCATAGACATGAGTTGTCATTAGATCAACGAGATCACATCATTAGGAGGATGATGTGATGGACAAGACCCGTCCGTTAGCTTAGCACTATGATCGTTTAGTTTTACTGCTATTGCTTTCTTCATGACTTATACATGTTCCTATGACTATGAGATTATGCAACTCCCGAATATCGGAGGAACACTTTGTGTGCTATCAAACGTCACAACGTAACTGGGTGATTATAAAGATGCTCTACATGTATCTCCAAAGGTGTTCGTAGGGTTGGCATAGATCAAGAATAGGATTTGTCACTCCGAGTGTCAGAGAGGTATCTTTGGGCCCTCTCGGTAATACACATCATAATAAGCCTTGTAGGCAAATGACTAATGAGTTAGTCACGAGATGATGTATTATGGAATGAGTAAAGAGACTTGCCGGTAACGAGATTGAACTAGGTATTGAGATACCGACGATCAAATCTCGGGCAAGTAACATACAGATGACAAAGGGAACAACGTATGTTGCTATGCGGTTTGACCGATAAGGATCTTCCTAGAATATGTAGGAACCAATATGAGCATCCAGGTTCCGCTATTGGTTATTGACCGGAGATGAGTCTCAGTCGTGTCTACATAGTTCTCGAACCCATAGGGTCCGCTCGCTTAAAGTTCGGTGACGATCGGTATTATGAGTTTATGTGTTTTGATGTACCGAATGTAGTTCGGAGCTCCGGATGAGATCGGGGACATGACGAGGAGTCTCGAAATGGTTGAGACGTAAAGATCGATATATTGGACGACTATATTCGGACATCGGAAAGGTTCCGAGTGATTCGGGTATTTTTCGGAGTACCGGAGAGTTACGGGAATTCGCTGGGGAGTATATGGGCCTTATTGGGCTTTAGGGGAAAGAGAGAGAGAGGAGGCTGCGCCCCCCCAAGGCTTAGTCCGAATTGGACTAGGGGGAGGGGCTGCGCCCCCTCCTTCCTTCTCCTCTCTTTTCTCTTTCCTTCTCTTCTACTCCTCCTTCCCTTCCTCTCCTACTCCAACTAGGGAAGGGGGGAATCCTACTCCCGGTGGGAGTAGTACTCCTCCTAGGCGCGCCATAGAGGGACAACCTCTCCCCCTCCTCCACTCCTTTATATACGGGGGTGGGGGCACACCATAGACACACAAGTTGATCATTGATCTTTTAGCCGTGTGCGGTGCCCCCTCCACGGAAACACACCTCGGTCATACCGTTGCAGTGCTTAGGCAAAGCCCTACGCCGGTAGCTTCATCATCTCCGTCACCACGCCGTCGCGCTGACGAAACTCTCCCGTGAAGCTCAACTGGATCAAGAGCTCGTGGGACGTCATCGAGCTGAACGTGTGCTGAACGCGGAGGTGCCGTACGTTTGATGCTTGATCGGTTGGATCGCGAAGACATTCGACTACATCAACCGCGTCACTAGACGCTTCCGCTTTCGGTCTACGAGGGTACGTAGACACACTCTCCCTCTGTTGCTATGCATCTAGTAGATAGATCTTGCGTGATCGTAGGAAAATTTTGAAATACTACGTTCCTCAACACTACGGCGTGCGGGGCCACGCCGTAATAAACAGGAGAGGGATTGAGTTCGAGTCGACGCCATAATACGGGTGGGCCGCTCGGTTTTACGAAACAAGGGATAATTTTGGTTTCGGGGAGCAATGGAGATATCTCTACTCTTACTAGCAAGATGCCCATGCGTTGCACAGAACATCAAGATGACATGTACTACTCCGTATCTCAATTCCTATTAATTAGTAGGGATTGGAAAAGAGATGTCATTTGGTTCACATCATATGAACTTTTCTATTGAATCTAGAGATGACATGTATCTCAGTTCCTATGAGGAGGGATTGGAAAAGAGATGTCATTTGGTTCACATTATAAGAACTTTTCTATTGAATCTAGGCTAATGTTTATTTTCCTTTGAAATGTGGAGTGTATGAATCTATTCCTATGAACCAATTGGCTCTAAAGGAAAAATTCCTATAAAATCATATCGTATAGAGTTCCTATGATATTCCACCACACCAAAGGATGGTTGAAATTGCTGCAGGTGATACGACGGTCTTTCTCTGTACACTCCTCCCCCATCTCTGTAGTTACCTCTCGAAGATGAATGAAATGATATATACTGGGTATTCTATATATGCATGTTGGTATACGAAAACTTGGTAAAAGTTTGCGAGGTTCAAATTTTCAATAAAGCTATATGCACTACATTTTGGAACGGAGGGAGGAGCATACAACAGTTGCTAACACTCACGTGTAAGATTTGTGTGTCGGACTGTCTGTTTTGTTAAATGCCATGGAAAAACTAACACTGTCGGATGCCCATCTAACGGTTCTTACGGTGTTCGTCAGGAAACGGCTAGTGGCGAACGTTTGTCAGATTTGATATACAGACAGATGCATTGCATTGATATGTGCCCCTCTCTCTCACGCACACACGCACCCTCACAAGTTACGACTCTCCCGAGTCCGGTCGCACCCACCGTCTATCTCTAGGTAGATGTCACACACATATGTGCTCTTCACACCCTACCCTGAGAACTTCTGAAAAATAAAAGACGCCGCGCACCTTTATTTTTAACTCACACGTCACACGCTTATACTTTTACTCTTGTGGCGAACGTTCTTTGGGCGTAGTATAATGTTGATACGTCTCCAACGTATCTATAATTTTTGATTGTTCCATGCTATTAGTTATGATGTTTTGGATGTTTAATGGGCTTTGTCATACACTTATATTGTTTTTGGGACTAACCTACTAACCCAAAGGCCCAGTCCAGATTGCTCTTTTTTGCCTGTTTCAGGGTTTTACAGAAAAGGGATATCAAACGGAGTCCAAACGGAATGAAACCTTCGGGGGAGATATTTTTGGAGAAAATCACGCACGAGAGACTTGAGAACCACGGAGTAGGGTTTACGAGGTGCCCACGAGGGTGGGGGGGGGGGCGCCCCCCTAGGGTGCGCCCCCTGCCTCGTGGGCCCCACGTATGGCCCCCGGTGCCCTCCTTCCTCCTATATATTCCTACGTACCCTGAAACCATCAGAACAACAGAGAAAACCCTAGTTCCACCGCCGCAACCTTCTGTTCCCGTGAGATCCCATCTTGGGGCCTGTTCCGGAGCTCCGTCGGAGGGGGGATCTTCCACGGAGTGCTTCTATATCATCATCATCACCTCACCATGAGTTGTGAGTAGTTTACCACAGACCTTCGGGTCCATAGTTAGTATCTAGATGGCTTCTTCTCTCTCTTTGGATCTCAATACAAAGTTCTCCTCGGTCTTCGAGGAGATCTATTCGATGTAATCTCTTTCTGCGGTGTGTTTGTTGAGATCCGATGAATTGTGGGTTTATGATCAAGATTATCTATGAGAAATATTTGGTTCTTCTCTGAACTATTTATGTATGATAATAATATCCTTGCAAGTCTCTCGAATTATTAGTTTGGTTCGGCCTACTAGATCTATAGTTCTTGCAATGGGAGAAGTGCTTGGCTTTGGGTTCAATCTTGCGGTGTCCTTTCCCAGTGACAATAGGGGCAGCAAGGCATGTATTGTATTGTTGCCATCGAGGATAAAAAGATGGGGTTTATATCATATTGCTTGAGTTTATCCCTCTATATCATGTCATATTGCTTAAGGCGTTACTCTGTTCTTATGAACTCAATACACTAGATGCATGCTGGATAGCGGTCGATGTGTGGAGTAATAGTAGCAGATGCAGAATCGTTTCGGTCTACTTGTCTCGGACGTGATGGCTATATATAATGATCATGCCTAGATAGTCTCATAATTATTTGCTTTTCTATCAATTGCTCGACAGTAATTTGTTTACCCGCCGTAGAATATCGCTATCATGAGAGAAGCCACTAGAGAACACTATGGCCCCCGGGTCTATTCTCAACATATCAATCTACACCTACTTTACTTTTTCCGCTTTTACTTTCTGTTCTTATAACCAAAAATATCAATTATCATCTCTATCAGATCTCACTTTCGTAAGTGACCATAAAGGAATTGACAACCCCTTATCGCGTTGGCTGCGAAGTTCTTATTTGTTTGTGCAGGTGCGAGGGACTCGCGCGTGGTCTCCTACTGGATTGATACCTTGGTTCTTCAAAACCGAGGGAAATACTTACGCTACTGTGCTGCATCTCCCTTTCCTCTTCGAAGGAATACAACACAAGCTTGAGAAGTAGCAAGAAGAATCTTTGGCGCCGTTGCCGGGGAGGCTTACGCAAAAGTCATATACCAAGTACCTATCACAAACCCTTATCCTTCGCATCACATTTTTTGCCTCTCGTTTTCCTCTCCCCCACTTCACCCTTGCCGTTTTATTTGCCCTTCTTCTGCCGTGTGTTTATCGTCCGCTTATTCTTATTTGCTTGTGTGTGTTGGATTCCTTGTTTGTCACTATGGCTCAGAACAATACCAAATTGTGTGACTTCTCCAATACCAACAATAATGATTTTATTAGCACTCCGATTGCTCCTATTACCGATGCTAAATCTTGTGAGATCAATGCTGCTTTGTTGAATCTTGTCATGAAAGATCAATTCTCCGACCTTCCTAGTGAAGATGCCGCTACCCATCTAAACAACTTTGTTGATTTGTGTGATATGCAAAAGAAAAAGGATACAGATAACGATATTGTTAAATAGAAGTTATTTCCATTTTTACTTAGAGATCGTGCTAAAACTTGGTTTTCCTCTTTGCCTAGAAATAGTATTGATTCGTGGAATAAGTGCAAAGATGCTTTTATCTCTAAGTATTTCCCTCCTGCTAGGATCATCTCTCTTAGAAACGATATTATGAATTTTAAGCAACTAGATCATGAGCATGTTGCACAAGCTTGGGAGAGAATGAAATTAATGATACGTAATTGCCCTACACATGGTCTGAATGTATGGATGATTATTCAGAACTTTTATGCTGGCTTGAATTTTGCTTCTAGAAATCTTTTAGATTCGGTCGCAGGAGGCACTTTCATGGAAACTACCTTAGGAGAAGCTACCAAACTCCTAGATAATATCATGGTTAATTATTCTCAATGGCACACCGAAAGATCTACTAGTAAAAAAGTGCATGCTATTGAAGAAATTAGTGTTTTGAGTGGAAAGATGGATGAACTTATGAAATTATTTACTGCTAAGAGTGCTTCTTCTGATCCCAATGATATGCCTTTGTCCACTTTGATTGAAAATAACAACGAATCTTTGGATGTGAATTTTGTTGGTAGGAATAATTTTGGTAACAATGCTTATAGAGGGAACTTTAATCCTAGGCCTTTTCCTAGTAATTCCTCTAATAATTATGGTAATTCCTACAACAACTCTTATGGAAAGATGCCTTCTGAATTTGAAACTAGTGTTAAGGAGTTTATGATATCACAAAAGAATTTCAATGCTATGCTTGAAGAAAAATTGCTTAAGGTTGATGAATTGGCTAGAAGTGTGGAATGAATTACTCTTGATGTTGATTCTTTGAAACTTAGATCTATCCCACCTAATCATGATATCAATGAGTCTCTCAAAGCCATGATAATTTCCATTGATGAATGCAAAGAGAGAACCGGTAGGATGCGTGCTAAAAGAGAGGATTATATTAAAGCGTGTTCTTCTAGTTATCATAAAGATAAAGATATAAAAGTTATTGATGTGTCTCCTATTAGATCCTTGTTTTCTAGCATAAATCTTGATGAAGATAGGATTGGAGATGATTCTACTTTAAGGTGTCCCAATGATTCAGAGGTTTTAGATCTTGATGCTAAAATTGTTAAAAGTGGGAGTGAAGAGATTAAAACTTTGCATAGTGATGAACCCACTACTTTGGATTTGAAGGGATTCAATTATGATAATTGCTCTTTGATTGATTGTATTTCCTTGTTGGTATCCGTACTAAACTCTCCGCATGCTTATAGTCAAAATAAAGCTTTTACCCAACACATAGTTGATGCTTTGATGCAATCTTATGAAGAAAAACTGGAGTTAGAAGTTTCTATCCCTAGAAAACTTTATGATGAGTGGGAACCTACTATCAAAATAAAAATTACAGATCATGAATGCTATGCTTTGTGTGATCTGGGTGCAAGTGTCTCCACTATCCCAAAAACTTTGTGTGATTTGCTAGGGTTCCATGAGCTTGATGATTGTTCTTTGAATTTGCATCTTGCAGATTCCACTATTAAGAAACCTATGGGAAGGATTAATGATGTTCTTATTGTTTCCAATAGGAATTATGTGCCCATAGATTTCATTGTACTTGATATAGATTGCAATCCTTCGTGTCCTATTATTCTTGGTAGACCTTTCCTTAGAACAATTGGTGCAATTATTGATATGAATGAAGGGAATAATAGATTCCAATTTCCGTTAAGGAAAGGCATGGAACACTTTCCTAGAAAGAAAATCAAATTACCATATAATCTATTATGAGAGCCACTTATGGATTGCCTTCCAAAGATGGCAATACCTAGATCTATCTTGTATCGTGCCTAGCTAGGGGCGTAAAACGATAGCGCTTGTTGGGAGGCAACCCAATTTTATATTTTTTGTTTTTGCTTCTGTTTAGGAATAAATATTGCATCTATCTTCTGTTTAGATGTGGTTTTGTGTTTTTTTTAGTGTTTGTGCCAAGTAGATCCTTTGGGAAGACTTGTGTGAAGTTTATGTGATCTTGCTGTGAAAAACAGAATCTTTAGAGCTCGCTAGAATGGTCATCAGATTTTACTGGAGTGTGATATTTAGTTGATTCTTTTTGTAGACGATTAATAGACAAATTCCTCACGTTTAACAATTTATTTTGAATTTTTTGGAGTCATAGAAGTATGCGAAACCTGCAGATTACTACAGACTGTTCTGTTTTTGACAGATTCTGTTTTTCGTGTGTTGTTTGCTTATTTCAATGCATCTATGAGTAATATTGGGAAGTATGAACCATAGAGAAGTTGGAATACAGTAGGTTTAACACCAATATAAACAAAGAATGAATTCATTGCAGTACTTTTGAGTAGTGGTTTGCTTTCTTATACTAACGGAGCTCACGAGATTTTTGTCTAAGTTTTGTGTTGTGAAATTTTCAAGTTTTGAGTATTGCTTTGATGGACTATGGAACAAAGAGTAGCAAGGGACTAAGCTTGGGGATGCCCAAGGCACCCCAATTAAAATTCAAGGATAACCAAAATCCTAAGCTTGGGGATGCCCCGGGAAGGCATCCCCTCTTTCGTCTTCATCTATCAGTAACTATACTCGGAGCTATATTTTTATTCACCACATGATATGTGTTTTACTTGGAGCGTCTTGTATAATTTGAGTCTTTGCTTGTTAGTTTGCCACAATTATCCTTGCTGGACACACCTATTTGAGAGAGTTAAATATGGCCTAGGAATTGTTAGAACACTCTATGTGCTTCACTTATATCTTTTGAGTTGAATAGTTTCTGCTCTAGTGCTTCACTTATATCTTTTAGAGCACGGTGGTGATAATATTTTGAAGAAATTATTGAATTCTCATGATTCACTTATATCCATTTGAGAGTCTATTAAAACATCATGGTAATGTGCTTAGGCTATAAAACTAGTCTTCACATGATAGATACCCAATATCAATGTAGTAACAACTTTCACGCTAAGTGCATTGAATATGATGAGAAGTTGGATGCTTGATAATTGTTTTGAGATATGAGTATAGTGGTATTAGAGTCATTCTAGTGGAGTTATTATGAAATTGAGAAATGCTAGTGTTAAAGTTTGTGATTTCCGTAGCATGCACATATGGTGAACCGCTATGTGACGAAGTTGGAGCATGATGTATTTGTAAAGTGTCAACCTTTGTGTGGAGGTCGGGGGCGCGCGATGGTTAACTCCTACCAACCTCCCCCCTAGGAGCATGCGTTGATTGCTTTGGTTTGACGACTCGTAAATTTTTGCAATAAGTATATGAGTTCTTATGACTAATGTTGAGTCCATGGATTATACGCACTCTCACCATTCCGCCATTGCTAGCCTCTCTTGTATCGCGCAACTTTCACCGGTACCTTGCACCCACTATATATCCTTCCTCAAATCAGCCACCATACCTACCTATCATGGCATTTGCATAGCCATTCTGAGATATATTTCCATGCAACTGTGGGGACCCCGACTCGTAAGTCGTGATCATCGAATGCACGTGTACAGTGATCCCAGAGATCAATGCTCACTGAACACACAGAAGCTGAATAACAAGAGTCTTACATCCTTACATACCGTGTTACACAAATAGGACCATAATGGCCAAGTCTTGAGTATATCATCGCAGCGGAAAAATCTTCAAAGACAACTGGGACCCATGCCATCTGCCTTAACCCTACAGGCATTCTGACTGGGAAGCGTCCTAGCTCGCATGCTCGTCACCAAGAATCTTCATCATAACCTGTTCTCTCCTGCCTGGCCAATAAAATAACCAGTGGCAAGCCAATGAGTACATTGAATGTACTCGCAAGCAACCCAAGTGTGATAACAGAATAATTATGCAAGGCTCTACTGCTAAGTTGGCAGATTTGCGGAAAGCTAGTTTTTCATATGCACTTATGATCAACATATAACAAGGATATGCATGTGTCTGTAACAAGTATCAGGAGGTCACAGACATCATTTTCAAGGAAGAGTTGT